>CP135581.1:4621319-4653701 GCA_032401905.1 Swietenia macrophylla
ATTTATTACATTTTAAAAAATATTTAATCATATTTAGAGTAAAATTAATTAATATTTAAGTATATAGTATTATAACTATTATAGAAATATATTATAATATACCAAAAATATGTTAAATGGATGATATAATTACAACTTAATTAATTATTTAATAATCATATTGGATTAAAATTTTTAATTTTTGACACGATTATTAAAATGGTTGAATTTAAGTTGATCTTTATTTATCACAAAATAAATACATTTCGACATAAATATGACATGATAATTTAAAATGTCACCTTTAAATAGGAGTGGACACTTTTGAATCAAATCGAATTAACAGTTTGGATTAGTTTAAAAAATCATGGGTTCAGTTTCAATTTGAAAAGAGTAAAATTAACAAATTTTAGTTCAATTTTCAATTTGAAATTTTGTCTTGGTTTGAATTGAAAAAATTGATTCTTTCCAATTAATTTAAAATATATGTTTTATATTTTATTTTGATAATTTTAATTAAAAAGTCATGACTCATTTAAATTTAATTAATATAAAATATTAAAAAAATAATTTTTATTTTTGAATTTATAGCTTATAAATTAAAAATTAAATTTTATATTTTGTTTAATTCAAACCAATGAACCCAACCTAACTGAAAGGCTTAAGACTTCAATGTAAAATATAAAATGGCAAACTTGTGCATTATAATTAAATTAATATTTTGTGTTTAAATACAAACAAATAGACTAAATTGATTTAAATGGATAACTATAGTTTGGATTAATTAAATTTGTCTTTTACTATCAATTTGGTTCAAACTGTAATTTATGGTTTTGAATTGACTTGGATTTTGGACCAAAACCAATCCAAATCAAATTTGCCTTCTTCAAAATTGAAGTTCTTAAATAGAAAAATTATAAACAATGAGAAGAATAAATACTTAGATATTTTAAAGATAGAAACTATTGATAGCAAACTCTTGTTTCATTTAAATAGGGACTGTAATTTTCTTCATAGAGAATATTAACAGTAAACTCTTATTTCACTTAAACGGGGGCAGTAATTTTCTTTGTAGGTATGGGTATCCATCATTATTTTCACACTATTGATATAAAATATGAGGTTGCTTAATGTGTAATAGAGCATGTATGAAAAAGGAGAACTATATAAAGAATAGCAATTTGATCGAATATTTTAGATATTCAATTGAAAAAAATAATTTGATATTTGAAGTTTATCAAATATTAAAAAGCTTTTGAATTTAAAATTAGATATTTGAAATTAATTTTGGTCATTTATTTTTTAAGGATCGATTATCTAGTATTTAATCAAAAAATAGTATTTAAAAAATATTATTTTTAAATAATAAATTTATAAACTAATTTTTTAAAAAATATTATTTAAATACGCGATTAAAAATATTATTTTTAAATATTGTTTATACTTAATTTAAAAAATATTATTTATAAACTTAATTTAAAAGATTTTTTTTCTGTCCATTCATTTGTGGGTTCACAAATTTCTTTTTTTATTTTTTATTTTTAGTTAAGCTCCGAGTGACTGTGTTGATTGTTGAATTGGTTAATTGGGTTGGTTTGATTATGAAGATAAATTATCAGTTGCGCTTCGATTTTAATTTGTTAGAATTGAAGCTCGCATGATGAACTTTAGTTGGTCCGAACTTCAATTTGATTTGAAGTGATAGAATCTGAAAAAGTAAGTGAAAATAAGGAGGAAGTGAGGCAGGGAAAGAGAGAATAAAAATAAAAATAAAAAATATTATTTTTTAATTTTTTTAATCTATAAATTTATTTTTAATCATTAAAAAATTATAAGATAATGCGAAAGCGTAACGATAATCTTACATAAAATATATAAAAAATAATAATTTTAAATTAATTTTAAGTAATAATAATTCGAATAAGATTAAATTATTATTCAAATACTGTACGGGTAATTTGATTATTAATATAAAAATATATATAAAGAATAGGAATTTTTTTTTTAATACAAGGAAATAAGTAATATTCCTATACATAAATGTGTAATATAAAAATACAGAGATTGGGGGCATTAATATTATTATATGAAGAATTATTTTTTGCAAGAATATCTCGTCACGCTCTATTTTTGTCTAATTTTATGACACAAGAACTGAACAGATATTCGGAAAGCTGTCAGAGATGGGCAGAAAAGTGTCAGATTGACATCACTGTCAACTTCGCCCTTCGCGTTCTGTTCAGCCTTTCTATTCCGTTTGTTGTCCAACTTAGCCGTTTAGCATGCACCCGGCAAGTTTATTAAAGCTTTAGCTAATCAGCTTCTTTTTTTAAAAAAAAAAATTAAATTTACTCCCATTATTTATAATTAATAGTTTATTCTCCATTCCACTAAATATTGGTGGGTGGGTGGGTGGGTGAGATTAGAAAGAAATTGGCGGTGAGCTCCTGCTCGTATTAATGGGTCAAGCCATTATTTCGTTTTGGCCTCCCTAATAATGCAAATAATAAAAATATTTATTATTGTTATTATTATTATTATTTGAATTCTTATTTTGTATTTCTCTTATGCATTACTACATTAATATAATTTAATACTAAATTATACTAAATAAGAACTAATTTAGTGTAACGCAACACTAAATTTTATCAAAATTATTTATATTTTTTAAAAGCGTGGATCTCTTCAATAATTATATGATACCAAATTTTGACGCATGGTTATGAAATTTAAACATAATAAATAATAGGTAGGGGTTGGCATTTATTCAAAATTTTAAATATAGATTTTATATTTAATAAAAATTAAAATCAACTTTGTAAGTGGAGAGTTAATAAACATCTGAATTTTAGAATAAAAATGGTCATTTGCATTTAGTAAAATATTTTATTGTTACAATTAATAATAATTGAAACCAAAACAGATAACGGTTGTGACAACTGAACATATGCATTTGCAATTCTAATGCTCAACCGTAAACTTAAAGCAAAATGTCATAACATTGTGTTTTATTTTCATTTCTTTTTCATAATTATGAGTATGTTGGAAATTAAAATATTATAAATTTTAAATTTATAATTGTCATACAAAAAGAAAAAATACCATTTGTTAAGCACGCTTCACTGAGTGGTTGATAATTAATTATTAGTTTTTAGATACAAGTGTTTACTGCCTATTTTATTTGGTATATAATTAAAATTAAATACAACAAAATAATTTCAAAATATAATTTAAAAATTTTTAGTTCTATGAAAACTCATTCAAATAAATTAATATTAACAAATTCATTAATAATAATAGTTATTATTAGATATTTTTTTATTTTTTTAAAAGTAAAAAATCAACAATAATATGACATTGACATTGTAATCAATATGTACGAACAAAATTTATATAAAAATTTGTCTCTATAGTATAATTGTTTAAACATACCCTTTATTAATGTGGACCTACTGACATAAAATATATTTGAACCACCCAATTTTTTAATTCTCAATAATTTTCTATTCTTAAAGGCAGTACTTTCTTTTTTCATTTCTTTTATTTTTTTTCTAATATTGTAAAAGTGATTTCATTATACATCTCATATTAATTATTATGGCTCAAAAATTTTATTAATTAGACACTAAATTTTATATTTAGAAATGTTTTTTAATATTGTTTTATCATTCAATTGATAAAATTATATCACCGTTGAAAATAAATATTTACATAAATTTGAAATTTTAATTTTATTTATATATTTAATTTCATTAAATAATGAAATTATTTCTTTATAGAAAAAAAGATAATCCCTTTATCCGCAAAATTAATCATTAAAGTTAGAAACCTGTTAAACAATTAGTCTTCCATGGCCCAACCTCAGTGCACTATCAATTGATTTTATAAAGAAATTAATAATGAAAATTTGTCAAAATAACCAACTTTTTAATTTATGAAAATAATTATGTTGCATTATTTTTTATCAAACTTACAAAGCATGCCAATTTAGGACCAAATATCTCCTTATAGTAAAAAATTAACAAAGTTGAAACTTTTCAACTTGATCAAAACTTATATGAACTTGCTTGGAATTGAATTTCGATTAGAGTTTGGTTCAAATTCGAGTAAACAAGAATTCCTTGGTTGAAACTGAATTTCAACAAGATGAAATTCTTGTTTGCTTGAAATCAAATTCTAACAAAGTGAAATTCTACCTTGCTGAAACTCTTCAAACAATAAAATTTTAAATAAAAAATATAAACACTTTACTCGAAATTAAATTTTTAGAAAGTAAAATTTTCTTTATCTAAAATTTAGAATTTTTTAATTTACTCCAAATTTAGTTTCAAATAAATTAAAATACATAAATGTTTTAAATTTTAGTTATTTTAAAAAAAATTTTAATTAGTAAATGAAAAATAAAACCGATCAATTCGATGATCAATAATTATTTATATTTTTCGTCAATGAAGTAGCAAGAACAAAAATATACATTCTTCATGTCTCAAATAATTTCTGTTTCCATTCCTACATTTAAATGAATTCTTCTAATTAGTAATATTTTGTTCTGTCAAAATATACATATTTACAATTGAAGTACCTTGATTTTAAAATTAAATAGTATCAAATATTTTTAGCTGCTATATTTTTTCAATTAAATTCAAATAAGATATTTTTAAAATTTTACACACATATTTGAGAATATTAGCTTTGGATGCTCCAATTATGTTCTATAAATCTAATATGTAAACTTAGGCAACATTATTTTATGTACCCTCCGTAACTTCAGCTTAAGCATTCAGCAACGTACACCAGAATTTTGGTCAGAAAATTTACTCCACAATCATATTTAATGTGCAATTAATTGTTAAAGTTAGTAGTGATTATGATAACACTAAATCTCAAGAACTGTTATTTTATTTTACTAGAAGCAAAATTATTCAATAATATTTTTCCTGTTGTAAATGATAGTGCAAATTATAATTAAGAAGTCGGGGAGAAACTAATTAAAAATAAAAATAAAAACCTGCTTGGGCTGTGTATGTTTATAGTAGGGGTGACTAAATTTTATTTAGTTCAATTTGGTTGAACCTGAAACTGAAACAAATGATTTTGGATGAACAATATAAAATTGAACTAAAATTAAATTGATTGGTTGGATTTGATTGCTTTGTTTCAATTCAAATTAAAAGGTACAATGATTTTAATTTAAATAGTTCAAATAATTTTGAGTAAGAGTTTTAATATAGTTTTATTGCTTACAAAATTACTAACACCTGTATGGAGATAAAATTTTACCAATTTTTATTTGAGTCATAAAAAAAAATTAAAAATCAAATTAAATAGTTATGTTTTTGAAATCAAAATTAAACCGAGACTACTTAAAATCAAACCGAACCAATTTGTTCAATTTGGTTTTTTAATTTTTATCCTTACCTAATATATAGCGGGTAAAAACTTTTAATTCGGTCTATTTTATTTTATGTTGGTTTTTTACTTTCTATTCTCACAACTTCTTTGTTTTGTCTTTTTAATTTTGGACGGCCTTCCTTCTAAACTAACAAGAAATTAGTGGAATTCACTTTTTACAATATATTCTCATAATTTTTAATGATTTATTAGTATCATATTTTGTTATTAATTGTAGTGGAATGTTATAATTTTATATTATGATTTTGAAAGATGTAATATAAAATTCATAATTTATGACAAAAATTGATAAGTGTTTTGAGTAAGTTTTATTGTTGCCATGTTTATTGAAATGGATATTATTTTGGGATTTAAAATCTGAAAACAGTACTACCACGTATGTGTGTTTTCAATTGTGGCAAAGCGACCCTACAATGAAATGAAATGACTGAAAATAGGGCATAAATTAAGGGAGTGCTTGGTCGTTGTACCATACGAGATGAGATGACCCCCTCCATGTTGGTTGGTTAGCTGGCTTGGAGGTTAAAATTACTTCTGGAGGAGAGCCGAACGCCCCCATTCGTCACATGTGGCCCAACTTAAGCCTTTAATTTTGATTAAGATTGTATGACGTGTGTTTGGATAATTTCTTTTCAAAGGGATGTGATCTAGTAATCAAAGAAAAAAAATTATAATTTTTTTTTTTTACAAAAATTAGGAAAGAAAAACATTTTAAAGTGCAAACTCAAGTTTTTTAAATAATAAAAGTCGACAAAATTTTATAAAAATATAATTATCTAGATAATGTATTTAAGGTTTTGTTTGGTATTGAAATACAATGGTTTTAAAGTTACAATTATAACGAGATAAGAGTATTAAATATTAAATATTAAAAATAAATAAATAAATTTTTATTAAATTAATATTATAAATATTTTTTTAATTTTATTTGTAAAACACAATAAAATTACTATAATTTAAAAAGAAAGCAAAATTTATGTTGAGGAAATTAATGTACCATAATACGAGTAATTGTGATACAATTAGTTAAAAAATGTGAAAAATGCTGTGCATGAGAGGAAGGTGGGGATAATGTGGACGTATGAGATTTTGTTGTTTTTTTTTTTCTTTTAACAAACCATATTTAATTACATCACATAATCTAAAAGTGAACGTCTTTCTTTCTTTCTGCATCCTGTGGGCTGTAATTATGTTATAACATCATGACCCACCAAAATAAGATTTATGGCGATGGGCTGAATTTCAATTGATGATGTTCATAATTGAATTGGTTTAGAAGATATAAATCAATGAGAATGAATGAATATATAGATGAATGATTATTTTAACTTCAATTTGATCATTTTTATAATCCATGGAGACAGATTTTAAGTTTTGACACCCTAAGTGAATTCTTAAAACATGATCTTTATTAATAAGAAAAGTTTTAAAATACATATGTGTGTGTACAATTCTTTTAAATTTAGGAAATTATATTTTAGAGATTTAAAACGCTGTGCTTTCACGTGCTCAACCTAAAGCTTGAATGCTGGGGTTGATGCAATTAATCTTTTTCAATTAGTCATGGGAACAAGGAAGCAAGACCACCACGGGCCTTAAAAGCTTCAATATTTATTCTATAATTGAAGGCTTGAATTAAGTTGTGATATTCAGAATAAATGAATAACAACATGAACCATATGTTATGTGATCATTTACAACTAGGATTTGGTTGTTACTATAAATGGTTACTAAATTAAAAGTTATTGTTTGTGTTTTATATAAATGATATGCTTTATTTTTTTTTTTTTAATTCATAACAAAGAAAATATATTAAATATTTTAAAATTTATTTTAAAATCTGTACCACAAATAAAATAACAATGAATGATACATCATTTGGATTATTTATTAATAATATATGACTATGAAATTTGAAAATTATTTATTAACTTATTATATTATTATAAATAAATGATAATAGATATTATTTATAGGATTTTTTATATTTATTATTAAATAAATTTATATAGATATTTGTATTAAGAATTAGGTTTAAAAAATTTAAAATTTAGATGTAATTTAAGTTTTCAATGTTAAGTTAAAAAATAAACATGTTAATGATTTGAATGTCTATTTTTAGTGTTAATAAAAAAATATATACATAAAATAATAAATCTGCAAATTATATTCTATACCCAAAAAGAAAAATTAAAAAAATAAACAGTATCTAAAGAACAACTATCAAAATATTTAGTAAATATCTAATATTTATAATTTATTCATATATTTTATATTTTAACATTTGATAATAATAGTTGTGACTTACAAACTAATAACACATGGGTATTAAATGGTATCAATAAACCTAATATTTTTATTGCCTTAATGACTATTAAATTCAGCACATCAATGTAAAGGGATGGAGCCCTGACCAATTGGATGGCCCCAAATTTTGTTTATTTCATTTTTTTTTTTTCAAGCGACGGTCATGACTGGCACTGGCACTTGCAATCAGGTAAGAATCATAAGTAATATAGCATAATCTTGACGATGTACATTTAATTTGAACTTAAATTAGAATAGAATCCGATTTGATTACATAAAAAATTTTGCTATAAGGCAAGCAATGTATGTTGCTTTTCAATCCTAGCACTTTATTTAGGCTTCATATGCTTTAGCTAAAATCACAATTCGGATATCATACAGAGAAAAAGTTAATTTGGGTCTGCCTATTTTTGTTGAGTTTGCATGTTAAGTTCTTATAATCAATCAATAGTAATACAACCGTTTCGAACCCATTTTGGCAGCAATAGTTTCGGACACAAAGCCACTGTCGGCTGCCTACTTTTGATGATTTTAAAAAATTAAAATTAATATTATATATATATCTTAAGGAAAAAAATAATTTACCTTGTAAAAGTGTTTGAAAAATCTTATTATGTTAAAAAAAAAATAAATATATTTATATATTCAATTAATCAAGACCATAAACTAAAAGCCCTAACTTACCCTTTATATTTATTGACAGATATCAAAAAAGACGTGCTTAATATAACTTAACTCATCAGTTCTTCTACGGCTAAATAAGACAAAATTAATAGCTTAAAATTTGTATTGTCAATTCGTCAACTCTTCTACCACTAAATTAAAGATTCAAAATTTTTATTAACACTTTATATTAAAATTTTAAGCATATATTATATATTTTTAATTTCATCTATTTTTTTTTTTTAATAATCTCAAATTATGCACCATTCATCAAATGAATTTCGAGACGGTTTATAGTAGGATAATAGGATTAATTATTTCGTATTACTTTGATGTCCACCTTATCTCGTAGCATAGCATAATATGATTAGTATTGTCAACAAAGTTGATTGTATTTAAATAGAAGCTTTACAAAACAAAAAGTAGTAGAATTTTGGTCCATGCCAATGTAACATACAGCTTTCTAATTGTTATTTAACTTTTTAATTTTCTAACTTATAGGTCTAAACATTATTGTAAAAACCCAAAAGAAAATTAACTTATAGGATTTATATTACGTAGAACATACATTTAATATTTTTAAATTATATATTAATAATTTTAAATTTTATGTCTGTATTTTAAGTTTTTTTAATTATATGTTTAAAATTTTATATTATTTGTTTAAATTTTTTATTATTTATTTGTAAATTTTACATTAAGAAAGTTAGGATACATTGACATACAGAGTTTAATTAATGTCGCGCAGCAACCATCCCGGAAGAGAGTAATGTTCGCTCGTAAACAACAAAGAAATTGGATTGTTTGAGTTTGAACTTAATTGGTCAAAGGTTCAGTGACTTTGCTGTTTCAAATAACAGAGCCGACCGCAACAAAATGGGGCTACCTCCACGTTTTGCCGTACGCGCTTTTTATGACGTTTCTACTCGTACAAACTGCTACTGCCCTCAGACTTTTTACAACTTCTCAACGTGTTGTTTTCGGCAAAAAAATAAAAATAAAAATAAAAAAAATAAACAAATGACTTTGGTTCATAGAATTATTGCCCCCGCAATTTAAAATTTATCTAAATCTCATATTGTCTGAAAAAAAAAAACATATGATATATTCAATTATTTATCTTCATATTAGAGGGTATGTATCTCTTTAACCGAAAAATAATTTCTCCCTCTACAAAATTATGAGTGACACAAATTTAATCCCTTTCAACTATAGATGTCACTTAAGTGATTTTCTATCTAAATCTTACATTAAAATTATAAAATTGAGTACAAACTATCACGAAAGGAAATGAAAATTTTAAGAAACAGATTTTTCAAATATCAAATTGACAAAGTATACAAAAGTGGTGCTTAGATTCAATGCATAAGTCTTAAAATTACATGTAATTATAAGAATAGTGAATTTAGTGATTAAATGGACATAAATACGTATAAATCAGTTATAATAAGATTATCTCTAATGCTTTAAAAATAATATTGAGTGAATTTGATAATTCTCTATTAGTGAAGTGCCCCTTACCTTTTAATTCACATTAAACCTCAATTATGTATATCATTAATGCCTTCTCATCTTAATTTATTTAACCTTTAAAAAGGAGTTTCACTAATTAAGTAAAAACATTTCCTTTTTGGAATTGGGTTATTAATAATGCATACCTAATACACATTGAGAAAAATTTTTTTGTTTTCACTTCTTTAAGAGTGATCTCCACACACCTATAAAGAGAGTGAGAAAAAGCATTATTTCTTTCACCAACAAGGAACGAAAGTACAACAAACAATTAATTTTACGAATTTAGATTTTATTTTTTAAAAAATTTTTCATTAGATGATGTCACGTGGCACACTTAATTATAAAGAGTTTAAGAGGCGGAAAGAGTGCAAACAGTAACAAAGTTACAAAAAGCAATGATGACAAGTGCAAAAAGCCTTTGCAAAAGTGGAGGCTAGCATGCACGGAGAAGAATAGCTCGTAGCAAGGAATTTGGTGTGCCAAGGCCTCATATTGCACACCAGCCCGCAGTAGGCAATGCAGGCATCAGGCACAAATACACAAGTAGCGTACCCAAACACATAGCAAGCCATGCAAACCTTGCATGCCAGCACTCACAAAATCATGTGCTACAATGCAAATGATAGTAAATTAGCCAGCACACACTGCACGCTCATCAACACGCTGAAAGACATGCATAGTGCACATACCATCAACATGAATACGCCAACATCTAGCAACAAGCTACTAATATGCATCGGCGAGAAATCCTAATAGCGACAAGAAATCCTTATAAGAAAATAAGAGTGTCAAATAGAATTCTAACACCATTAGAAAATCTAAATGAGCAAGGATTATCAAAAATTGTAATTTAAATAGGATTAGGAAACAATTTAAATAAGATTAGGTTAGGAAATAATTTAAATAAGATTCTCCTTTTTTAGTTATAGATAACTTAAGAATGTTTATTATAAATAGATTAGCAATTTAACTTAGAATCAAATAAGATTTTAAGGGCTGTCATTATTGTAAATACAACCTTAAGCCATGTAAGTAAATGAATAGATGAATTCAACAATAAATTAACAATTTATTAAGTATTTCTGTATTTTCTTTATTTTTCAGTTATCTTTCAAAAGTTATTTTAGGATAGCTTGGATTAAAACTAAAGTTAAAAGTTGTTTTCTTTACTTAAGAGTTTGGTTGAGACTAAGAGTTGCCTTTCTCAACTTCTCAACCAAGGCAAGTTGAAAAAGGCTTAAGAATTGTCTTATCTTTCCAATATATCCATGTCGAGCAACTAAGCAAGAAAGCAAATTTAGGTGCAAAGAAATACGAGGGACTCGAGAGTTAAACACTTGAGTAGCAAGTCGAGCAAAATTTGTGTGATCATCATAACCCCTAAACACTAAAAAAATTATAGTATGGTTTTTTAATGCGCCAACAACTTATGTTTTTACTAAGAAAATTAGCGTGATCACAATATTATTCCAGCAATAATAGCAGTAGCAACAATCATTATCGTAAAAACCCATTGTGAGAACTTTTCGATGACCAATCGAGGAAGAATTTTAGCCTTGGAAAGAAACTAGCTAGCCCATAACGCACAAGTAGGTACCCTGGAATAATAACATGCTTCTATAGTACATTTCATGGATCAAATGAAGAGAGATATGTCCCGATTGGCAAATCTTATGAGCAAGAAAAATCAAGACAATACAATAAAGAACAGCATATTCCCTCCACCACCTAGGAAATTGTGAGGCCTTATGAGCAAGAGGAGGAGATAGACTGAGAGCAACTTCGCTCCTAAAGAAGAAGATGCTTGCAAGTAAACCTATATAGTAAAAGAGAGGCCACACCTGATTTTGACCAAACAACCAACACTTATGATAAAGGCAGCAACAAAGACTTCCTAGACAAAGGGGCATCATCCTAGCAACCAAGAAGGTAGAGAGGCTATTAAGATGCAAAGTGTTGGCAACTATCAAGAAGAGACAATAGGCAGCAAAATTCCAGCCCTGGAAACTATATCAAGCCAAAAGTAAAAATTAAGTTTTTCACATTTGAGAAAGAAAATCTAACTAAATAAATTTCCAAAGTCAATTTTTATTTTGAGAAGTATGCTATAACAAGGGAAGAATAGTTGAATTTACTTTATATCATCTTTATGGAAAAGCCCATCAATAGTGGCATTGACTTAGAACCACTTATGCCTGCGATAAAAGAAGAATAAGATAGATTAAATTTACTTAAAAATTGATCAATCGATTTGGCCTTTCGAACATGATAAAATTTGAGGGACAATTAGCTAAGATTTATGCAAGATAGATCGCTTAAAAATTGCCTTAAAGAATTTGAGCGATTAGTTGAACTTGTAGGGAATTGGCTCGATAATGCACTTATAGACACCTTTTTTGATAGCCTTGTGCCTTAATAAAGTAGAAAAAAGAAGATGATGGACTATAGTTTTCTTACACAATGCATCCAACTAGCAAAACTCATTAACGATAAGAGAAATATTAATATAATTGCCCTTGAAACAGCAAAGCCTTTTGAAAAATTCTGAAAATCATTATTTGCTAGCAAGGCCACACCATCAAGATGAAGACAGCTCTTTAGATTATCCATCAAAGAAGTAAAGAAAAAAATTGAAAAGGTACTTTGTTTTAGATGCAATAAAAAGTGGTAAATAGGCCATAAGTGCAAAAAAAAGACAAGATAACCTTATAAAACTCCTAGGTGACAATGAGTGAGATACAAGCAGCGAAGAGGAACAATAAGCCTATGCTAACAATAAAGGAAATGCAGATAAAATGAACTCCCTATAAGATGTAGCTGAGAAAGAAATCACATTCAATGCAGTAGGGGTAATAATCAAGCCTACTATTGTGCGTTCTTGACAACCATTAATGGAAAAAAAAGTACTTGTATTGATAGACAGCAGAGCCACCTATAATTTCATCAACATCAAGCTTGTTAAAAAGTTTATATTATTACTTAAAAGCAGTGAATCATTTGAAGTAAAGATTGCTAGTGAACAAAAATTCAAATGCTCACATGTGATCAAAGAAGTAAAGATGAAGATTCAAGATGTTGACATCAGGGCAAAACTACACGTTCAAGCCTTAGTAGGCCTAAATATTATGTAGGCAATGCTTGGCTTAAATCATGGGTAAAATCACCTTCGTTTATAGGGCAATGACTATTCATTTCGTGTGGAACGACAAAGAATGCACCTGAAAGGCTTTGGTTCCAAACGAGACATGCCCTTGCAAGGCTATTGCTATCAAGCACTTTTTCAAGATAAAGGTATAGTGTTACGCAACTATTTTAACTATAAGCAATACAAGCAAGTCACCGAGCCAAGTATCATGCAATCAAAAGAGGCAAAAGGTCGACCAATCCATGCCTTCGACAGTGAAGATTTTACTCAACTAGTTTGAAGATATTTTGATTGGCATGCTAAAAACCATGCCCTAATTTTTTCAATGTTTAAGGGTTATGAGTGATCACATAAATTTGCTTAACTCACTGTCCAAATGTTTAACTCTCGAGTCCCTCATGTTTTCTTAACTCGAAACTCACTTTCTTGCTCAATTGCTCACACACAAATGTATTCGAAAGGCAAAACAACTCTTAAACCTTTTGCAACTTACCTTGGTTGATAAGGACAATTCTTAATCCCAATCTAATCTTTTAAGTAAGGAAGACAACTCTTAACCTAAAACCAAGTTATCCTAAAACAACTATTAAAGGAAAATTGAAAATAATCAAAATGGAAAGATGCTTAGCAAATTATTAGTTTATTACTGAATTCATTGATTCTTTTCTTTACATGACTTAAAGTTGTATTTATAGTGATAGCAGTCCTTAAAATCCTATTTGATTTTAAGGAAAGATTACGATGATGAGTCATTTACCTAATAATAAGGCGACTTGAGAAGATTACGATGACATCCAACACGATTCCTTAATTTTTGCCTTCAGGACAAAGTGATTCTCCAATGAAGGGGAATTGTTGAAGATCTTAGGAGGCGAAAAAAGCATAAGCAGCAACGAAGGTGCCAAGAGCAATGACAACAAATGCAAAAAACCCATGCAATAGTAGAGGCTAGCTTGCATAAAGAAGAGCAGCCCACAACAAGGAATTTGATGTGCCAAGGCCTCACATTGCATGCAAAATAGGTAGCATGCACAAATATGCAAGCAACGCATGCAAACACATAGCAAATCATCAATACCTCACATGCTAACACTCACAAGATTGTACACTACAGCGTAAGCGATAGCAAATCAACTAGCGTGCACAGCACACTCAAAGACATGCCTAACGCATATACCATTAGCATGAACACACCAACATCCAACAGCAAGCTACTAACGCGCATCAGTGAGAAATCTTAATACCGACAGAAAATCCTTGCAGGATAATAGGTGTGCCAAGCAACTGAACACGTGCTAAATAGAATTCTAGTGCTATTAAGAAACATAAATGAGCAAAGATTATCACAAATTGTAATTTAAGTGGAATTAAAAAATTAATAAGATTAGGAAATCTAAACAATAATTTAAGTAGAATTAAAAAACAATTTAAATAAGATTAAGGATTAGGAAATCAAGAAGATTATGAAATAATTTAAATAGGATTCTTCTTTTCTAGTTATAGATAACTTAAAAATTATTATTATAAATAGATTAACAATTTAATTTAGAATCAAATAGGATTTTAAAGGCTGTCATCACTATAAATATAATCCTAAGTCATGTAAAGAAAGGAATCAATTAATTTAGTAATAATTAACAATTTGCTAAACACTTCTACATTTTCATTATTTTTAGTTATCTTTCAAAAATTATTTTAGGATAGCTTGAACTTAGATTAAAGTTGAGAGTTATCTTCTTTACTTAAAAACTTAGGTAAAGAGTAAAAGTTGTCTTTCTCAATCAAAATAAATTATAAAAAGTTTAAGAATTATCTTACCTTTTTAACATATCTGTGTGTGAGCAACTGAGCAAGAAAGTGAGTTTAAGAGTAGGAAAACATGAGAGACTTGAAAGTTAAATACTTAGGTAATGAGTCGAGCAAATTTGTATGATCACCATAATCCTTAAACATCAAAAAAAAAATTAAGATGTAATTTTTAGGGTAAAAAACAAGATCCAAACCCAAACCCTAAAGTTACCTTAATTGACTTAAAATTTTGGTAACCCATTAATTACAACTAAATTGTCTGGTTAACTATTTCCTTATTTTCAAAAGAACCAATAAATTCGCCAAACATAACACAAATATATCGCAAAAACAAACCATGAATATGAAAAACAAGAATTATCTGTTAGATTAATCCCAAGGAGAATTCATACATAATTATTTTAATAAAAACTATTAAATAAAAAAATAAAAATGACTAGTTTCCTTAAAAATCTTTGTTGTTTTGCTGGCCTCTGCAGATACACGGAATTTCTACAGATCCGAAGAAAAAGGTTCTTTAAAATATATAAATATGTGCATATAAAGAGAGAACAGTACTACTAGTATTATTTACTGCTATCAGTACTATGCAACTTTCATTTTCTTTTTCGAGTTTCTCCTTCTTTTTCAAAGCTAAAAAGCATATTTAGTTTCTTAAGCGGTTGCCTTTTGGGCTCTTGTTTGATTCGAAAAGGAGCTATCCTTTTCCTGTGTAAGTGTGTGTGCGCGCGGGCTTATGGCTTTTTATCTGCTTCTGTGTCGGCTGATTATTGATTGAATCTTTGAACTAGAGCAAACATAAAGATTCATAATTCTGTTGTTTTTCTTTTCTTTTTTTTTTCTTTTTCTTTTTCTAAAAGAGAGAATCTGGGACTATTTAGTTGCGGAGATTTTTTTGTAGTTAGTTGATTGATAAACTTATTTTCTTGGATCGAGAGAAGTGTGACAGAGCAATAAGCGTGATAGATCATTTTGATTTTGTTTTTGAAGACTTTTGTTTTTTGACGGTTTTTGTTTTGGCTCAAATCTCTTCTGGATTTTGAATTATTAAGTTTCTCTGGAGGTGGGTTTCTGAAGTATGAAGCTGTTAAAGAGAGGAAGCTGTATTCAGTTGCATAATTTACAGAAGTTGGGATTTTTTTTGGTTTCTGAGTGATGAAGTTTGAGGGCCGAATTGAAAGATATCTGGATCTTTATTTAGCTTATTTGATGTTACTTTTGGCTGGGAATGTTGAGTTTCATTGAATCACGAGTTTCGGTTCTGGGTTCTGCTTTTGGTGGACAATAAACAATCAAACCAAGTATCGCACTTTCTGTGTAGATGTGGCATAAAGATTCATAATTTGCGAGGTAAGAGTTTCTTGAAATTCTACTCTTGTTATTTGAACCCGTCACCTCA
The DNA here is from genome assembly GCA_032401905.1 of Swietenia macrophylla. Lineage (NCBI taxonomy): Eukaryota > Viridiplantae > Streptophyta > Magnoliopsida > Sapindales > Meliaceae > Swietenia > Swietenia macrophylla. The sequence continues at coordinate 4,637,549 of CP135581.1, forward strand.
GAATTACTTCTTGTCCTTCATTTTCTCTTCAATTAAGTGAATAAAATATATAATTTGGTATTTGGTTTCTACAGCACTGAATAAGATATAAACGTCAAGAAGAAGAAGGGGACTTGTTCTTTTATGAGCAGGTTGAGATGATTACTTTCATGGACTCAAAGGAGAAGCTAAAAGAGGTGGACAAGTGCTTAGATTCTCAGCTATGGCATGCGTGCGCCGGAGGCATGGTGCAAATGCCGCCGGTCAACTCCAAAGTGTTTTACTTTCCCCAAGGCCACGCGGAACACGCTTGTGGCCCGGTCGATTTCCGAAGCTGCGAAAGAATTCCGCCTTGCATACGCTGTGAAGTTTCGTCTATCAAATTCTTGGCTGATCGTGAAACCGACGAGGTATATGCTAAAATTAAGTTGAATCCTGCTAGTAATAATGGGCCTGATTTTGATGATGATGCGATTATTGGAATTCATAACACTGAAATGCAAGATAAACCCGCGTCGTTTGCTAAGACATTGACACAATCGGATGCGAATAATGGCGGTGGGTTTTCTGTTCCAAGATATTGTGCAGAAACAATCTTTCCTAGATTGGATTATTCCGCCGATCCCCCTGTACAAACCATTCTTGTTAAGGATGTTCATGGTGAGACATGGAAGTTTAGGCATATATACAGAGGGACACCTAGAAGGCATTTGTTGACAACTGGGTGGAGTACTTTTGTCAATCATAAGAAACTTGTTGCTGGAGATTCAATTGTGTTTTTGAGGGTGGAAAACGGGGATCTTTATGTTGGGATTCGCCGTGCAAAGAGAGGGATTGGAGGTGGACAAGAGGTGTCTTCTGGGTGGAATGGAAATTGTGTTGCACCCTATGGAGTGTTTTCGGCTTTTATGAGGGAGGATGACAATAAGTTGGTGAGAAATGGAATCGGAAACATAAATGGGTCAGGCTCGAATAACAGGACTAATTTGATGGGGAAGGGAAAAGTGAGGCCTGAATCTGTCATTGAAGCTGCCACACTTGCTGCTAATAAGCAGCCATTTGAGGTTGTGTACTACCCTCGAGCAAGTACTCCGGAGTTTTGTGTGAAGGCCTCGATGGTGAAAGCAGCATTGCAGATCAGGTGGTGTTCCGGGATGAGGTTTAAAATGGCCTTTGAAACAGAGGATTCTTCTCGGATTAGTTGGTTTATGGGAACTATATCTTCTGTTCAGGTTTCTGATCCCCTGTACTGGCCTGATTCACCTTGGAGGCTTCTCCAGGTAAAGTCATCTACCTTGATCTGAATCATTTTTGTTTTTATTTAAGAATCTATTTTTTCCTGTACAAAAATTATCTGGTTTTTTTGCATTCCCAATACTTCGCTAACAATTGATCTTTGGTTCATATGCAATTCTCTCTATTCATTTTTTTTTAATTCCTTAATTTTTTTTTTTTTTGGTGCAAATTATTTTGATGTTTTAAGATGCACTAGAATTGGTTCTCACTGAGTTTTGTGAATAAATGAATGCGGACTTGAAGATGGATAAAATTGCTGATTGAAGAAGTCATTGTATATATGGACAAGTCTTTCTGTTATTCAAGCACTATGAGATAAGTATTTTAATAGATTGCATAAGAGGAATTTCAGTTGTGAACATGTGACTTGCTTATGCAACAATGATGATGCATTTTCCGTATAACTTGTTAAACTTTTTGCTTTATATATGATTTGTTAACTTGAATAAGGATACTAAGCCTATACTTATCAAGTACCTGATGTTTCATTTAGACCTGGTCAGATATTTCTGAAGATATGTTCACACTAATATTTCCTAGCTGATATTTTTATTTGCATATACAACAGCATAAATTTTATCTTGGGTGTGAATCTCTGTTTGTTTTTTTTTTTTTCTCCACGTTTATTCCAAATTTCCATTTATCTATTCTTACACATGGGAAACTTTTTGCTGTAGGTGACATGGGATGAGCCGGATTTGCTCCAAAATGTGAAACGCATCAGCCCATGGCTGGTGGACTTGGTGTCAAACATGCCCTCCATCCATCTATCCCCATTCTCACCACCAAGGAAGAAATTGAGACTGCCACAACATCCAGATTTCCCCCTTGATGGCCAACTTCTAATTCCGACATTTTCCAGCAACCTCCTTCGGTCCAATGGCCCTTTTGGATGTCAACCCGATAACTCTTCTGCTGGCATGCAGGGAGCCAGGCATGCTCATTATGGTCTATCCTTATCAGATCTCCACCTCAATAAACTGCAGTCAGGTCTGTTTCCGGCAGGTTTACCACTGTTTGATCATGCTGCTACACCCACAAGGGCCTCCAATAGCCCAATCTTCCAGAAGCCTAGCACAAGTGAGAATGTTTCTTGCTTCCCATCCATGGCAACTTCTACTCAGACCTCAAAGAAAGCTGATGATGGAAAGAGACACCAGCTTGTTCTTTTCGGGCAACCAATACTTACAGAGCAGCAGATGTCTCTCAGCTGCTCTGGTGATACAGTTTCACCAGTTCTTACTGGTAATAGCTCATCAGAAGGGAATTTAGATAAGATGGCGAATTTTTCTGATGGTTCTGGATCTGCAGTTCATCAACAGGGCCTATTTGACCGCACATTCTGTGAAGGTTTTCAATGGTACAAGGATAATCGCCAAGATATCGAGCCCAACTTAGAGACTGGTCACTGTAAAGTGTTCATGGAATCGGAGAATGTAGGCCGCACTCTTGACCTTTCCTTGCTTGGATCTTATGATGAATTGTACAGAAAGCTAGCGGACATGTTTGGCATAGAAAATTCCGAGACACTGAACCATGTTCTTTGCCGTGATGTTACAGGTGCAGTCAAGCACATAGGAGAGGAACCATTCAGGTTGGAGTCTTTTGCCTTTCTTCACATACTGATTATATGTTGCAGTCAATTTGGAAGTGGTTTAATTTGATCTATTACATTTATTTTTGTCTTTTGCAGTGATTTCATGAAAACAGCTAGGAGGTTGACAATTCTAATGGATTCAAGCAGTGACAATGTAGGAGTGTAGAGGGTATGGAAATAATATAACTTTGGTTTCAATTGTACAGCCCCGGTTGATTGCATCTTTTGTTTCCCTGTTGACCTCTTTTGCTTCTTAAAAGTTGTATGAGAAGCTGCTCTGATCCATTCTTTTGGACTTCGAAGCTAAAATCCTATTGGATTCTTGTTCTATCATAAAATTTTTTTTTTCCTCAAGGAATAGTTGAAGTTCGATGCTGCCCTCAGCGTGACGTAACCAAAATTTTCTTCTCCGTGATTTATGAATGCTGAGATGCAAATTACAGCTGTAAGTTTGAAACTGAACCTACTGCTTTTGTTTGCCTGCTTCCTTGGAAACTGACAATAACTGTCATTGTTTTCGTATCTCTGTTCTTTTAAAAAAAGCAAGGGGTGCTAACAGTAACCACAATATACAGCAAAACCCAACTCCAACAACAATGGCTGATTTTGGTGCCACGCAGTAACGTCTACTGCTGGCTTAACTCCTTGACCTAACTCACGATATCCTGTCCTGTCAATTGTCATTCTCCGTTTGTAAAAAAGTCAATGTACCACGCATGACTAAAGAAACAGAAAATGAATGCAATTGGTGAATTACTTGAGAGTATCAAATGTTTCACGCGTATCAGTCTCTATCGACAGTGATTCCAAACCACTAAAACCTCGCCACGCAAGCGTTGGATTAATTATTCAATTAATTAATTAATTAACGTGAGCCTGGGGATTGTAAAATCAGATTAAATAATAATACTTTGGATTAGCAGAGAAAGAGGGGGAAGTCCAAAAGTCAATACTTTTGTGAAGACAACACATTCTTTCCAGTTAATTAAGCTCATAATTTAATAAAGCGCACGTGGGTGTTTTGTGGGACCCACATTTTAGATAAGCCGAGAGGGCTAATTAAATAATAATTCACGTGTGGCCAACGTCATCACAATGCATTGCGTCGCTTCGTTGATTGTGCTGTTTTCTTTTTTCTTTTATTTTAGTTTCCCCATTTTTACTATTTTTAATTGGAAAGAGTCACCGACAAAGCATAAGGATACGTGGCGTACACGAACCCGTTATCGGATTTGAAATTGATTCAAAAATTAACAAATAAAAATTTGTAATAAATATTCATAAATATTTAATATTTTCATTAATTTTTTTAATTTTTAAACAATATTTTTATAAAAAAAAATTATTTAAAAAATAGTTATAAATATAAATATGAGAATTTGATAGTATTGTTTTATATTTATATTTTGAAAGTTAGAAACTAGATATTTAACTTTTGTTTGTGTGTGCGTGTTTGTGTGTGTAAAACATTTATAATCAAAAGAGATATTTTATTTTTGTAAAAACATTATTTGTTTTTACTTGAAGTTATTTGTTTCTTATTTTAAAAAAACAAAAAAATTCTTTATGTCAACACTACACGCCTTATATTATGTTTGATAATAATTTTGATATGGTATTTTTGAATTTTATTTTAAAAAATAATGTTATTTTTTGAATTTAAATGTATATATGCATGTGTGTAGTAATTAAATTATATTTTTTTAATCACTATCATTTTTAAATGATTAAATTTTTAATTGAAATATTTTTTTATACATAAACTATGCATGAAATTAAGTTATCTTGAATGTAAAAATAATAAGAATATAGTTAAAAGTACAAAAAAAATCTAATAAAAACTTGTGGATATCTGTATAAACTTAGTAAATATTAAATATCTATTTAAACATGTTTGATGATAAAATGTTAAATCTAGTATAGAATTAGTACGAGTTTAATATTTAGTTTTTAATGGTGAACAAAATATCCCTCCCAAACCCAATTAGTTGCTATCCTTAATTGGCAGTGACTGGATCTTTAATGGGATGGTATGAAATATCTTTTTTTATTTTTTTCTTTGTCATCATTTTTACATTCTTACTTGCACCGATATCAAATTTATTTTTATTTTATTTTAATTCTCTCAAAGTTATTAATCCAAAAAAATTTATACATCCTTAAAACAATAGTTTAATTAGTTTAATATTTTATTGTAAAAATAAATAATCAAAGAGATTTATTTTCTCGCAAGGCTATTGACGAGAAAAATTCTTATTTTATATTTGAGTAGGAGTAAAATGAGATTGAGATGTGCATGAACTTTAAACAAAAACTTAAATAAAATTATATCATTTAATCAAAATAATTTTTTTCAATTTCACAAAATTTTATATCCCAATTAATTTTTAGCTCATACAATACAAGAATATATAAATTTTGAAGATGTTCTTAATAAATGAATATTTTTTGTTTAAAATTTTAATATAAATTTAATTTCACTAACTTAATGTAAATAAAATTTGATATCAAAATATATATTTTTTTCTATATTCTCTTAAAAATTAGAAAAATAAATAGATTATAAATCATAATATTGGCATTAAAAAAAGAAAAAAAAATTAACTAATTTTTTCGTGTAAAATATGGTTTAAATAAGTGAATTTAGAATAAAGTTTAACACAAGTAATGTTAAAGATCTAAAACGTGAGGTTGGATTAAAGTGCATAAGATTGTATGATAAATTTCACAATTATTTTATTTTTTTTGGATGTAAACTCCAACCTACAGATTATATCCGAATAATACAACCAAAAGTCAGAAATTCCAATTAAAGAATTGAAAACTGCAACGAAAAATTTGTCTAAAGTTGAAAGTTGTACGATACATCCTTGTGCACTAACTATAGTACCCTAAGATTTTATTTAAAAAAGTGAATCTCAACGAACGGGTTGACATCTATCGCGTGGGGTAATCAAATGTGTAGTAAACGCATCTTGAAAATAATGGAAATTATTGTGTAATTAATTAATGCCTCCCTATTTATTTATTTATTTATTTTTTATATCGTTTTGACGCATATCTTGAGATAAATTTTGGGATAGGTTGTATTTCGGGTTTAACATGAGTTAATTTTACAATAATACTAATTAAGATATTATTTTAAATTTTATTTTATTAAAATTAAATTATGCATCGTTAATCTATTAAATGGTACAAAAGTATAATATACTATTCAATAATATTATAAATACAAATTTTTATGCGAAATTTGTATTACAATTAATATAAAATAAGTTTAATTTATTTAATTATTTATTTTTAACTATTACAAAATTGTTAGAATACCTAACTACCATATAATATTGTCACATCATTTTACACGGATGAATTTGCTTAAGAACTTATAAACTTAATCACATTTAATGGCTCGTAATAACGTGAAATACGAGTGAAGAGATATTAAAAAATTATAAATTATGATAAAAACAAAATTAAATTTTCAAATAACATATGGCCAAGCATAGCAAAAATAGAGACAAAAGGGGAGACAAAGCCATTCCCTAAAGCGATGTTGTTGATGGCAATTTTTTGCCCTCTTGCTGTCAATAGACGAAGATGATAGTATTGAGTCTTTAGAATTTCCCTCTTCCGAATACAGAAAAGATCGTAGGTGTCAATGTCCTGATAAAGAATATTCAATGCTTAAATTAAAAAGTAATTTTTTTTTAAATAATAATAAAATGAATAGAAATATTAAATAACTAAATCAATTGAAGAAATATTTTGCCAGCATTTTTTTTTATAACCCTTTTTGTGAATGAAGGTATCTTTTTTTTACAAGCTTCCTTTGAGCGGCTGATGGAAGCCACGTTCTCCCAACTTTCATGAATGGACAGTTATCCATATAGTGGGTAGTATCATATCGTGGTTGGTTTCACTTCATAAATAATATTATATCGTGAATGGCTTTTACTTTGTGAATAAATTTATATGGTGAGTGTTAGTTATCATATCTTTTTAATGGTAGGGAAAACACGAAGAAATATGATACCAGCATTCCTTGAGTTCTCAAGTGCCTTGCGTGGTTAGAGATCATAAAAAATACCATGGACATTTTTCAAATTCTCGGGAAACTAGTGTGGTTGAAGATCATAACCTTTTGTGAAAAATAAATGTTTACTTGAGATTGCTCACTGAGTATTCGGTCAATTGAAATACTCAAATTTTCGGGGGTTCGAATCATCTGGGAAACAGATGTTATTGTTCTTATTAATAAAATGCTTTGATTTCAGTGGCAAAATTCCACACAAAAAAAAAAAAAAAGGCACGGTTTCTGACTCGAAACTTAAAAACAAACCCACCTACTAATTAAATATATGGACATTATTGATGTTTTATCTTCAGTTTCTTTATAATTACGTCAAGAAACTGTCACCAAATCAATAAAATAAGAATAAGACAAGTCACGGGGAAACGGGGCACAAAACACGGGACAACTACGTCAATCCAATGCCTCTTCTTACATTGTCTTTTATTTATTTATTTTAATATTTTAATGATTTTTATTTATAAATATTAATATTCATAAATTAAAATTATTCCGACATGAATGATTACAATTAAAGTACTAGTTTAGTACACTTACCTCTACATCAAAAGATTTCAACTTGTTAAATAAAAAAAAAAAATCTATTAATATATATATGTTTTACCTCTGCATCAAATCATAATTTCGATCATCCATTAAAATAAAATTTAAAAAAAAAATGTAAGATTTTCATTTCCTTACTAGAGTGGTTGAGCTGAATCACTAAGGATAGGATCATTTTCAACATATTAATAAAACTAACAGAACCCACAAAGTCATAGCATTTTTCCATTGGAAATTGTGACGCATTTACTCGAGACTCTACAATTAAGAGAAAAGAAGAAAATTCAAAATCCCTTGTAAGAGTAAATGGATCTATAAAGTGTGTCTAAAAGTATTTTATCAGCCATTATTAAAGTGCATGCCAAATGCATTGTGAGAGCCATGCATGACTTTCTTCCATCGGCATCTATGTATGTCCATGTGCACACGTTTCCACACATCATCACCTCCACTTAGCTGCATTTATTCTTGAATCTTGGTTACTACGTATACCCATCAGATATCATAATTATTTGAAAGGGGCTATCTCTGTCGTGATCTATGTACTTTCCGTCAAACTCTCCTCCAAACGTACATGCCTTCTCCTATTCTAATCTAATCGGGCTAACAACCGTGATAAATCGCACGTCTGCCATAATGATAATATACGGCAGCAATCTAATTGAATTTTTTGAAATTAAAACTCTAAATTTAAAACTAATTAGATATTATTTATTTTAATTGAACATAATGCTAACCATTCCTCCCTCACTGATCAAGTTGTGTTGATGGTTTAACAAAGCATTTCGCTGGGCATCGTTTTCAATTCCTTCGGCCCAAGCTTGGTGTTCTTGCGGGGACACCCAAGGAAAGAATCAAGCTTTTATCAATGCATGACTAACACTTGAATCAAGCTTTATAATTCATTTTTATTTGTGTATAAATATATACTTTCTAACGCTACTCAATGTAAAGAATTATTTATTTCCACCTCTTTCTTTTGTCTAAATTCTTTTACCTCTAAATTGGCAAGCAAGTGACGAGATGGCTTTGAGGAACGAATGGGCTGTAACATTGAGCCCGTACTTTTGCCCATTATCAAACTCAGGTTATTAAAATTGAAGACTTCATTGACAATTTGAGTTTATTTTTTGTTTTTGTTTATTTATTTCTTTATTTTTACTAAACATTTAGGTTTATTTCGAATTAAGGTATCGTCATTTTCAAGTTAGATATCACATTGATTTAGGTTTAAGGGGTTAAATGTTCAGTAAAATTAAAAAGTTGATGCAGTTGTACTGTGCTGATATCATCTGGGTGGGTTTGGCCGATAGCAATGCTTCTGACTGGCATGTTTTAGACGTCTGATCAAGATCAGAAGATGGAAAGAGAGAGAGAGAGGCTTGTAGCTCACAGTTGCCTTTGGATTTTGATAACAGGTGCGAGAACGGGCCTACGCTTGATTAAATTAATAGAATTGTGTGATGGACAATAAGCGCCCAAACCCAACAACACTTAACAATGTTTCACTCCTGAAAATTTGTCACAACTCATCAATGCCGTCGTTTCTGCATTGCCTGCCCTGTCTGTGCCTTTGTTCTTAATTTTGACATTTCCATTGCGTAAGCAGTAAATGTTGAATATCCATCCTCTCCTACATTCCTATTATTTCATCAATGAACATGTGTCAATATTTTCAAGTTAGACATCACATTAATAGGAAAAATCATGACTTTGACCACACCCATTAATTTAGGGTTAAGGGGTTAACTTTTTACTTGCTGCTAAAAGTTTGAATTTCTTCATTAAATTATTTTTTCAACATTATTTTTACCTAATTTACTTATTTACGTTACTAACACATAAAACTTCACATTTTTTTCTATTTTTTTAAAGTATGTGTATATTTATTTAGTATATTCTCTCTTTCTTAACTTCACTCGTTAAAATTCAATAATTTTTAATCACAAAGGTACTTTTGTTATTGTTTTTCAATTAGTGTTTTTATAAAACAAAAAACAAAAATTTTGATTTTGAACTAATATTTTCAAAGTTAATAATTGATATCAAAATTAGTTAACCCGAACATCAATGTTGTAAAAAAAATAAATAAATAATGAAAGAACAACTTTAATTGTGGCATTTGATCTCCTTTTATGGCTAAACTTTTTCATATTGCAGTTTATTTATTTGACACTACAAATCTCTTTAAAGTCTGTAACAAGAGAAACAAAAAATTTTAATGTAATCCAATCAAAATTCAACTACAAAAAATTAAGATACCTTAGTGTAAGACTTCATCATAATAATAATAATAATAAGCAACTATGAATTTTAACTAAAAAAATATATGTTATTAGAGTTTAATTAGGTACACAATATTTTTAATGTAATAATATTCATTAAGGTTAAAATTGTGAAGAAATTTTCTTATAATTTACATTAACTTAAAATTTTAAAAATAAAAATGTAAAAATATTTATTTATTTATTTATTTTAAGAAGATAAACAACTTAACAATTATATATTAGACATTAAAAAAGTCATTTGAATTTCAAAAAAAAAAAAACCACGGACGAACATTCCCTTAATGTGCATAGTTGATTTATATTTTCAGTTAAAAATAAAAAGTTCTCTACTAACCTAGCTTTACGATGATTCGTGTAATATACATCATGTCATGTATATACGGTATTGTGTATCACATGTGATAATGAAAATTTATTATTATCAATTTAAGAAAAAATGTCATTCTTAATAAAAAAAATTGAAATCAATTTATTAATACAAGTATTTTATTTTAATTATTAAAGTCATATTTAGTATTTATTATTTTTTAAACTTTTGAAATGTGCTCTTAAAGTGAATTTATGACAAATAGAACAATTGTTGATGTTAACAACTAATTCACCTTTCACTATATTATATATATAAATAAAAATTAAATACAATTCTTTGTGTTTATTTGAGCGTGCTTAGATTGAACCGGTCTTGGCCCATAAATAGTGAAGTCCAGTTCAATTCGGGCCTGTTGAGGGCCTAGATCGAGCCGGAAGATAAAGACTCATTGCGGGTTCAGGTTGAACCATGCCTGCTGAATCCAAACTTAGCCCACAAATTTATTTTTTTATTTATTAAATATTAAATTTTAAGTTAAATAATAAAAACCAACATGCCAACCCGGCACGATATATTGGGGCCCAAGTTTATGGGCTATATGGAGCAATAGAATTCAATTCAAGTTTATGGGCTATATTAAGCTTGCTTACTTTTCAATAGGTTAGACCTTGGCTAACTTACAAGTTTGTATGGGCTTTACTTTTATAAATCAGGTTAACTTTAAGCGTATTAAAAAAAGGTATTAAAATATTTATATATTTTTATATTTTAGTATTTTTTTAAAAAATATTAAAATATTTAATATTAAGTATAAACTTTAAATACTATTTTATTTAATATGTAATTATATATTTATTTTTAAAAAATTCTTTAAAATTAATTAAATTAAATTAATATTTATATATACTTAATAGCAAAACAAATGAATAACACTTCATTTATTAAAATAAATTAAAAAATTATATGCATTTTTTTTAAATTTTTGTCAACTTGAATTCATCATATTAATATTTTGTTCATATCTATTGTTGTCTCAAATTCAAATTGTTGTCGTAAGTAAAAAATAAAAAAAAAGTTCAGAATTCTACTAATATTCATGTAAAAAGATAATAATTGATAGTTTGTCTCGCCTTATAAGTTATAATAATCTAAATACTTGAATGTCTTCATTTGTAAATTGAAAACTAAATAATTATAATTTTATTAGTTAAAGATATTTGATCTATCTTAATCGATCCTCATTATTAAAATCCTATTGGGTTAATTACATAGGTTCCCTTTGGTTTTATAATTTGTAAAGTAAGGACATAGTTTGCCTACTTATATAACTTTGATTCCCAATGTTAATTTATCAAAATGACAAAAATATTGGTTCCAATTTTAATTTAGCAAAATTACCAAAATAGCCTTTATTTCAAGAAACATCGTGAATAGTAGTGCCAAACGGGCCTAGTCAATGGCAAAAAGAAAGCCCTTGCGAGCTTTGTTGCCGGGGGGGACCACACCTATACATTTTCGAGCCAATCCGGGCCATTTAATAATCATGCAGCTCGGCCCACATGGGTCGTTCCGGGCCTAGGCTAGGCCAGCCGCGGGCATAGAAAAATTATAAATATATATATATATATATATATTTCGTTCTCTTCGACTCTTCCGTCAAGTTTCATACTTCCTGTGACCTGCTCGAGCCTGTCTCTCTCTCGTCAGCTATAGCCTATAGTCATCTACCCGCAGAGTGCAGCTTGCTGCGTGCTGCCCAGCCTGCTACTGCCCTCTCTCTCTCTCTCGCTCTATTTCCTTCTATGCTAACTGCGAGCCTCTGCCTCTTTAATTCTTCAATTTTAAATTGTTTTGCAGGGAGCCAGAGACTCAGATTAGAGAGCAGAGCAGAGTGCAACATGGATAAATTAAGCAGAACGGCCGGGAAAAAGGGTAAAAAAAAGGGGGTAAAAGAAAAATATAAATTGAGAGTTTGATATTGAGCAGGTACAGACGCATTTTGCATAATTTCTTTCATTCTCTCTCTAATTTTTCTCAATTTCTCTGATTCTCTTTTTTTTCTGAAGTTACAAACCCTAATTTCATTAGGATTCAAAGTCAAAAACCTTAATTTCTTGAAGATCTGGAAAGCGGAATCTGTATTAGGTATGTTGTCTGTGTTTTTTCATTATTGCATCCGTGGATCTGCTTGATTATGCAACAATTTTTGAGTTAACAAGTTAAACCTCAAATGGACATATACTAACTTCTGAGTTTATTTGATTGAACAACATATGTTAATGCTTTGTGAATTGGTTACTTATTAGTCACTTGGTGATTTAGTTTAGGCTTCTCCCTCTTGTCAATTTTCTCTGCATTTCCAAGAATTAACAGCTCTAGGTGGGAGATTCGCTGCTATATATGTACTGTGTTTTAAAGCTTAATGAATTTAGTGAAGCTATGAAGATGTTTCGTCTTTTGTAGAAATCATAATCCTCTCCTCTGTTTTAGTTTTCCATGTTCATAGTTTCTTTCCACTTTATAGTAGGCCAGCTTCTTAAATCATAAATGTGAATCAGTTTCATGTGTTTTTGCATGCGTGAATGCTTTGCATATTTGGTTTAAAGGGTTAAATCTCTTATTCTACTTTGGATGGCAAAGGTCGGAATTGATTGGTTTGCTAGCTAGTTGTTACATGAGCTTGTGATTGAAATTTTGATAAGCAAACGTAGATGTGCATATATTTTCTGCTACAGTTTATGATGGACGAATTTCATCTATGGAATTGTAATCAAGTCGTTTGTCAAGTAAATTATCCCTAGCTATACATACATACATACATGCATACATATAGATATATATCTATATATATGTATATGTATATGTATATGTATATTTAAAATGCTGGATGGATGAAATGAATAAACAAGAATAATGACATCTCATCATAGACCAGCTTGGGTAGTCAACTTATTAGGATTTTGCATACAAATTTGTTCAGTTTGGTCATTGGCCCAACCAGCATTTTAAATAGAGGCTGACATGGTTAGTTTTTATACCACTCTTTGCACACTTAAAAACAAAAAATGAAGCATCTTTTTGCTTAATAGTTTTCATTTCATTTCTATTTATTTCATTTATTGCTGTAAGATTCAATTGATTATTGTGCCTATTTGTTACTGAAAATCTGCACTAGCTTCACTGCAATATTTAGCACATTCAATTGAGAATTGAATTAGCTTATACATTTTGTGACAAATGCCTTGCTTATGAATTTAACTAGGCTGTCTTATTTTTGTATCTATAGAGTTTGAGATTAAGGTCTTTGTTCCTTCTGAACTCCAGTTTTGGCCATCTCATCTTGGTTTCTAGTTCCGTCTAGCAGTGATAATTTGCTATATCTTGCATTTCTTTTGTTGATTTTGTAGCTATAAATGTAAAATTTTAGTTTTTAAGGACTAATAGTCAGTCGCGAAATAAAAGATTGTGCCTTTTAACTTGATCAGCAATCAGCATCATAATATTGCAACTGAATTTAAAAGCTTGTGGGGGTAGTTGAATACATTCTTTAGTGGTTTAAAAGTCCATTTCTAATTTCTCTATGCCATTCCCTTTAATTGCAGGTACTAAAATTATTTTTGTTAAATGACATGACTAATCAAAATTTGGATGTAAGTAGATCTAGTTTTACCATAGCAAGTGTTACTAGCTTTAAAAGATTTAGAACATCTAGTATTTGAAAATTTTTTACATTGAAGTCATGAGTTAATAATACAACCAAAAAAATAAGAACAGAAAGTCATTTGTAAATTATGTAAAGTTGTTCTAAGCACTAGGAGCAGCACTAAACATTTGAAATCACATATGACAAAATCTATGCAAGCGCATGCTCTCTCAGAAGACCGTATTCAATCTTTACTTGAACCAAATACTTTCAAAGTTAACATTATTATATGTTTTAAGTAACATGAGAGAATGGATGCCTAAATGGATTGTATAAGGCGAGCATTATTTCACTCAAGTAGAAGACAAAAAATTCAAAAATTTCATAAGAAGATATATTCAACCTTGTTTTAAATTAGTTCCTAGAAACACATACAGGAATAATTGTATGAGATTATTTAAACAAACAAAAAAAATTAATTATGACTTTTCATTCTCTTACAGGTGTTGTTTCTATTACTTCTGATTTTTAGATTAGATATAATAGATTAGGTTATATTTGTATTACTTTTCATTATATTGACGATAATTGGATATTGCTCAAAAGAATTATTGCATTTCATGAATAGGAATTTTCTCATAATGTTTTTTTATTTTCATTGTAATGATAATGTGTCTACTAATAATGTTGCCATTGAATTATTTACTAATAACACAATACCTACACATAATTTTTTCATATAAAATATGTTTGTTATATTGTTAATTTGATTATATAAGATAGTTTAAATTTAATTAATTGTCATATAGAAAATATTAAAGATGCAATACAATACATTTATTTGGGGTTCTAGAAGACAAGATTTTAATTTTTCTTTGTTGCATTATGGATTATAACTTAAGAAGTTCATGCTTGATGTTAAAATTCATTAGAATTTTACTTAATCTTGTGTTAATTATAATGCTGCAATTATTAATTTTTATAATAAAAAAATTAAGTACTATGCTATTGATTTCAAATGATTTGATTCTGGCATTTAATTTTATGAGTTTTTTAGAAATATTTTATAATGTTATATTGTAATGTTTATGTGTTTATTTCCAACTTCATATTATGTTTTGAATCATTTTTTTATTTAATATTAGTTGCATTTTTGCAACTTATAGAAATATGAATGGGTTTTAAAATATTTGTTTTACAATGAAAGAAAAAATTTAAAAATACTATGATGATATTTCAATATTATTTATACGTGTATTAGTAATTGATTCTTAAATAAACTTTTCTAATACAATTAAGTTAGTAGACGTAATTACAAAAAATTTGAATGCTACACTTGAGATAGATAACTCTTTTTTTGAGAACTTTTTAAATAATATTTGCAATCAATATCAAGGTACAGTCCAAATAGATATACTAAATTTATGAATGCAATGGTAACCTTATAAATACTATTCTTTTATGAAAATTTTTACTAATTATAATTTGATGTTTAGTAAGAAATTTTAATATTTTGCACTAGTGGAAAGCAAATAAAAGGATATTCCTTATGTTATCTATTATGACTTGTGATTTATTAACTCTTTTGGTATTAATAGTTGTATTAGAATATGTTTTTAGTGCAATAAATAGGGTACTAGATGAATGCATAACAAGATTATCACAAAAAATATTGAATTGTTTAATATGCTTGAAAAATTAAAAGGATGTAGGATAGAAAATTCAAGAACATATTTAGAATGATGTTTAGGAGGATGAAATGAGAATGAGGAATTGTTTTATTGACAAAAATTAGTTTATAATATTTATAATTTTAGATTTTAAATTTTTTAACATTTGTATTTTTATATAATTCAAGAAAATAGGTAAAGTATAAATGATTAATGATTTAGTAGGTGTCAGTTTAGTTAGAATATATTGTAATTACAATAATGCAAGTTAACTGTTTAACTTAAAGTTAATTTATTTAATGTTGTATTAATTTATATGTTAAATTAATTTAAAATAAATGAGTCAAAATTATATGATATATAAATATTATTTATTTATTTTTATTCTTTTTATTCTAACTTCTAAGTGATGTTAATGTATTTGTTATTTGTCAATTATATAATGAGTATTTTTTGTATTTCTTTTAATACAAAAAATTTATAACAATGGTTTAAATTGGTAGTATTACTATTATATTTATTTATTTATTATAATAACAAAAATACAAAATATCAAAACACATTTATTACATATATGTATAAATATATATATGTTAAAATGGATATAATGAATAAAATAAATTAATAAAGAAAAAATTAAAAATATAAAGTAATTATCAAGTGAGGATACTTGAATAGGATTGGTAATTTTACTTATAAATTTATTAGTATTTGATCTTTATTGGTATGTCTTTTAG
>CP135581.1:4654201-4702922 GCA_032401905.1 Swietenia macrophylla
TTTATTAAGAATTAAAATTATAATTTATTTATATATTAATTTATTATTTTTATTTAATTTTATTAATATTTTTATAAATTTTTTTATTATTTAATATTAATAAACGAAAATAAGTATCTCTGTTTTAAAACGGGAATAAACATTTTTTTTTTCAAAATAGGGGCAGACCATGGACGGGGAGGGGGATGCCCATCTGTCGTCGTTACTAGACAAGAGACTTTTGTAATAAAAATCAACAAACTATATCTTATTAAACAAATCATAAAAACACATGGACCGCAATGTTGTTATGCAAATCATATTGTCTTTTTCTGGAGAATACAAGATAATTAATAAAACAATTAATAATTTTTATAAATGTATGATTGGTGAACAATTGCGCCGCGGTAGTGGAGTAGCGTGTGGGGCCCTGTGATCTGTCGTTTTATGCGTAACTTTAACTTTAGGGTCAGGAAAATGAACGGTGATCCTTCGCTTCCATCTAACCATTAAATTTGTGGAGCGTTATCGTCTAGGATTAGGTGACGATATTTCGCCCTTAAAGTCGGCAATTAATTCTATATAAACCGGCCCCTGATACGGGTTTTCCTCGCTCATCGATCCAGTTCTCTCTTTTGTTTCTTTGGATTTCGAAGATCCTAGTTCTAGCATTTCAAGGTAATGGCTTTAAATCTTTCTCGTTTTCGTTAGAATTTCCGGTTTCGGGCTCTGGTTTTCCGATCTGTTTGTTTGTTATATTGTTCTTAATCTGTTGGTTTATTTGCTGCGCGGAATTTTCAGATGCAGATCTTTGTGAAAACTTTGACCGGCAAGACAATCACTCTCGAAGTCGAGAGCTCCGACACCATCGATAATGTCAAGGCCAAGATTCAAGATAAGGAGGGTATTCCTCCAGATCAGCAACGTTTGATCTTCGCCGGAAAGCAACTGGAAGACGGCCGAACTCTGGCCGATTACAACATCCAGAAGGAATCGACTCTCCACCTTGTTCTCAGGCTCCGTGGTGGCATGCAGATCTTCGTCAAAACTTTGACCGGCAAGACCATCACCCTCGAGGTCGAGAGTTCCGACACGATCGACAACGTTAAGGCCAAGATTCAGGACAAGGAAGGAATTCCCCCAGACCAGCAGAGGTTGATCTTTGCCGGAAAGCAATTGGAAGATGGCCGTACCCTGGCGGACTATAACATCCAGAAAGAGTCAACCTTGCATTTGGTTCTCAGGCTCCGTGGTGGCATGCAGATATTCGTTAAGACCCTCACCGGCAAGACTATCACCCTTGAGGTGGAGAGCTCTGACACAATTGACAACGTGAAGGCCAAGATTCAAGACAAGGAAGGAATCCCTCCGGACCAGCAGAGGCTGATCTTCGCTGGTAAGCAACTGGAGGACGGGCGAACTCTTGCGGATTACAACATCCAGAAGGAGTCAACCCTTCACCTGGTTCTTCGTCTGAGGGGAGGTATGCAGATTTTCGTGAAGACCCTAACTGGAAAGACCATAACTCTGGAGGTGGAGAGCTCAGACACAATTGACAACGTCAAGGCTAAGATTCAGGACAAGGAGGGAATTCCCCCAGATCAGCAGAGGCTTATCTTCGCTGGAAAGCAGCTTGAGGATGGCCGTACCTTGGCCGATTACAACATTCAGAAGGAGTCTACCCTCCACCTTGTTCTACGTCTCCGTGGTGGTGAATTTTAAGAACGTTTGTGGGCTGATGTTGTCTCTTTGAAGGGATGCATGTGTTGGAAATGGATGCTTTTTAGCTTCTATAATAACTAGTTCTTATAATATGTAATGTTCGGCCGTTAGGCCTTGTTTGATCTCTCTATTAATAAAGTCTTCGTTTATAATATATTCCTTCAGCTATAGACAATTTTCTTTATGCTGCAAAACGTAAATATCAGAATTCGAAAGCTGAAAAATTGTTGAAACTTGGTAAAACATCGGGAAACCTTTGTGGCAAAGACCGTATTCATGCTTTCAACTTGTCGGCAACTTGATAAATCCTAATTGTTCAAAGCCAAAGATCAAATAGTGGATGACAAAATTCGCACCAGAACCGATTCGAACGAGTGAAAACCACTCGGTGGTTTGATTAACCAGAGACTAGTCTGAGAGTTGACCCGGTGGTTGGCCAAAGCGATGTGGTCATCCGTCTCAAGTCCTCCTTGGTGTTTAATGGAATCATAAAGAACAAGAAACACAAACTCGGAAACCGACAAGAATATACGCACTGGTCTAAACCGTCAATTCCTAGGGACCCACCAATTATTTGGTTCCAGTGGATATCGAACGGTCGAGATTTAATCTTATACTGAATATTAACGAACTAACCTCAGTATTCAATTGACATTGCCAAACAAAGCAAATGGTCGCTTTCCCCTTTCAATGTATATATATTCCTTTTAACAGTGCAAAATTTTTTTTAGGGTTTGATGGTTTGGTTAATTGATTGGGCTTCTAGTAAAGTGATGAACGGGAGCCGGCCAGCGGTGCACCCAGTGGAGGCACCACCTTTGACGGAGGGGGCGGCAGCGGGACCCAGAGTTAGAATGAAGGACTTACAGGGCATGCCTGGCACACCTGGTGGTCTCATTCTTCGTCTCATTCAGTTTTTTGCTGCACTCGTGTCCGTCTCTTGCATGGCGTCCACCAACGATTTTCACCAAGCCACTGCGTTTTGGTATTATACGAACTTCTGGGTTCTTGTTATTTTCATGGAAAACTAATTTTAAGTAATGGTTGCCAAAGGTTTTCTTTCATGTCAGACAATGAAGCCATAAATTTACGATTGAAAATTTACGTTGAGCAGGGCACTTATTTCTGTATATACGCACTCTAAGTGGTAACAAGATTTACTATTTCAATGAAAAACTGTCAAACACAAAGGGGAATTTGTCCCATGTTTTCACTTATTTGAACATACTGAAGCAGTTGGAAAGTTTGATTCAGTACCCTTTCTGCATGAGCAAATTTAGGCTGACAACAAGAAAAGATTAGCATCTGAGATTAAATGGGAAGATGGACTAAACCTGGTAGAGCTGTCTCGTTTTTCTTGCAATAGTAAATAGATATCTGAGACTGTCATGGCAAAGAATATGAGCATTGAATTTTGAGCTTGTATTTTTGTTTCATAATTTACAATGGTGGTGCGAGAATTTTTTTTTTCTTTTTAACAGTAGAGAATTTCCTGTGGTGCCCCAAGTGCTGGACAAACTGATATCTAATTCACGTTCATTTGTTTTCAATGCATCAGTTACCTTGTTCTTGCTTTTAGCTCGCAAAGTTTGTGGAGTCTGTCCCTTGCTGTACTTGATATACATGCCCTCTTGGTGAGAGAAGTCTGCAAAACTGTGTAGCTATCTGGTTTTTTACCACTGGTGATGGGGCAAGAGAAATTCTATTATCAAGCCTGGAAAAGGAGCAGACAAGCTTATTGTGTAATTTTTGTTGATTAGATGCCATATAGTCACAGATAAAAGTCTAGGAAACTGGCTACCTGTTTGTTTCATCTTGTTAAATACTTACCTTCAAGCTTAAGCTTTTAGGTCAAGTGGCAAATTAGTAATGTCAGTTTTCTCTCAACTCTAACATTGATGGATATTCTGTGTGGGTCATTGTATGATGCAACCAGCTTCTCATTTGGTGTCTGCCGTTTGCAGAGGTTCTTCTATCTGCTATGATGTTTTATTTTTTATTTCTAGCAAATATTTGTTTACTTGTGGTTTTGTTTTTGAACAACTGACATAGCCTTGGTTTGGAGCAGTTGTATTAGTACTGAATTTTCAATCTTAAAAGTTCAGGCTACTAGTTTTATCATTCCTTTCATGATAGTTTTTCAGTTTCCAAGTAGCATAAGAACCACATGGAGTGGGGGTGGGCTGAGTGGTAAAAGACTCTTTGATTCATCCAAGAGATCAGGGGTTAACCCCTTGGGGGCTACCTATCTGGGGTATTTATATCTCACGAGTTTCTTAACGACTAAGGTTATAGGATCTGATAGTAGTATCAAGTTTATAACTTTGTGGGTGATCATAGAAAGCTCTATTTTATAGGAATCAAGAAAAACTTGCTTAAGAATTGGGTTGGGTGGAGTTGGAGAAAAACTTGCTTAAGAATTGCGTTGGGTGGAGTTGGAGTTGATGTATAGTAGAGAGAGATTAGGACGAGGGGAGAAGCTTAGTGTGGGCTAGGCCAGGCTCAACCACAAAAAATTGTGTTGTTACAAATGTAACTATGTTTCTGTACTATATAGCCACTAATCTTTCACCATATTTCCAATAATTGTTAGTCTTATTCTACAATTTTTATTTGCCTACTGTCAAGACTCTCAATTCCTTTTACTCTATCTCAAACTCTCACTCTAGCACCAAAAATCATGCAGACAAAAACATTATAACACATCTTATTGTTTAACATTTGAATTTGGTTATTTATTTCTTTTGAGAGACTTTTGATCCACCATATAATTATTTAAGTTTAATTATAGTTTAATATATAGATTTTGTTTAGTACCATGATTCATGGGGGTATTTTGTCTTTCTTCCCTTTATAGTTCTCTCAATCATGTGTTTAACTATTTGTGGGCTAGTCCAAAACCTTCTAGAACATGTGCATAATTTCCAATAAGTAAAGAGTATATAAATTATAGAATAAATAATATTCTAATAATTCTAGCTGCCTAATAATAATAGAGAATTTGTTCTCGATTTCTACTTTCGTAGAGTGGAATTCATTATTTTTCTTTTCAAAAAAATCAAAAAATTTTGAATCACACTTGTTTTCTCCCTCTCAATAAATAACTTTAATAAAATACCTATTATCAATTGTAATTTTTATTTCATTTTTTCCCTGAAAGCATCATGCACATACATTGTTTGAACACTCTATTAAACCTCTAATTCTAAATTTCAAATAACCTCTCATTGAAAATAACATATTTTTCTAGTTTGGCTTTAAGGTTTAATGGATAAGCCTTGTGTATGTTTTTCAACGGTGAATTTGTTGTATAGTTAATGTTCAATTAAAAAAGTTTCTTGAAATTTGTAACTAAAAATATTTAGCCTGGTTTAGGAAAAAAATTCCTGCTACAACTCTGGTTTCAGCTTTAAATTTTTCAACTTAATGACAGAGACAGACAATTTTTGCAGTTTCTAATCAATCATGAAGCTGTCTTTTCTTGGTTGAGCATAATTCCTTCAGAGAACAAATGGAATAATCTGATTGTTTCAATAACGCTAGTCTAATAGTTTTCAAGTACTAAAGAGAAGGGTACTCTAGAATTTGGATTTAACCGACTAGATCCCTATTTTATGTGATAGTGTCTACTCATTTAATTAAAAGATTGTTTTGTTGAGAGTTGACTACTAGATACTTACATGGGTGATGTAACCCATTTATACAATACTTGATCTCTCACTCTTTCTGCCAATCTTTTCCACCATATGCATATTTTCTATTACAATAATTTCTTTTATGTTTATGTGGATAGAATAGCTTTTAAAGGTTGTGGGATTTGTCACCCTGTTTGATTGTGCAAGCCCACTCAAAGGGCGATAGAATGTCACTAATTCCTCCAATCAAATTTACTTTCACCTCAAGCTTAATGAAAGTTATTATATTGGTGCAGATCACATCCACCCTCGCATTTGCAGCTGTCCGTGCATCTGCTGGCATCACAGTCCTCATTGGCAATGATCTTCAAAGATGTGCAGTGAATCACTGTAAAAGGTTTGATATGGCCACAGGAATGGCTTTTATCCGTTGGTTTGCCATGTCACCATCCCTTCTCTTGAATTTCTGGCTATTGGCTTCCCAGTAAGATTTGGGTTGATACAATTTGTAGTCAGCAAAGAACTCTACTTCAGATGCACAGATTTTACAATGTAATTCAAGCCATGGAGATTGATTAAGTTGTACCTACTCTGTCCATATACAATTTTGCTAGATATGTTCTGTGCAAGAAATATATAAACTTCGGAATTACTTTTACATGATCATTTCTTCTCTTTTTCTCTTTCTGGAGTTTTGTGGTATTGAGGTATGTGCATGGTGGCACAACATCCCTGAACCTTTGCACTCACAGTGAATTGTTCACGTCCATGAAGTTACATTGCTTGAGTATAACTTTTACTTTTTGCTTTTACAGTGAAATGTTCATATTCCCAGTAGTCTCAGGACCATTTTTTGGTCATGTCATGTTGCCGTGCTGTTGGAACAGTTTTCAGGAAATAACGCTGATTATTCTACCGCTTTTCCTGTCCTCTTGAGCAGCAATATCTGTTTCATATGGTTCTTTGATACTATTTAACATGATTTACATGCTCTGTGCTTTGTCTGGGAAGCCCGAATTGGCGTTTGTGTTTCTATAATTCAAGGGAACATTGAAATTTTTTAATTTTTATCACAAAAATTCAAACTCAGTGAGAAAAGACAACCAGAGAGTAGTGAAAGTTAATATACAGTTGCCTGCGGGCTCCAATTAGATGTTGTCTAGGAAATTAAACTACAAAACTTGAGATTATAAAGTAAATGTTGACAAAATTCAAAGAATTATGTGCGGACATTTAAACATCCAAAATCTTTTTATTTAGAAATTATCAGGTCCATGGAATGACAATCAAAATTAATATTCACATATCTTGTCTCTGTATGTTTAGTGGGAATTTGGAAAAGAGAGAAAGCGTGAGTTCTTTTTGGAGCAGCTGAATGAATTTAATTAACATAAAATTATTTTTTTTCATTTGTTTTTGTTTTGGTGCCAGGTAGTTACTCAGTTACGGCAAGTGTTTAATTGTACTGTTATTGGCCCTCTTACTTGTTTGTGGGACTGGTTAGCTTATTTTCTTTCTTTCTTTCTTTCTGTGTGTATGTTGGAAAATTTTGACAAAATTTCTCTCTTCACAAGAATTGCGTTTACCTAAACGAGTAAAAGGAGAAAGCTATGGCGGCAAGATAACTGTCCTGTCCATTTTCTCTTCTTCTCTTTACTGTCTCTGCAGAGGTCGGTGGTAACGCCCATATTATATCTCTTAAGCAACCTCTTGTCATGTTAATTACATGCTCTGAAAACACGTCTATATATATGTGCGCGCGCGTGCTAATCAAGCAGCTCTCCTATATCCAAGAACAAGAGAGAATAAAGAGCGAAGATTTGCTATGTCCAATGAACAAGAAGATGAGAGACGGCTGTATCAATGTGTCAAGAAGTACAAAATGATTGTGAAGCAGGTACATTATTAGGTAAATATTCATCTTATGAGTTCATGATTTCAGGTTACAAATCATTGCTATGCATTATAAGTTGATGTGAATGAACTAGACCCTTCTAAAATGAAGCATCATAACAATTGATAATGTAGCTTATTTTTTTTGAAATGCTTAGCTCTTTCTGTGTGATTCTCTTTCTAAGATTGCCAAAAAAAAAAATGGAACAGATGATAAACTTTTGGATGTAATTTTCAGTTTGATGAGCTGATAGAGATGATGAGTTCCATAACGAAACCGCCAAAGAGAAGAAGGGTAACCTCAATAAGTTTCCTTATCAATGACTGCAACATTTTTTACATTACCATCTATGGCTAGAGACAGAAAGCCATATCAAGATGGCATACTCTTTTCTAGTGTGTTGATAATTTGGTAATGGGTTTAATTTCTTGGTTTATAGAGTTCTGGCGGAAGCAGCAGTGCCAGTGCTACATCAATTGCCTGTTCAAATCGGCCTGGCAGCAATCAGGTATTTGTGCAGAGGATTTCGACGTTTCTCCAGGAACTGAGAGCTGACTCTACAACAGATCTCGATGATTCAACAAGCACCCGAAATCAAGAATAGCTACCTCTCTGAGATTTGGGAAATTTTAACATACGGAAAGCAAACATTCCAAAGATATAGTATCCATCATCCTCTAACTATTGTAACTGACTATTCAGTATAAATGGAAGAATATGGTGCCAGCAAAAGTTGATTATTGTCTAACAGGACCATTCATTTTCTGATTTCTCTCGTGTCTAGAAAAATAGAAAGCATCCACTAGTGATGAAATTTAGTAGTAGCATCATTCATGGACAGTTATGAGAGTCTCAAGAAAAATATATAACAGAGTGACCCAGTAGAGAAGCAAAAATTCTCTCTTCTTCAACGGAATGTATTTCTAGCTTTGTATCTGTTCAAAAGCAATAGTGCTTCCAAAATAAAAACAAAAATATACATCCAGCATCAAGCAGCTGAATAAGACCAACCAACATCTTCCAGTATAGAGAATAAATCGATAAAAAGGGAAAATTGGATGTGCTCTTGAGAAGAACACCACTGTTCCATGGATGCCTCTTAGCTGAAAAAAGTGACGCCTAGTTGACAATGCACATAGCTTATAGTAAACATAGCTGAAAAAGGTAATGCCTTTCCTGTGATTGAATTACTAACTATCTGACTGAAGCCGTAAACTCACTCAGCAGCGCAGACTCATAACTAGAAATTCTTTCTCCATACATCAGCTATGTAGTTGCTGTGTAATGATGTGTAATGGTGGATCTGCAGACGACATTTTATTTTACCCCAAAGCAACTTGCAGAAATCAGTTAATCTATATCATGACCTGCACTTCAACTTTTGAACCTCAAGCTGTTGGTTTAAGAATTTCACCCGTTCAAGCAAGGCTATATTTTCCTGGTGATGATGTAATCTTGTTAGAACATATCAAAATCAAACTGAAGATGGCATTCTCTGTTGCATTTACCATTCAGGAACTCAAATGTTTCTTTAGTCAGTAGAATAGCAACAAAAAAAAATAGAGAGAGAGAGAGAGAGAGAAGAAGAAAGTTTGCAGCGATTATAGACACACTCACTAACTATAGATCCTTTTAAGTTAACACCAAAAATGTTCTTGATGAAGTTTTTATGGTTTGACAAGAAAAGCAGGAGCCAGTTTCATTTCTACTGGAGTAAGGTATTTATACAATAATCAAGTTACATCCAGTTAAAAGACGGGCACAAAGTAATCAAACCTCGATGCTCCCCTAGCTGTAGAACCAGAAAGTATTTGAGGGATGACATTTCAAACACAAAGATATCATCAAGAGGAAAAAAAAGATAATAGATGAAAAATGAACTAAAAGAATTATGGCACTAACGAGTCACCTTTTGAAGCATTGTTATCTTTTGGTTAAGATTGACAGCAGCTCTGTTGACCTTTTGCTCCAAGGAACCCCTGACCTGTAAAGGAAGCAAATAGTATTCAGTGTCATGTAATGAACTCAATATTCATCTTCTATATACAAAAATATAAAGAGAAAAAAAAAACATATTAAAAGAAGAAGCTGTACAATTTTTAACTGGGAAGTTGTTACCTGGGACAAAAACTCAAATTATAAGAAAAGAAAAAAAAATGAATGTGTTCTCAATTTCATTAGATTGATTCAATATTTCACATGCCATATCTACTAAAGATTGTCTATAACTACTTCATATTTTATGAGCGAAACCTTTTGCCAGGGTCATGCTGGTAATATCTACAAAATAAAATTGACAATGAATTTTATTATTGCAGTCTGCATAACATTATTATTAGCATGCAGAGCAATGAATAATGGCGCCAGTTGAAGTGTTAGATGAAATGCCAACTGGAATCATCAGTTCAGACCAATGTACTGCCCATGAAAATAAGAATGATTCCCATTAACAAAATTAATCATAATCATGCGTGCCGATACTTATCCAAAAGATTGAAAGCAAAAGGTGAATACCAGCAAGAAACAACCATCAGAAACAATGCGTCAATATTGGGAATCTTAGCCCTATCTGATAATTAATGTAATCTTTCATGTGGCTACAATTCATCAATAATACAAACTAAGCTAAATTTGGTTCATTAGCAACATCACTTATATAAGAACAAAAAATTCATAAAATCAATGATTTAATGAGCATACCTCTGCTAAATTCATAGCACAATTGGCAGCTTTCCGTACCTCTTCGTCATATTTCAGTCTCCATTCTGCAGCTTCATCCATTGCATCCCTATTCGCTAGATCAAACTGTCTCCTGCAAATTCAATCCAAAAAACCCCATTTCTTCAAATACTGAAAACAATTATTCCGCAGTATAATCCATACAATCAATCACTAATCATACAATAAAATAGAAACAAACCTTAGCAACTCAGTATCTACAGAGGAAACAGTGTAATCAATAGTCCAAAGCCTCAAATAAACGGCAATTCCCATAACCATAACCACCACCAAAGCCACCAATATCGGCGTTTTTCCTCTCATTCTCTATAAACCCCGGTTTTTATTTTTATTTTTTTCTTTAGGCTCGGTTTGGAATTTCTTTTGTCAACAGGGATGCAGGCGTGATAATCGGCGTTAAGTCATGTGTAGATTCAGTGCAGTTGCTGTTACCTCCATTTCAATAAATCTCTTAGTCTCATAGCCCGCTAGTCATTACCTAATTACCGAACCTGTTTTTGTCCGACGAAAGCTAGGGCTCCGTTAGTTGACGACGCTCCGTTTGAGTGTATTAAATATTCAATTAAAATTTATAAAATATATAAATACATATTTTAATATTTTCAACAGTACTTAATTTTTTTTTATCAAAATACTTAATATTTTTTAACATTATTGATACTTTTTTCATAAATAAATATTATTTTAATTATTATGTAATTAGTGTTTGGGGTATGTTGGAGTATATTAAAATAAATGAATTGACTTGTATTGTAATGTATTAAATTTAATAGAGTAACATATTTAGTGCAGTGTTTATTAAATTTATATTTTTAATATTTTTTATTATATTGTGCTGTATTAATTAATATTATTTTTAATTAGTTATTAAAAATAAAACTTTTCTCCGATCATCATTAGACCAGGGTTATCTATTGCCGAATATTTTTGGTCATTGCCAATCCCAATTGACTAATTGTTGATATATATTTTAAATTTAATAATATATTAGATGTTTAATATATTTATATTATAATATTTTAATTTATATATATTATTTTATTATTACATATTTGTATATTTAATAAATGTAATAATATTTTTAAAATAGTCAATTTAACTAATTAGACACTATTTTTAAATATCTCTAATTAAGCATTGTTATAAATAGGATAACAACAATGCATTGAAACTAGTATATATAATGACTGATAACAATATAAGTGTGTTATAATATGAGATATTAAGTCAACATATAGGTACAAGTTAGTAAATTAATATATTGAACTGACTTGTTATAAAAATACTATATAAATTATTATATGAGTATCATAAGTAATTTTTATAGTGACAATAGTGTATGCGATTCTTAAATTTGAGATTACCATAATTTTCAATATAGAGTATGATATATTTTAAAATCAACATATGTTTAATAAAGATATTTAGGACAAAAAGATTGAATTATACGGTAATATTGATCACAGATAAAGTGATATCAAATTATTAATATTCTCATCATTTAAGTAGTTATGATGCGTTGTTAAATACCACTTATTATTTGTAATACTAAAATTAGATTTTAGTATTACTATTAACAAAATGAAAATCTATTGGATCACATATTGAGATCAAAAATAATATATAAATATATATAATTCTAAATGAATTTAAGATTCATTAAGTTATTTGAGTATTAATTTTGACTAAATCTATTATGTAAAGATTGAACTAAATTTGTTAGTACTTACTCTACTAAATATATTAGATTTTATAAGAAAATCCAATCAAATAGTTAAAATTAAAAATAAAAACCTAAAATAGCACTATAAATATATAATATTTATATTTTTTAAGTGCATGTTTAAAATTTATTTTTGCGTCCTTGCGGAGAAAAAAATATACAAAATATCACGTTTCAAATCATAAAAGCTAATACTCCGATTTGATTCCTGATTGTGTAGATACTATAGAGATACGGAGACACTTGATTTATATTCGTAGTTCAATAAAAATCATCTAACTAGAGGTTTGTACATATTTATTATATTGAATTATATATATAATAATACTAGAGTTTGTCGTATAAATTTTGGAAAGCAAACTATTTATTTTGTGTATTTTTACTATATATATGTACTAGTTTGTTTACAGTAGTATCAAAACCAACTTGCGAAATAAACCTAGACGTTATTCTTTGTATATGAATCCGCATATATGTATTTTGGCATGTGATTGTGATTAAATATGATTCTAGCCGTTTTCTTTGTATATGCATCCGCACATGTGCTTTGCTATGTGATTGTGATTGAATATGATTTTAATTATTTTTCTTTATATATGAATTCATATTAATGCGTTTCGACTTATAATTGTGATTGAATATGATTTTAATTATTTTTCTTTATATATGAATTCATATTAATGCGTTTCGACTTATAATTGTGATTGAATACGACTCTAGTTATTTTCTTTGTATATGAATTTATATTAATGCATTTCGGCATGTAGTTATGACTGAATATGATTCTGATCATTTTCTTTGTATATGAATATAATTTTTTTTATTTATATTATTAATTTAATATAATTAAACAAATAAAGATGGTTAATATAATTAAACACATTCTAATCACATTATTCTGAAGTGTTTAGAGTATGAACTTTGGCAAGTATGAAGTTAGGTAAATTTATTTATCTTTAAAAGACTCCACCCCTAACCCCACAAGGGCATCTACCCTTTGACCCTACTGAACAAATTGACTAACATGATCGCTAATGCGTTAGTGTAAGTTTATATATAAAATTATAGTTTAATTTTATGTAAAACTTTAGTTTAACTTTAAATTATTAATACAATATAGTTCTATATTTATGAATATATGTTTTATTGAACATAGTACATATTTAGGATCCAAAACACCAATATGTAATTGATGAACCTGCAATTAACTACATTTGATGAAATTATATTTACTCTAAGATTGAGAACATCAATGTGAAATAGATTATAAATATATCACATTTATTTTCTAATAAATGTATGAAATGCATGATATAAGAAGATATATTTAATATATGTATGATATACATGATATAAAAAGATATATTTGATATATTTATAAAATGTATGATATAAGAAGAATTAGTTAAATAAATGTACAGTGAACTAATGTATAAGATACATGATATATAATAAAATGATGAAATCATTTCTAAAATTAAAATCTTTCATAACTAAAATATTAAGTTAAATTTTTTAATAAAAAGTATTTGTCAAGGTTTCGATTGGATATGTGTGTGCTTGCTAAAATAAGATACCATACTAATCTTGGTGAGACATGATGAGATAATAAAGATATTTAAATTATTATCATTGGATTAGACTTAATTAAGTCATCTTAATAGAATTGAGAACTTAGAGGTAATGACTTGGGTATATTTCATTAATTGGATTAGAATAAGTGTTATTTACTTAATATTTAAGAATTGAATATGATATAATTGGCAAAAATTACCTACCTAAATAGTCAAATTTTGAGTGATTAGTCAAAGTTAACTCAAGATATGGTGACATATGAATTTTCGCCCATTAAAAAATAGTGAAGTATCATTTAATTAAAATTTGATTAAATATATTATTATATGATACTTATTTTGCATATTATATTATAGATTATTATTATTATGGCATCTAGTAATACAAATATATTGTCATTGTGATCAGTCATTGAGAATGACAAGTTGAATGAGATAAATTTTTTTAATTGATATAGAAACATGAGGATAGTCCTGAAGCAAAAAAAAAATATATATATATATATATATTTTCTAAAACAACCCATCCCTGAGCCACTTGCTGCTAATGTCTCACAAATTAAGAATGATGCTTATAAGAAGCATCATGATAATGATTTAGATGTCAATTGCCTCATGTTAGCCACAATTATACCAGATCTTTAAAAATAATATAAGAAAATACAAGCATTTGATATGATCGAGTGTATCTAGAAACTCTATTAGGGGTAAACACACCAAGAAAGGTATGATATTTTTAAAATATTATTTTAATATAGAATGTCAAAAGAAACCCTAATTAGTACTCATGTACTCAAGATGATTGGGTATATCGAGAATCTAAAAAGATTAGATTTTTCTTTTGGCCAAGAATTAATCACTCATACTATTTTACAATCGTTGTCATATAGCTATAATCAATTCGTCATGAATTATAACATGAATGAAATTGACAAAATTTTTCTTGAATTACTAAGTATATTATAAATAGCTAAAATAAACATGAAAAACCTTAAACCAGTATTGATGGTATAAAAAGGTAAAGGAAAGTTTAAAATAAATGGTAAGAATACAAAAATAATAAAAATAAAAATAAGTCAAACTCAATAGATTTACACCGAATTCAAAAGGTAAAATATTTAAGGAAGGGACATGCTTTTATTATGGTGAGACTCAATATTGGAAGAAGAATTGCAAAATTTAGTTGGAGAATTTAAAGAAGAAGAGAAGTGAAACTTTTATTTCAGGTATTTTTGTTATAAAAATTAATTTGTCTATTTTTAAATCATCGGTATTAAATACTAGATGTATGTCTTATATTTATTTTAATGTATAGAATCTTAAAAGAAATAGAACATTGATAAAGGGAAAAGTGAATCTATGCGTAAGAAATGGAATAAGAGTTGTTACACTTATCGTAGAAATATATATTTTATCTTTACCCACTGAGCTTGTTTTAGAATTACAGAATTATTATTATTTGCCTTCATTAACTCGAAATATTATTTTACTTTTTTGTTTGGATAAGACTGATTAGTTATTTATAATAAATGACAAATGTTGTTCTATTTGTTTAAATGAAATATTTTATAATAATGCATATTTGATTAATGGACTCCATATTATAAATCTTGATATGTCTATTTATAACATAAATACTAAAAGAATTAAATCAAATAATTCAAATCCTACTTATATCTAACATTGTTGCTTAGGCCACATAAATAAGACTTGTATTTTCAAACTTTATAAAGATGAATTTTTAAACTCATTTAATTTTGAATCTTATGAGGTATGTAAATCTTATTTATTAGATAAGATGAATAAGGCTCATTTACTGGACATAGTGAAATGGCAAGTGAATTATTAGGTCTTATGCATAATAAGGTATGTAAGCCTTTCAACACACAAGTTAGAGGAAGATATCAATACTTCATTACATTTATTAATAATTGTAGTAGATACAATTATATATATCTTATGAAGTATAAGTTAGAATCTATTGAAAGGTTCAAAAAATTCAAGAATGAAGTACAAAATTAACTTGATAAAAGTATTAAAATATTGTAATGAGATCAAGGTGGTGAATACTTAAACTAAGAATTTTATGATTATTTGAAAAAATGCGAAATAGTTTTACAATTTACTCCCTCGCTATACCACAATAGAATGGTGTATTTGACAGAAGAAATCAAACCTTATTGATATGGTTCATTTTATAATGAATCATGTAGATTTTTTAGTTTTTTTTAAGAACATGCTCTAAAAACAACTGCATTTATACTTAACTGTATTTTATCTAAATCAGTTCAAAAGACTTTATATAAAATATGGACTGATAAGTGTCTCAATTTATTTTTTATTAAGATTTGGAGTTATGAGACTAACATAAGACGTCAAATCTTTAAAAAATTAAACCAAAATCTAACAAATATTTTTTTTTTATGAGGTATACTAAAGAAAAACTTAAGGATACTATTTTTATAATCCTATCGAATATAAAGTGTTTATTGCTTGAACTAGTATTTTTCTAGAGAAAGAATTCATCTCACGAAAGACTGCTGAAAACAAAATAGAATTCAAAGAAATTCAAAATCCGTAAGAAATAATTGAAACAAAGATGAAACTTGAATAGAGTTCACAAATGGTTGAGGAACAAGAATCTGATTCTGAAACACAACCCTTATGTAGTTCTAGTATAACATATCGTGAGCCAAACAGAAATAAATTTCTCATGACTTAACATAGTGATGTGTTGCTCATAGATCATGATGAACCTATAACTTATGAAGAAGCAATAATATGCCCAAATTCTAAGAAATGGTATAAAACTAAAAAATATGAAATGAAATTTATATATGTTAACTAAATATAGACTTTAGTTTATCCACCTGAAAGAGTAAAACTTATCAAGTACAAGAGGATTTTTAAGAAAAAATTTAACATTGATGGTAATATACATACTTTAAAGAACGTTCGGTTATAAAAGGTTTCAAATAAATTCATGATTTTAACTATGATGAGCTTTTATTTAGTTGTTATGTTTAAATTCATTTGAATTTTACTTGCAATAACTACATTCTATAACTATGAAATTTAACAAATAAATGTCAAAACTGAATTTTTTAATGAAAATCTGTTAGAGGATGCATATATGACACAACCTGAAAATTTTGTCATTTCAAAGAATGTTGAGAAGGTTTGCAAACTACAACAATTCATTTATGGATTAAAATCAGCTTCTCAAAGTTGGAATTTTTGTTTTGATAATACAATCAAAGAATTTGATTTTATTAAAAATAAAGATGAACCTTGTGTTTGCAAGAAAGTTAATAGGAGTAGTGTTGTCTTCCTAGTATTATATGTAAATGACGTATTACTTATTGAAAATGATATCTTAACTTTACGATCTATAAAGGTATAGTTGGAAAAAAATACTTTTTAATGAAAGATTTATATGAAATTAACTATGTGTTAAATATTAAGATCTATAGAGATAGATCATGAAAATTATTTAGCCTAAGTTAGAGTACTTACATAGATAAAATGTTAAAGAGATTTAACATGTAAGAATCTAAGAAATGGTTTTTACCTATATCACATAGAATAAATTTTTTTAATGACTAGTGTCTTATGACACAAAAAGAGAAAGATAGCATGAGTAAGATTCCTTGTACATCTGCTATAGGATTTATTATGTATGTCATATTATGTACTCGTCTTGATGTCTCATACGCTCTAAGTATAATAAGTAGATATCAAGCAAATTTAAGTGAGTATCACTAGACAACTGACAAAAATATCCTTAAATACTTGAGAAAAACTAAAGATATGTTCTTGATATATGGAGGTGTGAAAGAGCACATTATAAGGGGTTAGATTGATGCTGGTTTTCAAACTAATAAAGATGATTTTTGATCGCAATCAAATTTTGTGTTTTGTTTTAATAATGGTATTGTGAGCTGGAAGAGTTTAATGTAAGAAACAATGGCTGATTCCGCAACAGAAACTAAATATAATGCTGCCTTTGATGCAGTTAAGGGGGTTTTTTGGATCAAAAAGTACATTATTGATTTAGAGATTGCCTCAAGCTTTTCTGACACAATAGGACTCTGTTGTGATAACAATGAAGCTATTGCACAGGTAAAGAGACCCATATCTCACCAGCAATTCAAACATATACTTTGTCGCTTTCATCTTATTTGAGAGATTATTAAAAGAGGAAATGTAAAGATATGCAGAGTACCAACAAACGCTAATATTATTAACCCATTAACAAAACCTTTAACACATTAGATCATTAGATATTAGATACATGAAAAATTGGATTTAATATAAGTAAGAGATTATTGGTATATGTTCTAAATTTAATAGTATTTTAAATATTTAGCACATTTATATTATGACATTTTAATTTTTTTGTGTGTGTGTGTGTGTGTGTGTATTATTTGATAATTTCATTATTACATATCTATATATTTAATAAATATACTAATGCTTTTATAATAATAAGTCCAATTATTTGAATACTATTCTTAAATGTTACTAGTGAAGTATTATTGTAAATAGGGTAATAATAATGCATTGAAATTAGTATGTGTAGCAATTGATAACAATATATGTACATTATGATACGAGATATTAAGTCAACACATGGATACAAGTTAGTGAACTAATATACTGGATCGACCCCGTCATAAGAACATTACATGAATCACTATATGAGTATCGTTAGTGATTCTCATAATAATAATGATGTATTTGATCTTTGAACTTGAGATCATTATAGTTCCTAATGTAAAAAATGATATTTTTTGATATTAACATATACTTAATTAAGATATATAAGATGAATGGATTAAATTACATGATAACATTAGTCACAAATAAAGTGATGTCAAACTATTAACATTCTCGTTACTTGAATAGTTATGATATATTACTAGACACTAATCATTACTTGTAATTCTAAAATTAAATTTTAATATTACTACTAATGTAACGATAACCTATTAAGTCACACATTGAGATCGAAAATAATATACACACACACACATATATAATTCTAAATGGGTTTATCATTCGTCGAGTTATTTGAATATAAATTTTAACTAAACATATTATATAAAGATTATATTAAATTTATTAGTACCTACTTTATTAAATAAATTGGGTTTTATAAGAAAATTTAACTAAATAATTTAAATCAAAATTAAAAATTTTAAATAGTACTAGAAATATATGATATTTGTATTTTTTAAGTGTGTGACTACAGTTTATAGTTGCGTTCTTACTCTTATGAAGAGAAGAATATACAAAATATTACATACTCAAATCATAAAAGTTAACACTAACTAAATTTTTGAACATGTAAATACTATAGGGATGCAAAGGTAACTAATTTGTATTCGTGGTTTGACAAAAATCGTCTAATTAGATATATATATATATATTTATAATATTAAATTATATACATATGATAACACTAGAGTTTGTCATATGGATCTTTAAAAATAAACTAATTATTTTATATATTTTTGCTGTATGTATGCACTGATTTGCTTATTGTAACTTTTGTTTGTATCAACAAAACCATAGTCGGGATGGTTGCTTACTAATTGATACAATATCCTAAAATTATCCACAATAAAGTTATCATTTTTAACAAATTCGGGTTAAAAATTAACTCTCACAAATAGTTTATTAAACAACAATGATGATAATAATAATAAGGGTGGTGCCTAAATTGATTAATACAATTTCAAAAATATCAAATTTGACCTTCTCAACGATGAATTTCGTGGAGAAGACAACAGACAACAATAAAACATGCATTTATATTTTAAATATTGTATTTATGTATTGTCAATTAGCATTATTAAATGAATATTTAAATTAAACAATTATTGTTTAATTATCTATTGCATATCAAATACAGTTACAATCAAACATCCTTATTATTATTATTATTATTATTATTATTATTATTATTATTATTAAAAAAAAATTTACTATATTTTTACATCAAAGATACTTAAAATATAAATAAATTATTTTAAATATTATAAATAAAATAATTTATTTTATTATGGAAAATAATTTTTCCATGTGTAAATAAATTTTATAGTACTACATAATTTTCAACCATTATATTATCTAAGTATTTTTTGTGTAAAACAAATGTTCTTACTTATATGATTCAACAATCTCCTAAAAATAAAAACATATAAATATTTAATTTCAAGAGTGGTGTATTTAAGAAGAAGTTTAAAAAGTTAAAACATTAACTAAAGTGGCATTAAACAAAAGTTAATTTTTTTGTTGGACAGTGCGGGATTAAATAAAATATTGATAAATATATTTATCTCATATTTTTACAAAATAATAAAAGTATATTTTAATAATACATTCTTGAACATGTTTTAATATTACTTTGAATTTTATGAGATGGGAAATAAAAATTAAATTAAAATTTCTTACACTTTTTTTAATATAAATAGAAATTTTTATAAGTAGTTCTTTTAAGAAACAAAAAATTTAAATTAAAAAAAAAAAAAAACCTTCTTTAATGTCTAAGCCTCGCCTAGTGATACTACTAGTTATGTACATTTAACGGCTAGGATTGCTATATGTGAAATCTACTCTAATATCCTAGAATAAGATACTAGGCATATTCTTCAATCATTCGTATGAAAGCGATTCAATATTATGACATTGGGATACTCTACAAACACACACAAGTAGGTGACAACGCATGCATTTAAAAGCTTTCCAGTGGTGCAAGGCCTCATCCATTGTGAGCTAAGTTTGAAAATCGTAAGCCATATCCACAATCTATTTGATATCGTCATAGATTGCTTGGTCCATCTCAAAATTGGGCTTGTCTTTCACGTCTCTAGCTGACGAGGACGCCTTAAAATTATCATACTATGGATCCCAATTGATTTTTTTTTTTTTTAATTTTCATCTCATTGATTGATAAATTTTTATAATTTTTTTAAAAATAACTAATTGTAACTCCTCTCTTTGTCTAATTCATGAAAAGATACATAATTTTGGATATAAATATTGAGATACTACTTAAAATATAGTGTTAATCTATGTTTAAAATATTCAATAATTCTATTAGAAAACATAAAGAATGACATATAATGGGACATTGAAGATTCAATCCTATAAAAATTAAATTCGTACGAAAAGTATTTATAATTTAACCTAAAAATATATATTTATCATACTTCTACCCTCCAACTTTAAAAAATTAATGTTTTACGTCATGAAATACTTGTTTTTAGAGTTAATATTTTTTAACTTTTATCTTTTTAACATTTTAACTTTTTAGATTCAAATTGTGTATCTACTCCTAGTTACAATAGTATACAGTAAAAAATATATATATTTAATAAGAATAATATTGTATCTTTCAAGTATTTACTATTTCAAGTGATGAAGTATTCATCAATTCAACAAATAATTAAAATAATAAGTTATTTTAAAAATAGTGAAAATTTATTGTTCAGTTGAATTTATGATTTATTAAATTATTACTAAAATTAACACGTTTTATCTGGTGTCAAATAGTATAATTAAAATTATAAATTAATTAAAAAAATTATGTAATAATATCACTCACCGTAACATGATTAACATTTTTTTTATTAAATAAATAATGATGTTTTATAACATGTTAATACTAATATATTTTATTATTTTGACTAATTTATAAGTCTTAAATTTTATGATTTTTCAAACTAGACGCGCAATCCTCCTCTCCCTCCCTGCCTATGCTAGGATGGATGGAGGGAAGAACCAACGAACGAAGACTAAAAATCGTGACTTATGTTAGGCAGAGCTTCGTGACGGAGATAAAATAAGAATTATAAATCCCAATGCCCAATGCACCGAACTTTGAATTGTGGATACGTAATATCGTTGTCCCTTTTTAATTGGAATCACATGTTACACGAGGTTAATTTTATTTTTCAATTATTTTGTTTGTTCTTATTATATATTATTCTATTAATTGAAGAGTGTGAGGCGGACTCTTCGAAGTCCGTATTTGATTGATAACAACTGAATAGAATAGTCGTGAACGATAATGGTGGCCCATAGTTAAATTCATTTTATTTATATTCAGTACGCAACCTTTAGTTGAAATAAATAAATAAACCGAAAAGCATTTTACTTTTAGGCAACGAACATAGGCAAGAAAAAAGAAAGAAATCAAGGAGCGCCCCTTGTTTGAGCATTACTTATACCAACTTTATTATAAATGCTGTGATATGGTTGGCTCGACAATGATTCTTAAATTACTTTTAATTATTCATTGCCCATGTCGTCAATTCTTCTTTTCCTTTTTCCCCGAAACCAAACATGGAAATTGCTTGCCTCGTGCATGAAGAGACAAGATTTTCATGTTTTTGGGATTGTTTGAATGTAGACAATCATCCATCCAAAGACAAACTAGTTTAATGGAACGATCCAACCTTATCCATCAATTCATATATATATATATATATATATATTAGAGGACTTCATCGGTCAATATTTTACACAGTATATGTTAAATTATTGTTGGCAACATCGAACACCACCTCACAAAAAAAAATATATTCTTATATACCCTTGTAACAAAAAAATAATAATAATGTTAGTAGTTATATCATTCTAGAAACAAAAACAAAATTATGAATTTTACTTGAAGGCCAGGGTTGTTCTAGCTTGATGTTCTGTGGCTTTCTTGCCAACCACCAACTCTATATTGAGTCTCCGTCATCTGCAAATTAATTATTATCGAAGTTAATAGTTACATACGTACAATCAATCCTCTGATTATGCAAAAACATCAAGAACGAGAGGATTAATTAAACAAACAAAATCATGATCATCCCAGCAGAGGGTCATTGATCTCTGTGTTCTATCAAAATTTCCAATAATTCTCTAACAATTAAAAGTATTTATAATTATCATGTTCTTGTTGTTGTTCTCTGCTGCTAATTAACCTTCAAACCCAACTTTCTTCCAAATTGCATTTCTGACCCTGCGCAAATCTCTTCCTTTCAAAGTCCTCCCTATTCCTTCATGAACAGAAAATGAAGCTCCTCTTCTCATCGCCAAATATTCATGAGGTGGAACCAATCCGTAGCATTCGTTGTTGCTGGTGTCATCGTCGTTGTTATC
The DNA here is from genome assembly GCA_032401905.1 of Swietenia macrophylla. Classification (NCBI taxonomy): domain Eukaryota; kingdom Viridiplantae; phylum Streptophyta; class Magnoliopsida; order Sapindales; family Meliaceae; genus Swietenia; species Swietenia macrophylla. Next base: position 4,676,627 of record CP135581.1, read on the forward strand.
GTCGCCATCTTCATCGCTATCCTTCTTGCCATGCTCTCTATATTCTTCTTTCAGAATCTTTGACCAGTCCGGTATGTTCACCGGCAATGACGCAGAAGCCACGGGCATATTCTTCTGGTCAGCGGCGCCATCGGTCATCTTCGCAAGCTTCCTTGACGAACGTGAAGTGGGCATTGGCTTCTTCACCTCCATGGGAACAGATTCATTCGAATTGTACATATCAGCTTCGTTAAACTCGAATTCATAAAGATTTTCAGCAGTGTCAGCAACTGGGGTTGGATAGATGTAGGTTGGTTTTGCATGGAAGATTTTTCTTGACGCCATTGAAGAAGAGAAAGCAGCCCTGAACTTTGCTTTATTTGAAATAGAGAAGATTTAGACGTTGTCAGTTATATAAATGTATTTCTAATTTCTTCTACTCTACTTTTTGTGTAGGTTATTGTTTATCGTTTCCTCCTTTTGTAGGGTAATGGATAAGCCCCATCTTTGAACAAAGCAAGCAAATAACTTCAAGTTACTAAAATATAAAAAGCTAAACCTACTGCTTTAAACGCCCATGTGTTTAGCATGATCTTGCGACTCCAAAGGCTCGCTCGATTTTCACTTCTTGATCAAAACCTGTGAGGAGTCCAGTTTATCATTTATTTGTTAAAATCTCTCCGTTTCCGTATGACGACACGTCAGAACGACACGTAGGATAGTATTCTTTTTTTTTTTTTATAGATTTTAATTTATCGTACTCAACTGCGCTAGTAGACAACGTCGAGTTTATCCGGTGCAGACCAACCGGCCACGTGGACCAATGACTACTCCCGATTCAAGAACACAAATTCATTCCACTGATCCGCCTTAAAAGTGTTTTATCAAGATAATTAATATAATAAAATTATTTAATTAATAAAAATATATTTATTAATAATAAATAAAAAATTAATAAAAATTTTAATATTTAATTAATATAATTAAAAATTTATAAAATTTTATTTAATTTTTTTCTTATTACGTATATTTTTATATTATTGATTAAATATTTTTTCTACGTCACTGCACCATCGTATTTATATCTCTCTCACTTACCAACCGCAGCAAGTCTTAGTATGTGGGGTCCATTTCCCATCACCGTCCAATAAAGATCTGAATGTCCATATCTTGACACGTCATATATTGAATTTTATCTTGTGTCTCATTTCCCTTTTTGTCTCGACATGAAAATGACGTGGCACATTAAACTACAGCCCGACTTTGGCAAATGCAGATGACACGCGTCATCAGCTGGCAGAAACTTTTGTTTATCAATTATCGGTCTTGCTCCAGTACACATGCTGTATTACCGAAATATCAAACTTTTTTTTTTTTTGCTTGCAAATTTTGAAAATTTTTTATATATTTATTTTAATTTTCAATATATGAATAAATTAAAAATATGTAAAAAAAGCTTTAAATAAATTAATAGTGCATTTAAAAACTATAATGATACATATGTGTGTAACTTTACCCTCAATGTGTGTGTGTGTGTGTGTGTGTGTGTGTGTGTGTCGCAAGTGATATGCCAAATTGCATGTCATTTGGGGAAGAGAGATTGGTAGGACTATAGACCCAAAATGTATTAAATAATGTTATATATAAAAGCTACATTACGATGATCAAGAAGTGGCCGAACTACTTATAAATACTTACTACTTGCAAGAAGACTATGTCTTGTCTTCTAGTTTATGGTAGGATAAAGACATAGCTTGTTCCATTTAAAGCACATATATTAATATATAATACTACAACACTCATTGTGCTACATCTTTTTTCTTTTTCTTTTTCTTTGAATGTTTTGATGGGTTGCATGAGATGCCTAACTTTATATTATACAAAATGATCACGATCATCAACGATGTTTAACTTGATTTCTTGCTTTATTTTTTAAGTACTTGGCCTTAGAAAAATCAAGTCTAGTGGTCCATAACATGAAAATGCGAGGGCCAAATCTTCTAAAATATTATGAATGATCTGTTATTGGAATGTATCACTTCTTTAATGTTCATAGAAGATTGAGCTTGATCACATGGTCTCTCCAAAAATCTAAATAATTCAACACAATAATGGTTTGCACAAAAGCATAGAAAAGTAATTTATAAAACTTACAAATAAAACAATAATATCAACAATACAAATTTTTATAATAAAATTTAAAATTATATTTTTATCACATATCTCATATAATTTATTTTTATTCTACTTCGTTAAATTATTATTTATTATCATAAAAATATATAATATTTATTTTCTTTTATTATTGTAAATTGTTATTTAATCTTGTAAAAATATAAAACACTTGACAATAATATAACAATAACAAGTTAAAATATAGGACATGTGGTCAAATATAATGATAAAAATTTATAGTATTACTTTGAAGAAAAACATTTTTTTTTAATCTTATGGGTTAATCTTTTTTCATGATTTGAATTTCTTTTTTTTTTTTTTCAAATTAAAATGTAATCTACAAAAATATGTAATTTATAATTAAAATAACATTTAATTTAGTAATATTATTGCATCATTTTTTTCTCTCGTTCTTATCCTTTAATTTCACATTTCAAAACCATCAATAATTTTGAAATGTTTATAATTGGAGGTTTTTAATTTTTTAAAATAACATTCACACCAAACTTGCTAGATCATCCGATTCAGTTTTAGTTTATATTCATACGTTTTAAACAATTATTAAATCAATTAATTAACCTCTAGGTTGGCATCAATTTGTACATTTGTCATTGATTATATATATATATAACTGATAATAATTATTTTTAAAAAATTAAAAATTAAAATCATTCTATTTTTATTATCATTTTATTTTTAATTTATTCTTATTTTATATATTCTTTCAAAAAGATATTGAATTAACATTTTTAACGAAAGAATAAATTATTCGTCTCTATCTTGCACCATCGTATTTTATTTTTAAAGTAAAGCAAGAAATTTAGTAAAGAGAATTTTTTAATTGAAGCATGTATACTCTCAGGTATCATCTCATATTTGTCTATATTTTCTCAATTAATAAAAAAAAAAGAAGAATAAAGAATCTAAAGGGGTGAGACAAAATGTTGGAAGAAAACTATAGTTCTCATGACTCATTTGATATGGGATTTAAGAAAATAAAGTTAGATTTTGACTAGGATTATGGTGCTTCTATTGTATTTAGAAAGTAAAGTTGAAAAAGTGTTTAGTAATGTCAACTTTTAATTAGATTTATTTTTTTATTAATATTTGACATTTAATTTTTTAATTCTATACTAGCTGTAACTTTGTAGTCATAACATTTTAATATCAAATGAAATCTTAGAAATAATTCACATATTAAAACTTTAAGATTGAAAATACAAATTGCATGATTTTTATTATATTCTTAATTATGAATGTAAATATATATATATATATATATATATATATATATATATATAAAGTGATGCTATTCCAATCTCTCTAATTTTTTTTTTTTAAATATCTACTCAATATTTATGATATTAAAATATATTACAATTAATAAAATTATTACACCCTATTATGTCCAAAAATGATCCTATTTGTCTCTCTTTTACACAAACCCCATTATTATTATTTGTTATTGTTCAAATCCCATAATTAATTCAAATACCATGTCAATATTACTCTAATACATAAACTCTATTATTATTATTATTATTATTATTATTATTCAAACCCAATAATTAATTCAAACCTCATGTCAAACAGTAGTTTTATTATTTATAAATTTTTAGTTAAAATATGTTATTTTTCTCTAAATTTTCTAACTCTTAATATAATAAATATGTAACAATTATTTTTTTGATTTATAATCATCTTCCAACAAATTAAATAAAAAAAATTTATAGAGCTGAAGCATTGAATTTAAAAAGGTAGAAGTTAAAACTAGTAAAACTTTGTTGAATTGGTTGAAGAAGAAAAAATTTGTTATTTCTTCTATAAGTAGAAATTGAAAATTGTATAAAATTTAAAAAATGACCACATTGTAAACTTCATTTACGTAAGTAATTAACTTCGATTAAAATAATTACCTTCACCATTTTCGAACAATTTTATCCTTCCTAAATGATCATTTACTCTTAAAACATAAAATTATAAAATTTGTGAAATGTGCATGAGCATGCAATGTCACGCTTGTGACCAGTGCACCGCGAATGGTGCATGAGCGCACAACATTGCTCATTGGTGAAAGTTAGTTGCATGTGTATATGCTTTAAATATAAATGATCACGTAGATATAAAATTATTCAAAAATAATAAATGTGATCACTTTAATGAATTGAATTAAAGGTAATTATTTATATAAAGGAGATTTAAAATAAGATTAAAAAATATTTATTTTTTAAAATTAATATTGATGATAAATTATAAATATAATATGTAGGGAGATAGTTTTTCAACAAAAAGTAAATGATGTAAGTATAATTAGATATATTTAATATTTTTTTTAATATAATTTTAATTAAGATAAAATTATAAATAAAGAAAAGAAGTTTTAATTATTTTTTTTTTAGGGAGTTACGAGAGAGCCACTCCACATAAATTGATGGGCGTAGCAGGTAGCAAAGTACTTGACCCCACCTTACTTTTTAATTTCTAACGAGGATGATCATCCCACTGGATCTATTTGTCTCGTTGGAAATAATGTTCTTAAATACACCCCTTCATTCCCTCAATACACCAACTTTCCGTCGATTAAGCATCCTATCCATAATAGTGTAGTCAGAATAAACACGGGTGGTTATAGTACAACTTCACAAAATTATATCTGCGATTGCACTAAGTTTTCCCTAACGAGGGCCCAGTATAACCTAGGAAAACTGCTAAACCCAGAGGATAGAATAGTCATTTAAACCAACCCCTACAAAACCCTAGTTTTTGCCCATATTCCGCTACAAACCCAGCCCTTCATTTCTCGCTGCGCCTTCGCGAGCAACAGAGCACAAACTCAAACGCCCCCTGCTCTCACCAGCACCATCCTGCAGAGTAAGCATGCCGCCAAAGTTTGATCCAACCCAAGTGGTGGACGTCTTTGTCCGTGTCACAGGCGGTGAGGTTGGTGCCGCCAGTTCACTCGCTCCAAAGATAGGTCCTCTCGGTCTCTCCCCCAAGAAAATTGGGGAAGATATCGCTAAAGAAACTGCCAAGGACTGGAAGGGATTACGTGTCACTGTCAAACTGACCGTCCAGAATCGTCAGGCGAAGGTCTCGGTGGTACCTTCGGCAGCAGCATTGGTCATTAAAGCACTGAAGGAACCGGAGAGAGATAGGAAGAAGACCAAGAACATCAAGCACAATGGAAACGTCACGCTGGATGACGTGATCGAGATTGCTAAGGTTATGAGGCCGAGGTCCATGGCCAAGGATCTGAGCGGTACCGTCAAGGAGATTTTGGGCACTTGCGTGTCCGTTGGGTGTACGGTTGACGGAAAGGACCCTAAGGACCTGCAGCAGGAGATTGCTGATGGCGATGTGGAGATTCCCCTTGATTAAAGATTGTGAGGGTCGTTTTTTAGTTAAATTTTTGTTTTTTATATTTTAGTTCTTTTTTTAGTTCAATATATGTGCTTTTTTTTATCAGTTTTGGATCGTCTATGTCTCCATATTCGAGCTTTTGGGAGCATAATGAGTGCTTTATTGGAATTAGGAGATGTAAGGTTTAATTTTGTGGGCTCTTTTTGGACAATTTTTGAGACAAAATTGGATCCTAAGTTTAATTCTATAATGTATTTCCTAATGCAAATAAATGTTGTCAAATTTTTATGTTGTTGAGAATTCATGTGGTAAATGTGGGAATGCTTGTTTTGCATTAGTATAATTGCATGGATGTGTGAGGATTTGTAGTGGATTATTATTTTTAATGTTGGTTGAGATTTTATAGTTTGTAGCTGAATTTGAATGTAACTGGTCTTAATTTTGTGTGACTGTTGTGGCTAGAGGTTACAACAAATTGGTGTAATTATGTGGGGAACTTAGAACGTAAGTCAGAGTTACAGTTTGTAATTGTTCACATTTCTTGGATGTTATGGTAGAGAAAGTGGATGCAAGGTTTGTTTTTGTTCATAGGGCAAGTTATAGAATGGAAATTTGATGATATTAATCTGATTTTGGTATGTATTACTTTGATTAATCATCTGTGTACTTATGGACTGATTGTTCTTGTTCAACTTGTATTCAAGTTTCAGTTTTAATTAAAATTATATGGATTTTAACACATCTTGGAAATTATGGTAGAATAAGTGAATGCAAGGGTTGTTTTGTGCATGGACCAAGTTATAGAATGTAAATTTGATTATCTTGGTTTGTTTTTGTAATGCATTACTTGGATTATTAATCTGTATATATTGTTCTGGTGCAACTTTTATTTACTATAATTTTATGAATTAGTGACATTTTTTATTCCCAGAAGCCTAAGGGTACAGAGATACCACATAAACTCTAGTGCAGTTCTATGCTAATCCACTATTGTTGTGTATTTTCATATGTAGCCACTTGTACCTCCATTTGCTGGAATGTTGTGTCTACTCATAGGTGTTGATTGTTGTTTACTTGATTTTATTCTTTATTACATGTTTTACACTTATGATTAATGGTGCCTATAACAAGACTTGGAAAGTATTTTGAAGGAAGTCAAAGATCTGATATATCTGTCCTTGTCCTGGCTTATAGGTTGAACTTATACGTACAACCGCCAGATTGCTTTGTTATATGTGGTGGTATATAATAGAAACATATGATTCCAAATGGCTTTCTGGTATGCATTTTACAGTTACAGGGTACTTTTTAAAATTTAATTATTTGATCAAGTGCACGAATATTAGTACAATTCCCTTGTCTCATTCCAAGTTAATTCCCCTGTCTAATCCCAAGTTTCACGTCAAGTAGTGATGTAACTATCATCAGTTGGATAGTAAGGTGGAGTATTAGTCATTTTGGAAATTGTAAAACTTATCATCAAATATCACACCACTGTTTGGGATGAAATTTAGGATATGTATCATTACTCTTAAGTGCATATTATGTAAGATTTCCAGGTTGTCAGCCCAACTCTCTTTGGGCTCGACGATCTTGATTTTTCATTTCAGAAACTTATATTTAGATTTATCATATATAAAACTAACAGTCCATTTCCCATTTTGTCTATTATGTGAGAGATGGAGCTGGGGAAGAGCGTCTCTCTTGCTTTGTAATTTCAGATTGGGTGGTTGACTTAATGATTAAGAGCATGTTTGTAACTATTTTGTGTGTCTACTTAATATTGAAAGCACCAGAGCTATACTGTTTGGCAAAAACTTCCCTTTTACTCCCACCTACCCATTTTTACTTGACAGCTAGTTATTTTATTCTATAGCATATGTGATATTACTGTTATTAAAAGCCTAAGCCACTGCACCTTAAGTGCGTTTTTATTTCAGAAAAACTCTGTTTGAGCATGGTATTTCTGAACGCTGAGGATCATTTTTATGATGTTTTTTACTATTCATATCTACCTGTTGTAAGTTAGAAATGTGGCTAATAGCAGGGCGTATAACAGATGCATTACAAAGTTTTGACGATTTTACGGTATGCATTGTGCTGAGTACCAAACACATCTCTTCCTGCTCTTCATAACCGCACCTTGCAGAGTTATCCCTTGTTTTAGTGTACGATGTGTTGAGTAGAACCCAAATTTTGAATTAGGCTTTTCTGTAATCACATTTGCGGGCTGACCTACAAGTTCTGGCAAAATTTGTTGCATGTGTGCACATGCCTTCTTCTGGAGGTTGTTTTGGCGTCCTGATACATGTAGAGGGTTAGAAAGTAGGTTTTGGCATTTGTTGCATAATGAATGGTCATATGTTTTGTCTTTGGATGAATGCTGGGTTCCTTTCATTTTGTCACGTACACGCACCAACGTTCTTTCTTTCTGTGGTTAATAATTACAGAAGTGTCCGTTTGTGCAAAAATTCTATTAGGATACCACTTGTATGATATTTTGGGATCTTTTACAAGTCGCTCCAACTTTGGACAAATGTACACACACCTCACCGCCAATTTTTCTGTTGATGACATGTACTTTGTTTCCACTCTTTGCTATTTTTTGTTCTCTCCTTGTTTCTCTTCCCTTTATAACATTCTTCCTTACTCACATTGCTCTCAAATCACAACTAAAATTTCTCTCAATATAATTGTTCTAGACCCATGTAATCTCATCTCTCTCTTCTTTCTAACACATTTGGAGGAAGAGAAACAATTCCAAAAGTTGTTTGCTGCCCCTGGAAATTCTTTTGCGACCTTCTTGTTACTCAACCACAGAGACCATTGTTTTTTTTTTTTTTTGGTCTTTTTTTCGGGTGCTTCAATGGCAAAGAAACTTAGAAACTTGCAGTTATGGTCGTGGATGGAGGTAGCTCCAGCTCCGATCATATACCCAAAGAAACCTTGGAATTCTCCTCGTCTGGAGACGATCATTGAAGAGGCCAATGAAGAAGAAGAAGATGAAGAAGAAGAAGAAGATGATTCATAATTTCTTATGCTTCATCTCATTCACAAATGCATTGGAGGCATTTGTGGATTTGCATGGTGGATGTGATCGTATATTTGTGGAAAATCGTGATTTTGTTATTGTAGTTAATGTAGATTTGATCTTCATTGGATCTTTATTAGAAGATGACTGATTTGTTATTTATAAATTATTGACTTCTTTTTAGGTTAAAATAGAGATGACAATTCAATTGCATCTTGAAGCATTTAATCATCTCCTTATCAATACAATTCATTCTCCAATTCAACATTTGAGATGAAAAATTGGTCTAATTGGAAAGAATTGTATCACTGCTTTGCAATAATCCACCCCTTAATATTCTTAAAACAGTACTTTATTTAATGAATAATCCATCTAATTTCTATTTTTCTTATTTTTAAACTGTCTAAATAATATCATATTTTTAATTAAAATTTTATTTCGATCGAAATCTAACATAATATAAACTTATATTTTATCAAAGGATAAAGCTACCAATATTGCACATGATTCATGAAGATGCCATCACTCAAAAGCAATAATGTGAAAGAACATTGAAGCGAGTTGCTTTTTCTATAGACAAACCTAATACCAAACTTTCGCTTCAAATAAATAAATAAATAAATAAACTAAAAAACCAGTGTATGTCAATCTCCACAGTGCATTGCAAAAGTCTGTCTTCACCGTTCATTTTTCACCCCATTAACACCAAAAACGTGTAAAGAATGCAGCTTGTCAATGTATTCAATCAATCTGTGTCCCGTCGGCAGTGCAATTATATCTCATTTTCCCCATGCAGATGTCACTGTTGCCTCTATTGTACTCCATTGTTAAGCTCTTCCAAAAGGGAGCCAGCCTACTCTCATTTCCTTGTCAATTTATCAGTCTTTTTCATAATAATTTTCGGCAGATTCCAAAACGTTTCCATCTTCCATTTCCCTTGGATTTTTTTTTTTTTTTCAGAAACATGTGTTTTAGTTTCTGCAACAGCAAAGGAGAACAGATATCTGAAATCCAGTTTTGAAGTTGCGCCAGCCCTTCTTATTTCTCGTCTTAAAACTTCAAATTTTTGGAGACTGGAGACAATTACAGAAGAGGAAACTGAGGAATGCGAAAAAGACTTGTTCTAGATGTTGTATTAGTCTGTTCGTTAATAATGAATGATCCATAGTTAATGGTTTGGAAGGTCTTTATGTAACTTTGTAGTAAAATATCAAACTGATCAACAGAAAGCACAATTTTCTTTCTTTTAATGGAGTTAGTTCCCTTCAATTTTACTTTGTTCATTGAAAATGGAAGTTGAAATCAAAGATCTTGGTTGCAACAAAAATTCTTTTCCCTATTTTTAATAATTATAATTCAAATTTAGAGTTCAAATTATATCTTATACAAATTTTCATCGTGAAGTTTTCTTGGAATATCCAGCTTTTAGGTTTTACATATTTTATATCACCCCACGAAATCAAAATAAAGAAAAAAATTGATTCATTAACCTTCTTATTTTTACTGTAAGAAGTCAAATCCACCAACTCTACTTAAAATGAAAAAAATTAATATTGTTGTTAGTCTCTCAATTTGAGAGATTATCATCTTCAAATGCCCCTGCCTTTTCAAACATTAGGACACGCTAGCTAATTTTAATTTGTTTCAATCTCACCAGGAGATCAGTCTCAATTCTGGACCAGATTGTGCATGGATGGTCAAGTTGCTTCTTGACTCCTGCACTCAGACAGAATCCCACCAAAATTTTATCTCTAACTAGCATGCTCGATTTTTGGGATCTAAGAGCTTCCTTCATTTCAATTTAGTTTACGTTTGCCTGTTTGTTTGTCTGTCCGTATACTTCCTCGCATTATTAACTTGCAAACCCAAATTGATAATCAATATAAACTTCAGAATATTTATCTGATAATTGTTTATCAAGCAATTTAATAAATAATATTTGATCCCTTCCGACCTTAAAATCCATATATATATATATATATATATAAACTCTTTTTTCAGTATTATAAAAAATCATATCTCACCCTACTTGGAAAATAAATGGGTTTGATATCTCTTCTCGTAATCGAGAACCAGAAGAATCTGCTTTCCCCCAAAAGGCCACCCCGCACTCCCCACTAAAACGTGTGCACTGTTGGAGGCTGCTGCGCATTTTTTGTCACATGTGTCATACTTGTCTTCCACATTCTCCAAAGGTTTCTTTTACCATTGATTGGTGATTGTTCACTGGAACTTCCCCCTTTACTCCATTATTATAAAATGCTCAACTCCCTTCATTCCTTATCAAATCAGCCCACAATTTACACGAAACATATACAAAGGAAATTTCAGAAATATCGGATCTTCCATTTGTGAGTTTCTTTCTAGTCAACTGGGTCTGAACTGAGGCTGTGTTCCCTTTCTTTCATTGGAATTTGGTTCCCAGAAAGAGGCAACAAGAAAGGCTTTTCATTTCACTAGCTAGCTGCAATGGCCAAGGGTACGAGATATTTGAGTTCTTGGATTGAAGTTGCGCCAGCCCTTTTCATTTCCCCTCTCAAAACTTCCAATTCTCCAAGGTTGGAGACAATCACAGAAGAGGAAGCAGAGGAACATGAAGAAGATTTGTAAAGTGGGGAGTTAAAACTTTTATCTTTTTTTACTCGATTGTGTGGAATTGTAACAGTCTGTTTGATAAGGATCCTTTCTTGTTGATGGTCCTGTAATAGACTTGAATTTTGTCGTTAATCAACAGTATAAGGGATCCTTTCAATTTAGTTATGTTTCTGCGTTATGATACTTTCATACTGTTTGGTATTTGCCATATTATAATAGACTACAAGCCCCAAATTGGTGATCAAGAATTAATACATTAAAATTTATCTTTAACATTGATATTGAATATCTTTCCAATAATTTTTAATCAAGAAATTTATTTAATAGATCATATTTTATCATGTTCAATTTAATTCTTAACTTCAATCTCTTAAAATTATACATTTGTAGATCTCATTGGTGCCTATATTATTGCTTTTTAGAGAGAGAGAGAGAGAGAGAGGGAGGGGGGTGGGTGGGGAAATCAAGAATAAAAGAGTGAAAATTTTTAGCCAAAGAGAAGAGAGAGAACTTATGTACGTATTATTTTTAATTCTCACTTACTGATTGGTAAATTGAGGGAGAAACAAGTTTACCTATCAAGTTCACGAGTTTCCCTTGACGGTTTGATGCATTTTGATTGATGTACTTTAGTTCGACGCCAATTACAGTACTTTCCACCCGACACTAAGCGCATGTTTGACGCAGCTCAGTAGACTCCTTTAAGTTAAAAATACAAGTAATTATTATGTGTTTATTCTTAATTTTATATAAATATTTATTATATTTATAATTAATATTAAATGTAATTTTTATATTAGTATATAATTACATTCTAACTAAAATAATATTTATAATATTTTATAAATAATATTAAATTTTTAATATATGTATTTTAAAAATATTAAAATACATAAATATTTATACATCTAAACACTTTTTTTTTTTTTTTTGGTTTTAGAGCTTTCCAACTTATCCTAACTTGTGCGTTTCCGTGCTGTCTTGAAGCACTCCCAAACTCACCCTAACACATGATCCCATGACTTAAATTTTGTCGTAACAATGATGTCAATGTGCACTTAAGCTAACAAGTACCACACAAAACGATCATTGAAAGTCTTTAACAAATATCATACAAGAATTTTTAATTGGATATCTGTATCTTATTACCAAAATTTTGAATATAGCTAGAATGAAAATTTTAACATTAATATATTTTAGTATTGGTAATGTTTAATCAGAGATACATTCAAACCTTATTAGTTTTATTATGACACTATTCGAATATCAAAACTCAATTAATCTTGAAATGAATCTATTCCCATTGTATGGGTGAGAATCAAATTTTATTAGTTCACAACTATTGTGGCATAGACCGAGTATTTTTAAATTTATTTTAGGCCAAGTTTACTCCTGTGAGAAAGAAAATTGTTTATAAATAATCAGTGAGACTCCAATTCTTCCCTTGCGTGAGGGAATATTGATGACTTACCAACAATCTCGGTGGTTTTTATACCAGCAATAAATTAAGTATAAAAGATTTAAAATTAAGACAACGATCCCTTCCTTGAATCTTAGTCACAAAATTTATCTTGTTCACACTGTCAAATGCAGAGATTATTCATCTTTCTTGTTTGATACAAATTATAGTATAATTTTAAAAAATTCATTAATCAAAAATTAAGAGTTATTTTCTCTTTAATTTTTTGAATAACTATTTAAATTTATCAATAATTATTCTTGTAGCGTTCATCAGTGACTTATCGAGCGGACTTCTATTATTATTTGTGGCGTCTACATTATATCGAGATTTTTGTTTCTTTATAAATAACGGATCAAAATTCTATTTAAGTATGATCATAAAACGATATCGAATTTCTTATTGAATTCGAAAACTCCTTATTTTTAACGAGATTCGTATCATTGCTTGTGATTTCAATTTTTCCAAACCCTTTTCCAAACGCCACCATGCCTTGGAGTCCTTTTACTTTTAACTTCTTCTTGTTCCGGGAAATTCACAGCTCCCAAACTATTCTTTCACTAATTAAACCCAAACCAAAAAAAAAATAAACAAAAAAATCAAGTCTAAAAGGTCCTCTCCATGTCATTCTCCATCGAGAACAGCAAAAATGGGCTTTCACCAAAAAGCCAACCCGCCAACCATTAAAACGTGTGCACTGTTTGAGTCTGCCATGTGTAAAACTCTGTATTTGTCACAAGTGTCGTCCTTATCTTCCACGCTCCACATGTTTTTCTTTTTTAACCATTCATTGCGTGATTGTTCACTGATAGCTCCCTTCTCAGCTCAGACTGTAACCCGCATGTAACAGTACAAAGTAGATTCCAGAAATTTCTCATCTTCGCTTTGTGAGATTCCTTGAAGCTGAAGGAAGTAAGGTTTCATTTCACTACCTAGCTGCAATGGCAAACGGTACAAGATGTTTGTGTTCTTGGATTGAATTTGCGCCAGCCCTTTTGATTTCCACCCACAAAACTTCGAATACTCCAAGGTTGGAGACAATTACAGAAGAGGAAACAGAGGAATGTGAAGATGATTTGTGAAGTGGGGAGTTCACTTTTCTTTTGTAACCTAGATTGTGCAGAATTGTATCAGTCAGTTTGTTGAGGATCCCTTTTTTTGTTGTTGATGGTCCCGTAATAGACTTAAATTTTGCTCTTAAATCAACGGTTTAAAGGAATGTTCAGCTTCCTTTATTTCAATTTACTTAATATTTCATTTGTTCTTATTCTTCGTAAATCTATTTCCCTTGTTTAAAGTAAATAGAAGTGGTATGCATTATTTTTATATAATTTTATTATATTTTTATTTTTAATATTTTATAAATTTAACTTTCTCTTTATATACTTTTATGTATATTTATATTTGTTTTATTTATTTTTATGTAAAAATAAATAAATATCTGAAATAATAAAATTTGAAGTAAAAATAAATATTTGAAGTGCACAGAAAAGACATTGAACATAATTACTAACATCGTAACTCCAAAATCACGAAGTTGGTAAGAGTAACTTTGCTATTGTGATTTGAAATACTGAAAACTGTAGCTCCAAAGTCACAATGCTAGAAGCTAAGGGAACAATCTCATGTTGTCGATTTTTAAAATAAAAAATAAGGATAAAAAAATGTGTATTTTTAATAAAGATATAACAAAAACCTTTTGGATTAAGTAAAAAAATTAGATAATCATTAAAGGTGCCATTAAGGGAACAGAGAAGAAAATCAAAAGAAGAAGAATTTTAGGAGTTTGGAAAAAAAGGGAAGAAATCTCGTTATTTTGGTTTATAATGCACGTATATTTTTTTTATTATCAATTTAATAAATAGATAATATTTTTTATTATAAATTAAATTTATTTTTTAAAGATATAACGTAGTTAACTATAACATCATAATTTTTATTTATTTAATGTATCTTCGTTGGTTGAACATTTTACATTATTATTAAGATAACTAGTCATTCTTTAGATGATTTACAATTCGCAACGAAACTTTGAAAAAATTAAAATTATAATTTAATTATTGTGTTAAATGTCATAAAGTTCATATAAAATATTAATATATTTTTGTGCTTTATGTAATCGTCGAGTAAAATTGTAGTATTAATGTATTTTTGATTATTTTAGTTTACATAGGAGCATAATTAGTTGATATTTTATAATAGTTTTCTTGTAACCCTAAAAGATTATCAAATAATTGTGATACTTTTTTTTTTACGAACAATAAATTTAAGTTTTAGTTATTAAAAATAGATGAAATCTTAGTTGTAAGTGAAAATGTTAAGATCTTTAGGTTAGTCATTCGTGAATAAAATTTAATATTTAAGTGTTTTTCAAAGTTGTATGATACTTAGAGTTCGATTAGATCGTAAAGAGGTCATTTCATAGGTTTTAAAGACTGAGTGTTTAATCAAGGTTTGATAGATGCTTGAGCAACACTTGAAAAATTGAACTTAGGGAGCTAATTGTCAATGACTGAGCTATTATCTTTTCCCCAAAATATATGTCTATTAGAGTGTATAGAATTCCTTTTTTATAAAGTCCAAAAATACTCTTTTTATATCTAATATGGGATTTTGTCACATTCTCTTCTATCTAATTTTGTGACACTCTCGTCATAATGAAGTTCCTTACATACTTATCATGCTCTACTTTGAGATTCATGGATCCTTTATGGATACATTCGTTATACGTGGGTGCTTGATTGAGACATTAGAATTAGAATGGGTTTAACTCTAATATTACTTGTCACAGATTAGGCCGTTACATTTTTTCCAAAAGACATATCTATTAGGATGTGCAGAACCCACCCTTATAAAGTTTAAGAATACATTTTTTCTATTAAATGTAGGATTCTATCACATAATGCTTGACGTGTGCTCGATTAGGGCTCGAGTGGCCTTAAGCACTTGATTAGTGATTAATTAGTGCTCAAATAACACCTTTCAAAGATATAGTGATTGATTAATACTTAAGTGGTTGTTTTTCAGAGACTTAGCACTTAACCTTCGCTTAACTTTTACTCAAGTGGTCAACTTCCTTTGATAAAATGCTCTACCATCGCTCAATTACCCCTACAAAAAATACAAAACCCTAAGTCACAATTTTACTTCCTGGAATTACAAATATTATCTTGTTTATTATGATTTATGATTGACTATTTTTAAAAGCTATAATTACTAAATTTTCTCTCTTTAAAATCCCAATTGTAAGCGTTTAGAGTTTTGTAAGGTGCTGGTGGCTAGAGTTTCGATCTTTGAATGTATCATTCATGAATTCATAGAGGTAGGAAACAATTAGTACTAGGATTACAAGAGTTCTTGTAAAGAAAATCATTAATTATAAGTTTTTTTTAGTAAATTTTTAGGTAGCTCTTAAATAACTTCGAGGGTTTTTGTTCTATAAAGAGTTCTTTATAAGGTTTTATTTCATTAATAAATTATGTGTTTAAATTTATTTAAAAGTTTTAATAATTATCTTGATTGAATACATTTTTGAAATTCGTTTGTGATAAATTTAGGTTGAATAGTTAGATATTTATTCTCTTTTGGTTCACTTAAGGTATAAGAAATTTAATGTGTTTTAATTTGCTAAATTAACTTTTAATTTCTATATAAAATATTTTTCATTCCTTTAAGTATTTTAGGGTATAAGTTTAGTCAATTTCAATTAGTATTAGAGTTTAACATCAATCCTTAACTTTTGAATTTAGCCTAGATGGAGAAAAAATCTCAAGATCTGTTTGTCCTATCTTATTTTGATAGGAATAATTATTGCTATTGGAAAATTAAGATGAGAGTACTTTTTAAGTCAGTTGATGAGTGTATAGACGGGTTGTGTGAAAGCTTAAAGTCTTTTTGTGGTCATAGTTAATGGTGTTAGTAGTTCTAAAAAGTTTAACCAATGAATTAAGGATGAACTAGTTGAGTCAAACTAGAATAATAAGGCTATAAATATAATTTTTATGGATGTTTCACTTAAAGAGTTCAAAAAAATATTTATGTGTGAAATTGTCAAAGATGCTTAAGATATTATTGAAATCATCCATAAGAAAACTAAGACTGTTAAAATTCAAAATTTTAAAATTTGACTTTTAAATTTAAGAAGATTAGAATAAAGGATGATGAAACCTTCGAATAAGTTCTATATTAAACTCTAATTTCAATTTAGAAGATTCTTGAAATTTAAGTTATTAGAAAAGTTATTAGAAGTCTACTTGAGAGATTTAGATCTAAAGTTACTGTCATAGAAGAAAGCTAAAACTTGGACTTAATTAGAATAAGAGAGTTAGATGCATCACTATAAACATATAAATTTAGTCTTTCTCCTCCTAATAAATCTATGTCCATGGAATTTAAGACTAACAAGTCTAAGGTTTAGGAAGATTTAGATAGGGAGTCATCCGATAATGAAGAAATGGCTATATTTGTGAAAAAATTTGAGAAGTTCTTTTGTGCTAAAAGAAATTCACGTAGCAACAATCAGAGTTTTATTAAAAGTTCTAAAAAAGAAAACAAATTGACTCAATCTTTTCAGTGTTATAAGTGTAAAAGTTTTGATCATATTAGAATTGAGTGTCCAAATTTTTTGATAGAAAAAAAAGCTAAATGCCTACTTAAATAATGATGAGTCTAGCAAAGAGAACAGTAATTAGTCTTTTATAGATGAGTCAAATAACATCATTGTTTTTGTCTTTTTTGTTAATCTTGAATTTTCAAACTTACATGATACTGAATCTAAAAATGAGTAAGACTTTAACAATGCCTTTGATAAACATTACAAAGAGAGTGTGAAATTTAAGAAGGTTAAAAAGTCTATTATAAGAAAATTTAACAGTGTTGAGTTAGAGAAAAAAAGAGCTTTTAGTTAGACTTAAAGACTAAAAGAAATGTGTAGAAAGCCTAAATGGGTAGAAACTATATCTTGAAAATCAAGTAAAAGTTTTAAAGCTGAGTTGATTGATGTTAAATCATAACTCTTAAAATCCTCACTTTAGACTAAAAAATTAGACAAGATAGTTAGTGCAGGTTAAATATCTAATAGTAAGTTGGGTTTGAACTTTACATTTACTAATCCAAATAAAGTTTCTACTTTAAATGAGCTTGAGATTATTTTTTTACCCTTAAGTACAGTTTGGATAGAGCTTGTACTTTCTAATGAGTCTTAGACTAAGTTAAAGAAAACTCTTTGTAGTCATAAGTTAAAAGGAAAGACTGCCGTAAATATCTCTTCACAAGCTTATATAAATAAGTAAAATGGTGACACTCATAAAGTAGGGACTTCTTTTAAATTTATGCTTATATGTCATGAGTATGGCAAGGGAAGATATATTAGACCAAACTATTTTATACTTAGAAAGACAAGAAAAACTTTTAAAAGTTTAACTTCTAAGACCACTAAAAATAATCTTGTTCAACAGGTTATATACTTAACAAATCAAACTAATATGATTAATAAGAGACTTAAATCTTTAACTGATATTGTTATTTTACAACGTTAACTTTTTAGTAGTAACAGGAGTAAGAGTTTTGTTGTTGATATTGCACTTAAAGTTAGAAACATATTGGTTTGGTATTTGGATATTGAATATTCTAGACACGTGTGGTGATAGAATTTTGCTCACTATATTATAAGAATGCACTGCAGGTACTGTTACATTTGGTTATAAAGGTCAAACTTCAATCAGAGGTAGCAGTAGTATAAAAATTAAGAAAATATCTATTTTAAAGAATGTATTATTTATTGAAGGTCTCAAAATAAAAAATTTGTTAAGTATTAACTAGTTTTGTGATGATAATTTAGAGGCTAAGTTTGTTAAAGATATGTGCATTATTTATGACTTGAAGGGAAAATGGATAATAAAAAGTAAAAGAATGCCTAATAATTATTATGGAATTAATACTACCTTTAGTTGTAACAAGGTAAAGGTGAATTTAACTAAACTATGGTATAAAAGACTAGATTATATTAATTTTAAAGACATTTCTAAATTATTTATGAAGAATTTGATTAAAGATCAATTTAGTGTACGCAAACAAGAAATTGTTTGTGATCTATGTTAGGTGTAAAAGTAAATTCGGTCTAATTATAATTAGACATATGAGATTTTGACTAGTAAATCTCTAAAGTTGTGGATACCGACTTAATGAGATCAATTAATATTGAGAGTTTAGGTGGTAGAAAGTACATTATGATTATTATTGATGTCTTTTTTAGGTTTTCATGGGTAGAATTTTTGAGAGAAAAGTATAATATTTTTGAATAAGTTAAAAGCTTATTTAATAACTTTTAATATAAGAAAAAGTGCAGAATAACTAAAATTAAGAGTGTTCATAGTAAGTAATTTGACTATTCTAATTTTAAAAAATTTTGTAATAAAAGGGGTATAACTCATGAATTTTTTACATCTGTAACTCTTTAGCAAAACGAAATTTTTGAGAGAAAAAATAAAATCATTTAGGAAATAGTTAGAATCATATTTTACAGTAAAAGTTTAGCTGCTCATTTTTATTGAGAAGTTGTTAATATTGTATGTCATATAATTAATAGAATATATCTAAATTTGAGATCGATATGACATTCTATGAGTTGTGAAAAGAAAAAAAACCTATATGAAGTATTTTAGAGTATTTGACAAAAGTGTTATATTTTGAGTGATAGGAAGTCTTTAAGAAAATTTGATGATAAGAATGATAAAAGAATTTTTCTAAGAAACTCATAAAATAATAAATATGTTTTCAATAATATGACTAGTTGTGTTATAGAGACTATTAATGTAATGATTGATATAGCTTTAATGGAGTAACAAGTATTGATGTAATTAGAACTAGGGATACAGTGTTCAAAGTTGACTATAATGAGAATCGTGAGACAATTAAACAAGTTTATAGAGATTTTTCAAAGGAACCTTTTACTAGAGTTAAACTAAATCACCCAAAAGAATAAATAATTGATGAGTTGAGTAAAGGGATTGGACTTCATAGTAGGGTGTTAAGTAACTTGTCCTTAACCTATTATGTGTCTCAATTAGAGTTTAAGAAAGTTAATGAAACTCTTAAAGATGAGTGTTGGGTAAATACCATATATAAAGAATTAAATCAATTTATTAAGAATAATATGCGGTACTTAGTACCTAGATTTAACTATGTTAATGTCATAGGTATGAAATGGATCTTTAAAAACAAAATTAATGAAAATATTTTAATAATAAGGAATAAGGCTATACTAATTGCACAGAGATTCACTTAAGTAGAAGAGGTAGATTTTAATAAACATTTGCACCTATCATTAAACTTGAAGTCATTGAAATCTTATTGACTATAACTTATAGCATGAACTTGAAATTATATTAAATGGATATCAAGAGTGTCTTTATCAATAGAATTCTTTAAGAAGTTATCTATTTTGTTAATCCATAATATTCAAATTATATTATAGGCTTAAAAATACTTTGTATGGTCTAAAAGAAGCACTTAAAGTATGGTACGAGAGATTGACTATGTATTTTGTGAATAATGGATTCACACGTGAAGGGGAAGATTGAACCTTATTTATTAGGTGAATAGGTGAATATAAAATCATGACTTAAATCTATGTTGATGATATTGTATTTGGTTTACCTATTGAGTCTATGACCTTTAATTTTGTTAAGATAATAAAATGTGAGTTTAAAATAAACATGGCGAGAGAGTTGTTATTTTTTTTAAGTCTTCATATCAAACAATTTAGAGATAGGATATTTATATCTCAATTTAAATATGCTAAAAATTTTGTAAAATATTTTAGACTAAATAACAAGAAGCACATTAGAACTTTTTTGAGCACTAGTATAATGTTAAATAGTAATATCTCTAGTAATAAAATTGATTAAATACTCTATAAAAGTATGATAAAGCATTTTTTTATATTTAACAGTTAGTCTATTTGATATTACATTTAATGTAATTATGTGTACTAGATTTCAAGTATGTTCAAAAGAATCTTATTTGAATTTAGTCAAATATATCATATATTGTGTAAATGAAAATGTTGATTTTAGTGTGTTGTATAATAAAGACTCATCTGCTAATCTTGTAGAATATTTTAATGTAGATTGGATTGGTAATGTTGATAATAGAAAAAAACATCTTTAATTGTTGTTTTTGTGTTAACTTTAATTTAGTCTCGTGGATGAGTAAGAAATAAAATTCTATTTCATTATCCATAACAGAAGTAAAATACATCGTTGTTGATAGTTGTTGCACTTAATTGCTTGAAGTGAAACAAATATTTTATGAGTATGGTATCTTACAAGATACTATGATTATTTACTATAATAACATGAGTAGAATTAATATTTCTAAGAATTTAGTTCAACATTGAAGAAAAAAGCACGAAGACATTAGACACCATTATACTAGAGAACTTGTTGAGACCAAAATAATAGTTTTAGAACATGTGCCAATTGAAATCAATTAATAAACTTATTTATCAAACCATTAGACTCTTTTAGATTTGAGTCACTTAAAAATGTTATTGATGTATGTGTTTGCATTTATTTTATTTTATTTGTCACTGAAATATTTATGTTAATTATTTGTCTTAAGTACTTACAAAGTATAGACTTATTCTATTTATGTTTTTAATGAAACTTGCTAAAATTAATTTATGTATTATTTGTGCGTACATATGATGAGTACTATTTTAAAACCACGTAATTGTGAATTGACTAAAAAAGGAATTATGAATTTTGATCGCTTATATGATATCTAAAGAGTAATCATGAAGTAATTTATTAAGATTGGCTAGTGAATTAAACTTTGACTAATGCATCTCATAAAGTGTACAACTACTTCTAAGAAAAATGTGAGTTCAAAAGAACTAATTATTGCTAAATTAAAAAAAAATGATAGAGAGGATTGTTTAAATGCCCAAGAGTTCAACATTTGTTTTAGGTTCTAGTGATATTGAGTTTGACTTTTACTAGTTACACCTAATATATTATTTTTTTTTTTGTGGTTTTATTATAGCTTTAGCTATCTCATACTTGAAGATTTCAAACTATGCATTTTCAATTTAAATCTTGATACAATTTATTTGTAAATCATGTGTGTTTGTTATTTGTGCATGTTATGATATAGTGATAATACTAAATATAAATACATTAAGTGCATAAAATAATTTATGGGCTATCGATTGTAAGCACAAGGTCAATGATCAGTATAAAAGTTTCTCTATGGTTGTTTTTATGGTTTATTTATTTTTTTGTTAAAAAAAAATTCAAGTCAAGTTAGTAGCTTGGTATTTGACAAGTGCATAGTTACATGTGATAAAATTCCAAATTAAATAAGAATATGATATTTTAAAGCTTTATAGGGATGGGTTTTGCACACTATATTGAACATATTTTTTGGAAAGAAAGTAATGATCCAACCTATGATAAGTGGTATTAAAACCAAACCTATTCTAATTTTAATATCTCAACCAAACATTCACACATACCGAATATGTGTTTATGAAGGGTCCATGAGTCTCAAAGTAGAGCAAGACAAACATGTAGGGAACTTACTATAATAAGGACATTGCAAAATTGGGTGAAAGAGAGTGTGATAAAATCTGATATTGAGTTAGAATGAGATATTCTTAGGTTTTATAAGGATGAGTTTTGCACACTCTATTAGATATGTGTTTCGAGAATAAGATAATAGTTCAGCCCGTGACATACTACTTGAGCAACCATAAATGTTTTAGGGCATTTGACAAAAGGCCATCATTTGAGCAAATTCAAATACGCACTTGACTAGCGCCTAATTAACTATTCAAGCTGACTTAAGTGTCTTAAAAAACTTAATATAAGGCCAGTGTTAGAGCGGCCTTAAATTTCTAATCAAATGGTGACACGATTTTTGTAAAACCCTTATTTCCTTCTTTTATCTTTACGCTACCATATCTCTATATCTCTTTATATTTTCAAACTCAATTGTTTTTTTTTTTTTTGTCACATTTGTCCATTCCTTTATTCAATCTTGTCTTTTTCATCCATTTTAAGTTGATTACGATATATTTTTGTGATTTTTTAATCTATTTTCATTCATTATTTTATGTTATTATATTTATTTTTTGTTTTTAAATTTATAGAACTTAATTTTCACATTTAAGATGTTGATAACATAGATTTAGGATTGTTTGTGTTTAGATAAAAAATTAGGCATAGTGAAATATGAATTTTTGATGATATTCATATATTTTTAGGATCACTTTTTAATTGCATTTTTTGGAATAAGTCTATAAACCTTATGATTGAACAACGTTTCATAAAACACTCAAGCGACTAAAGGTTATGTTTATAAAATTAAGACATACGAGTTAATTTTTAAAAGTGTCTTTTATTTAAGTTAGTTTTGCAATAACTTTTCATAGATGACATTTTTGCAAGTACATTTTTATTTAAGTTTTTTCCGCAAGGACATTTATGTGTATGCTAATTTTACAAAGGTATTTTTATACTGAATATTTTTTTTCTTAGAAATAGTGATAGTTGACATGTTTTTATACTATTATCTATGTTATTTTTTTTAGATGTCTAAAAAGTCAGTTGCTTTCCATAAGCTAACACATACCTTAGATAAGATGTTTAAGTTCCTAGATTTTTGTATTACTGAGCTAAATTGCACGTGCTTCTCCTCTATCACTATTCTTCTTGAATGATAAGTAGATCTTTCCTATCTTATAAAGCTCTCTAGGATACTATTTCTACTTTATTAGTGAAGTCCAATGTTTAAAAGGTTTATATATCCTCTAAATTTGTTATTCGCGAATTCTATTCTAATATCCACAATATAGAGTTGGATAATATTGCATATTTAATATGTTTAAAAGGCACATTGAACTGTATTACACCAAATGTCGTAGCTTTTTAACTTGACATTACTAAAGTGTCTTATCTTCAACATACGGGAATTGACCAGCCTACTTTAATGGACATGGCTACATTATTATTTGGTCGACCTCATCTTTATGATGTTTAGACCTTAGAATGGCAGGATTTTTGTTGGACATAATGATCCTTAACAAGATCATATGTACCAACTCATATCTTACTAGACATTAATTAAGCTTGCTTTTTGCTCAAGTAGATTTCTTTATGCATTATTAGAGGGTCTTTTTATTGATCTTCCATATTATATTTGTCACATTATTATACAGACTTTTTAAGGTATAATAGATTTCTATGCCTTCCATATACCTTTATTGTTACCCAACTACTATTGGGTCTTACTTTTACCCTTCTATTTCCTTCTACTAACCTCTTGACTCTCTTGTGTCCTATTTCAGCTCATATTCTATCAATGAATTGAGGTCATAGGCCGGTACCTCCTTCTACTTCTATTTTTGCTAGTCTTTCTCTTTTTGCACCAAATTCCTCATCTATTCTACCTTCTTCGTCTATTCCTTTTGCATTTTCTTCTCCTGCATCTTTTTCTACTTAATATTCTTAAAATCATTAGTGTCCATGGTCACGTCTCTATCTACTGAGTTACGACCTCTTAGTATATCATTATTAACATTGATGACTAAGATTCACCGTGTATCAGTTGTTCAGTAATAGATCATTGCACGTCAAATTTTTTTCTGGCAATTGTTTAATTAGTACAGAGTTAGATCAGTGAGATGCATGTTATTCTTACTAAGATGCAGAAGAGAGATTGAGGCATTTTAAATGCTATGGTGCATATAAGGATGATGGTACAAATTTCCATCATTCTAGAGCCTAAAGATCACCTATTTGTCTTCAACAACATTAATTTTTCGGCTCCAACTACTATTGCTTCTTCTGATGCTTCATCAACATCAGTCGTTTCTTCTCTTCTTGCTTTTGTTACACCACCTGCTACTGGCTCTATTGATGAGTTTTCATCTAATAGGATTTAGATTTTAAATTTAGATTTAGAACCTTCAGGCCTCTTTGTCCTTTTTGTGATAGAAAGGAGAATTGATATGAGAGTTTACTTGTATATTGTCATATTTTATATTTCACATTTATACATATTTGGATGATTTCTTATTTATACATATTTGTTAGTGCATTTATAGTATTTTTTGATTTTATATTATTTTATATTTGTATTTCCTCTTTGCATTTTCACTTGATTTGGAAGGTTGTTTTGTGTATGTTTTAGGTTGTAAATGTTATATTTTTTTTTCTATTTTTATTATCCTTTCAAAAACTTATGTCTAGAGTGTTTAGAAATTGAATTTGACTACAGTTTTATTTTTAGTGATTATCAAAACTTTGTATTTTTTTTGTAGATTTGAATTTTGTTACGGAATAAGTAAATGAAGAATTTGTTAAAATCTTTAAGTTGACCATTTGTAAACAAAATTTAATGTCTAAGTGCTTTCTAAAGTTGTATAATGCTTAGAGTTTGATTGGGCCTCAGAGAAATCATTTGATAGATTTTAAAAGTTGAATGTTTACCAAGGCTTGATAGATGTTTGAGCAAGACTTAAAAAAGTTAAAATTAAAGAGCTGACACTTAACCTGCGTTTGAATGGCACTTGAATGACTTTAAGCACTTGACTAGCATTTGATCAAAAATCGGCTAACACTCGAGCGATACCTTTCAATGACTTAGTACTCAATTAGCACTCAATTGGCGCTCAAGTGACTGTTTTCTAGAGATTGGGTGCTTGACCTCTGCTTGACTCCTACTTGAATTGTCAACTTACTTGGAGAGACCACTCGCAAAAAATATAAAACTCCAAGTCGTGATTTTAGAATTTTTGATGACTATTTTTGTGTTTTCCCTTATACTTAGAGCTGAGATAAATCTCTAAGTATTGTTTAGCCTTCCTAACCTAATTTATTTTTTAAAATCATAAATCTTGTCTTATTTATTATAGTTCATGATTAATTGCTCTTGGAAGTTATGATTACTAAACTTTCTCTTTCTAAAACCCTAATTAGGAGCTTTTAGAGTTCTATAATATATTAGTAACCGAAGTTTTAATTTTTGAACTCGTCGTTCATGAATTTATTAAAGTAAAAGACAATTATAGTTTTAATTACTAAAATTACAAAAGTTTTTGTAAAAAAAAAAATATCAATTGTAAATTTTTTCTTTCTAATGAATTTTTAAGTAACTCTTGAACAAGTCGAAGAATTTTTATCTTATGAAAAAAATTTTATAAATTTTTTGTTAACAAATTTTTATATTCAAATTTATTTAAATGCTTTAATAATTATCTTAATTAAATATATTATTGAGATTTATTTATAGTACGTTTAGGTTGAATAGTTAGAGATTTATTCGCTTTTAGTTTATATATATTATAATAAATTTTAATATATTTTAATTTATTAAATTAATTTTTAATTTTTGTATAAAATATTTTTTGCCCTCTTCAAATGTTCTATAATCTAAATTTAACCAATTTTAGGAAATATTAAATTCCTAACAGGAGTTACATGAAATTAAAAAAAAAAAAAGGCAAATTTCATTTGGCAGCTTTCCCACGGAGCACATGGGAAGGGAAACAGCCACAAGCTTCCAAGAAACGGGCAATAATTGGTTTCTCAAACTAAGTAATTGCACAAGACAACGCACCATGTTTTCTTAAGCACGTGTCTTTCTACGCATTAAACACCATTAGCCCTTGCTTCCTAACACCGACACGTGCA
>CP135581.1:4702942-4733284 GCA_032401905.1 Swietenia macrophylla
ATTATTGAGATTTATTTATAGTACGTTTAGGTTGAATAGTTAGAGATTTATTCGCTTTTAGTTCATATATATTATAATAAATTTTAATATATTTTAATTTATTAAATTAATTTTTAATTTTTGTATAAAATATTTTTTGCCCTCTTCAAATGTTCTATAATCTAAATTTAACCAATTTTAGGAAATATTAAATTCCTAACAGGAGTTACATGAAATTAAAAAAAAAAAAAGGCAAATTTCATTTGGCAGCTTTCCCACGGAGCACATGGGAAGGGAAACAGCCACAAGCTTCCAAGAAACGGGCAATAATTGGTTTCTCAAACTAAGTAATTGCACAAGACAACGCACCATGTTTTCTTAAGCACGTGTCTTTCTACGCATTAAACACCATTAGCCCTTGCTTCCTAACACCGACACGTGCAATAATTGGTTTCTCAAAGTAGTAATTGCACAAGACAACGTACCATTTTTTTCTTAAGCACCTGCTCTTTCTACGCATTAAACACCGTTAGCCCGCCCTTCCTAACACCGACATGATAACATTTTACAGATTTTCCAAAAACACTACAATTTATCAAAATTGCTAATTTAGTCAAGATTTATCAATTTTTTTTTACTCTTTCATTGTTAGATTATTAAAATAAATAGCTTAAATCTTTTAAATTTGTATCATAAATAGCGTGATATTTATAAAATAAATGATAAAATAATATTATAGACAGTTAAAAAATTAAAAAAATATATTACTTATTTAATATAATATTATTTCAAATAAAAATTTAGAATAAACGTCACAGCATATGATCTATTTATATGATAATTCACGCGACACTTTCCAGCAGATTTTCCACATTTGTCACACGGGAGACATGCATGCTTGGATTTTCTTTGTAATTTCCAATGGAAAAAGATTGCAGGTACACTGTATTATGATGTGCAGCAGTGTACAGAAGGGTTGTCCTCGTACGAGGACAAACCGACCACGCATGACACGTGTCCAAATATATGCCACAAACTTTTTTTTTCTCATTTCATTATCTTGGTGTGGCCACAAGAATTCTTATTTACACGGGGAGGAGAGGAGAGGAGAGAGAGGAGAGGAGAGTGATAATTAGTGATAAGAACAGCTAAACTTCCCCGCGATTAAATTAGAATGAAAACAAATGATTGGTGGGGCTGTAGTGACAGGAAAGGTGGCAGGACGTGAGTGGTTGGGAGAATCAACGGAGGTGGTGCGGTTGGACTTGAGTTGGGTGGACGGTGGTGGCGAAAATGATTGATTCGTGATTGATCGGCTTCTTCCCGCACGTCACTAACTGACAATATTCATATGCATGGTGGGTCAGCCATCAACACGTCAGAATGTAGACGACGTCGTATCGGTTAACCTAATTTCTTTTTTCTTCATTCCTTCGCCATAGCCTTTCTTTCCAACAGGAAAGAAGAGGGGGTAAAGTAAAGCGAGCAAAGCAAAAAATTGGCGTCGAATATGTCGTCAGTACTTGACTGTGTGTTTTGATTGAATAGTACGAATGTGCTTTTGAAATAAGCAGTTTTCCAATATTTGAGATGGAAGCCGCCCCTAAGCTCCCAGCTCTTCTTGCAATTTATTTGAGATTGGCTTACTATGTATGAATGAGTGAACTAATTTACTAAATTTGTTCATAACACAACTTTTCAGTATGTTATGTAGGATTATTATAATTGAACTAACATTGCAAAATCAAGCTTTAGTTTTGCGATTATGATGATCATTTTTACATTTAATTTACTTTCTACAATTCATTTCTTAAAAGGATTAAAATTGCATTAATCAAAGTACTTGAAAATAATGACATCCCAGGGTTATTTTGAACAGTTGCAAGAACTTACTCGAAATCCTACCAACTTTAAGTTTGGCCAAATCACCGAAAGCCAGTATAGCAGACCATAATCATGTATAGTGGGGCCAAGAAAATGAAAGAAAACCAAAATATTATCCGGATGGGGCGACAAAACTAAGCTTGATTAATGCTCGCTAATCCTCTCTACTCTCCCCTTAAATACTCACCATTACTCAGCATAGCCTTTGCACATCTCTAGCTGTATCTGTCTTCTCACTAAAATAACTTAGTTCTCAGTTGAGACCAAGCTCTAGCCATGGCTAAGGACATTGAAGTTGGTGGGCAAGGCGAATTTCAAGCTAAGGATTATCATGATCCTCCTCCTGCTCCGTTGATCGATGCCGAGGAGTTCACTCAGTGGTCGTTTTATAGGGCTATCATTGCTGAGTTTATTGCCACGCTCTTGTTTTTGTACATCACTGTGTTGACAGTGATTGGTTACAAGAGCCAGACTGATGCCAACCGCGGCGGTGATGGATGTGGTGGTGTTGGCATTCTTGGTATCGCTTGGGCCTTTGGTGGCATGATCTTTATTCTTGTTTACTGCACTGCTGGTATCTCTGGTAAGTTCCAAACTACAAGTCATCACCTTTCTAATCAATCTTCCGCATGTCGGTTATATGAAAATTGAAATTCTTTCTATTGTGCAGGTGGGCACATTAACCCGGCGGTGACTTTTGGGTTGTTTTTGGCGAGGAAGGTGTCGCTGGTACGAGCCATACTGTACATGGTGGCTCAGTGCTTGGGAGCCATATGCGGTTGCGGCCTCGTCAAGGCGTTCCAAAAGGCTTACTACACTAGATACGGCGGCGGAGCCAACGAGCTAGCTGATGGCTACAGCACTGGCACCGGATTGGGGGCTGAAATAATCGGAACGTTTGTTCTTGTCTATACTGTTTTCTCTGCAACTGATCCCAAGAGAAATGCCAGGGACTCCCATGTTCCTGTATGTTACAATTTCTTACCCTTTACTTGATTTATTTATTTTTTTAATTTTTTCTCATTAAGATATTTCAAATTTAGCAAAATTTGATTGATCAATGTTCATGTTTGAATTAAAAGGTTTTGGCACCACTCCCAATCGGGTTTGCCGTATTCATGGTTCACCTGGCTACAATTCCAGTTACTGGAACTGGTATTAACCCAGCTAGAAGTTTTGGAGCTGCGGTGATTTACAACAAGGACAAGGCTTGGGATGATCAAGTATGAACCAACTTCACATCTAAACTTGATTCTAATCTTCACTCTGTTCATGTTTCTTATAATACTTAACGCTTATGCAATTTTGCTTTCTGTTTTTGTTGCAGTGGATTTTCTGGGTTGGACCTTTCATTGGCGCTGCCGTTGCCGCATTTTACCACCAATACATCCTCAGAGCATCGGCTGTTAAAGCTCTTGGATCCTTCAGAAGCTCCTCCAACATTTAGTTTTTAAAATAATGGAGGATTAATGGTGAAGAGGCGGCGGGACCATGGAAATTGTAAATTATTGTGTATTAGTGGTGAGTGATGAAGATCGATGTCGATTTGTGTTGTCTTTCTTTCACTTGCAGGCACTAGTTTTAAGTGTGCCCAAAAGTTATGTCGTTAATGTACTCGAGATTTCTTTGGAATACTAATAATAATAATAATAATAATAATAATAGCGAGTGCGTTTGTTGTTTCCATATAAACATAAAACTTTTATCAGAAAACAAACATTTCATTCAATCACATAAATAATATCAAAAAAGCAAAATTATAATTTATATATACATTTCAAAAGTTGCGTGAATTTCTGAAGAAGTAACGATTCCAAAACATAAAAGCTCGAACTAAACCTTAATGTAGTTACCAATATATTTTAGGAGGTTCTGATTGACCTAGGAGAATTGTGGTCCCGTCTACCTCATTTGCTTGGGCAAGTCGTACCCATTGCCAGCTGCTTGAATAAGTTTAGCAACTTGCTAATTGATGATTAATTCCTGGACTTTCCCAAACATAGGTGAGCTCTATGGATTTGGGCTAAAACCTTGTACATCACAACATGAATTTATACCGCAAAGCATAAATCATAAGGTAATATATTCTTGTTTGCCTGGTGTGGCCCATATTTAAACTTGCATTGATGTCAGGTTATCAGTTTCTAGTGACTTCTATGCCATGATCATACGAAGCCTCAGACGAACATCAAATTTTTCTCACGTGTGGTGTGCATCCTTACTGAATAATCTAATGGCGTTCTCAAGATTCTTTGCAATAATTTTGTGTTAAATATCATTAGCTTTCACTAATCAAAGCATGAAAATTTCAGAAAGGAAACTTGCAGGAGACAATCAGCTCATTTAATGCAATAAATATTGGATTATTATTCCTATTATCAACCAGAATGGGTCACCATATCACAGATTGAGACCGAAAGAGAACCCATTTCTCGCCAATATCATTCTGGAGGGTTCGTGTTTCTCGGTCACCCAAAAATTTTAGAATCACTTGACGTCCTCTGATTATTTTTGCTCCTTTCTCAGAGATCCCATATCGAATTCACCTGGAAACTCGCTCCGACCATGACAAAAGAAGCCTTTAATGTCTTCTTCTTTGTGCTTATATCGCTCTCATCGTTGAATCATATCTCTTATTCTAAACCAGAAGAAAACCAAACTGTATCAAGTGATTCGACTCCTGAATCTAAACAAGAATTTCTCTCTCGAGGAAACCTTTCTCTTCTTTCTAACGATGCTGCTCCAATCCTTGAACTAGAAGTTCAAAGTCTTTCCCCTGATCAATATGCTAATGATAACGCTCCTGGACATTTAGAAGATCCTGATGTTTTCTATCCAGAACTCTATTCTGCTTCTCCATTTCCAGAAGCTCTGGGTAGTCAACCTGAAGCCAATGATCATAACTCTCAAATCACAACCTCAGCTACTGCACCGCCAGATTTTGCATTACTGGGAATGACAGAGGTATCTGCTGAACCCGAAGCCATAAACAACTCAGAAATGGAAGCAGTAGCTCCTGCATTGTCAACAGGTTCATTACGAGAAACCACAGCAGTATCTCCGCAATCTGACACTGGTGAATTTAAATCTCAAGCCAAACCACCAGCGGACGCGCCATCAACAGATTTCACATCACCAGAAATGAAAGCAGTATCAGCTAAACCTGAAGCTGATGAACTCTATAGCTCTCAAATCAAATCCCCAGCGCCTGTACTATCAACAGAGGTTATATCTCCAAGAACAAACAGGTCATCTGCGGAACCTCAACTGGCACCGGAAGCTGATGCTAACTATAACTCTGCGATAAAATTCTCAGCACCGACACCTTCAGTGGCGATTCAATTGCCAGAAATGAACGTAGCGTCTCCAGTGCCTCTTCCTTCAAATTTGTTCAACGATTACACCGTAGAAGATACAGATAATCTAGCTCCTCAATCCATAGTGGACGACTACAATATTCCAACCGAAAGAACAGAGTCTGCACCATCTGAAGAGCCAACATCGCCGAAAGCTTCTCAGGACGCTCCTTCATTGGGAGATATTGACCGCGGCGTTGATACGCCTCCCATGATTAATAATCCTTCAGTTCTTCCGTCAAATTACAGCGCTGAAGACGAAACTTTTGATATTGTACATAAAGAAGAAGACAATGGTACCCGGGTTTCCTGGAAAATCGGACAGAACAATCTGGTTATGTGTGGAGTTGTAGCTGGAGTATGTTTTGTTGGGTTGGCACGTCTTGTGTGCAACTGCAGCAAGAAAAAGAAGAAGACACAGTTCCGGTACCAGTCTTTGCCTAAAGGATTCTAGCATAGTTATCAATCCTGGATCAATATTGGACCTCCATAATTCTCTGCTTGCAAGTTTTATTTACACACTTAATTAGATATCAACACTGGAGTTCGTCTACCAGAGAAGCCTATATGAAATTGAGTTGCACCCTGCTCGCAAGTTCTATTTGTAGAATGTCATTGTTATTATTCTAAACAAATAATTTCAGAACGTCATTCATTAGTTGTGCTTGTATTATCTATATGACATAATTGAATGAAGAAAGGATTTCCTATATTGCATCATCTAACCAAAAAAAAAAAAAATTGCTTCTAATAATTAAATAAAAAGAGATGTCATATTCCTTCAACTCATCATTTGCCTGTATATTATATCGGTAATAATTGAAATTTTTAAAATTTAAAAGAGGAAGTAGAAACGACACCGTGTAAGCCCGTTGATTTAACCAGCTTGCTTACTCGGGTCGGATCGAGTCATCATACCATTTTATATTGGTCACGTAAAGGTCTCTGTTCTGCGTGCACGAGTAGACCCGCTTTTCTCTGAATCTTCGCAGGAAGCAAGGCTCAACAGGTTCGTATGCAATCCCGCAAATTTTCTCTGTCGTACTTTAACATTTCGATCTTCACAATTATATATTTAACTACGCTTTATTGTTTGTCGGATCGTCTTGTGAAACAGGTTCGTATGCAATCCCATCACCTTTTTGTTTCTGATGATTTCACAATTTTATTTGTGCTTCCAGTCATATCTATTAGCGTCTGGTTTGGATCTACAATTTACATCTTTTCCTCTTTGAGTTTTAAATAAAGAGATACGAGCCCAATCGTTCTACTGGGTCAAATTTTTGCTACGGATTTCTTTCGAGTTATTTGAAGTATTATAATTTTATTTGAACGATCAATTCTCTGACTTGTTACGGAGGCAATTAAAACAACTATTTGGATCTCGGTGTTATGTTAATTGGGCCTAAGCTGTTGTTTAAATCATGGGAAGTATTACATCTCAACGCTTATATCCCTTAAGAAACCCTATGAGAAAAGTTTCTAAGCTTATCCGAAAAGAGATATTGCAAAACAAATATAGTGGATATGTTAGGAATTGAGGTATTGATTCAGATTAAATCAAGCATTGTGTTTTCAAAATTAAGTTGAAGCACAATATTTCTGAAAATACCGGAAATTTACTTTGTGGGATTCTGGTAAAGTAGTAGTCTGGTAAACTGATATGATAATAAAACAGTATTTGTACCAAAACAACAAAGGGCAAAAAAAATGGTTTAACTATAAAATTGATTCTTTTAAGTGAAGATGCAGTGTGAAACTAGGATGCTGATTGGATGTCTTTACTTATTACTATTTGTGTGGTTTACATAGAATGTTCATGGTTAAGGTTGCCTTTTTTTTTTTCAGATTATTTGATTAGGTTTGTGTGGTCTTTTTGATATTGTTCACAGAGTCAGGAAAGCATGGCGGCAAATAGGGGTCAAGGCGGAATTCAACAATTGCTGGCTGCAGAACAAGAAGCTCAACACATTGTCAATGCTGCCAGAAATGGTATCATACTATCCTTGTTGAATGTCGAAGCCTTCTCAATTTTGTGAATCTTTATAAATTTATGCAAACTATACCCACAATTGATGTAATTTAGAATCTTGCATGACAAAAAGTATAGCCGCATAGCTTGTATAGAAGTCTTAGCTGCATTGTTGGTTGATTCTTTTCTTGTAATATGGAAGGGTCACTTCAGAGATTATAAAACATTTGAGATTATGTGCATGTTTATGCTCAAAATCCTGTGTCTAAGACACAAGGCCTTACTTTTATTTGACAAAAATTTGGTCTGAAGCTTCTTCTCCATCGCTCTGGTGTATAATGCTTGATTTTATTCTTTGATAGCAAAACTGGCTCGATTGAAGCAAGCCAAAGAAGAGGCTGAAAAGGAAGTTGCCGAATACCGAGCTCAGGTGGAGCGTGAATTCCAGAGGAAACTTGCAGAGGTAAGTTGTATGCTGCCGAATCCTATTCATGTGAGGTTACTAGGAGAATTCATCCTGATTATTCTTATAGTCTTATGGCTTGTTATTGTCAAATTAACTTATGTCATGCCTTGAGTTTGTTTGGCAAGAAATGTTTCTTGATCATGGCCAATCTTCAGCCCCGTTGCTCCTGTAAACTTGTTATGTAATGTTGACTGTTTATTTGTCTTGTTGTTTTGTGTCAATGAACAGAGTAGTGGAGATTCTGGTGCTAATGTGAAGCGGCTTGAACAAGAAACAGAGGAAAAAATTCGTCATCTGAAAACCCAGGCTGAGAAAATATCATATGATGTTGTCCAAATGCTTCTGAAGCACGTGACAACTGTGAAGAATTAAGCTCCTGGAAGATCTGCTGTTCTCTTTTCCTGGCTCCTTGTGGATCTTAGACTTCCTGTGTACTGTAATTAGGATCCTTGCATTGGTGGTTTCATTGTTTCGGTTTATTTTGTGTTTTACTATGTCAAACTTATAAATGTGTTCATTGTACTTCAAATTGTGCTCATTGTTAGAATGAATAATCCCATACTTATTGAGCCAAGTTATTTGATTCAGATAATCTGCCAAATGTTAGCCCTGAATGTTTCGATCATTTATGCTACATTTCGAGCATTTATACTACATGTTGAACATGGTGATCCTCTCTCTGTGTGTCTAAGCCAGGTAACATGCCAAATGTCTGTTATGTGGCACAAGGAATGTTTTTCAGAAAGGCGTTTGTGAATATGTAGCGAATTATATTAGGAACATTTTGCATTTATGGCGAACATGGTGATCTTCGCCTTCTCAACATTCAGAATTAGGTTCTTGCAGAATGCAAATTCATGTCATTGACGGGGGAGGAATTTGCTTTCCCTCTTTAAGGTTCTTAACTGTTTTAATTAAGAAAGTACATTATGTAGAATCCATCTATATATGCACAGAATGTCGAAGGTTGAGATAATTAATCAGCAATAAAGGACGGGGGGTGGGGCTGTGGGTGGCGCGGCTTGCATTGCATGACCAGTTACGTTTGATATTCTTATGAAGTATAAACAATCGGAGCAAACCTTTGGGAATTAGAAATTGCCAGAGGTGGAATTTTAGTTCGGGGACAAAATACCGACAAGGAATTCAATAAAAGGGAGAATTTTCTTCTTATCAAGGAAATAGTGGCTGCAAGCACCAGCTGAACCATGATTTGTGAACCGTTCTCCCACAACAATCAGAATCTTCACCTCGTTGCTTTGACCCAATTCTCTGAAAGATGCAGAAGCTTATCCTCAACACCCTTACATAATCATGGACACAAAAGTACATTGTGCATGTCTAGTCAAATACAGTAATGCTAAAACCACTCACTAGTAGTCACTGGTACCTAATTACGCCCCTTGTGTACCATGCAGTGTAGTGAGAAATAGGAGGCGTGCATTTAGGCCCCCTCTTACAAAAAACTTGAGTACATGAAGTTTGGGCCCTAAGAGAAGTCGGCCCAACAAATTCCATTATACTGTATGCATTGTTGTACTTCATTCGAGAAGAGGGCATCTACTGATTTCACTAGTTTCGATTAGCAGGCCATGGGTAAGATAGGCTAAGGTTAGGTGGATTGGCAAGCAAGATTTGTTGGTTTGAGTTTGACCCACAAAAACCTGCTTGTTCCAAGCAAAGATAATGAACAAAATACAGTTCAAAATTCAAAACACATATCCAACAAGCAGACAAAGTCTGAAGATTGTGCTACAGAATAGAAATCTATATGAATTTTCCATTTTCGTCTATCTGCTTCTATCCTCAGGACATTCCACATGCACAATCACTCTCATTGAAACAACTGGGTCCCAAATCCATATACTCAACTTGCTATTCATCTTCTCCCACAAGATAACGACCCTATGCTGTAGATTTCATAACCTCTTAACTTGTTTCTTGTTACTCAAATATTCTGCTTAGATTAGTAAACAAAGAGAACCATATCTATTTTTAATTTAAATTTGCGAGAAATGTCTTTCTATATTTTAAAAAAATAAAACATGTAAGATTATATAATTTTAGTAATTATAATTTTATTTAACACCGTGATATTCTCGTATGCTTTTAAAATTAAAAAATATTTAATAATTTTAATTTTTAATAAAATTTATTTAATTTTTTAAATTAATATTTAATATTTTTATTTTTTAGACTTAAAAATAAATTTAAATCGTTTTCAAAATTAAGCATATCTTTATTTTTTACACTAATTTTACTATAAATATTCATGCGCCAGGAGGGGTTCGCCAGACTGCAAGATACGAAACAAGGGATCAGATTATATTTTTTGTAAGATTAGGACACGACTGTAACTAGAGAGCTTAAGATTGACTGAAGAACATAACAGAACAGTCGGATCGATGATGCAGTGTCCGAAATTAAAATAAATACAGATAAAATAAATCAGGTTGAGTTGACCGAACCCTGTTGGATTCGAATACAGAAACAAACCAGACAGCTGACCAAGCAACCACGTGATGGGATCGGCAGTTGAGAATTTCTAGGTACTGTTGGCTCCATGTGCACCAGGAATTACACTATTAAACCCCAGAAATATGGCCAAAATTTTCTTTTAATCTATATTGGAGCAATAACATTTTGATCCCTGAATTTTTATGCTTTTCAAATAAAGATATATTTATGTATTTCTTAATTCAATTTTGAACCAAATCTACTCCCACATATTGAATTGTTTGGTTAGAATGTCATCTACATTTTTGTTATCCAAATTTTGACCAAATTTACTTCCACATATTTTATTGTTCAATGGAGGAGTGACAACAAGTGTCAAATTATTCCATTATGGTATAATGCAAATTTAATATCTTGGTTACGAAACAACTCAAAATTTTTTTAATCCAAATTGTTCTGACAGTGGGTTAAAAAGGATAACCCACGTTTTATGAGAGTCAAGGATTTGAACTCTCCTTTTGTCTATCGATGAGTTGGGTTGAATCCTTGCAACTTAATTCAAGACAGAGTGGGGTCTTTGTGAGTCTTACTAAACTAAGCAAATCTTTGCTATAACATTAACCATCACTGCATAGTAAGTTAAACAAAATGGCTAAAAATAATTTCAAATGCAAGAAGAATTTATTTGATAGAAATTAAAAAAAAAAACTATGTATTTATTTCTGAAAACACAAAAAATACAAGAACATAGGTGGCAATATCTCAATTCTTAATATATTGCTCGGCATGGAGATAAGCTTATTAAAATAATTAAGTTTGGTCCTAGTAATGTACTTGCAGAGGAACAGACATATTTGGATTTGGATCTCTCCATATCTAAATACAATGAACTTTCGGTACATGTCAATGTTGTATGTATCTAAAGCCCGCCAGCTACTTAATTGGTTTATGAAAAATTATATAAAATTAAAAGTTGATTGAGTTGTTCTAATAAAGAATATAATATTCAATGTACGAATGCCGGGTGTAGTTAATTATATTTTGAGATTAAATTGTCTAAAGAAAATTCAATGCACAATAAAAATAAAATTACGGAATTGACATTAATTAGCACTAATCATCTTGTGTGGTTACTCGTTATTTTGGTTGGTTGGTTGTAATGACATGCTCATAAGCTTTCTAATATTTGATTAACTTATGATTCATGATTATAGTTTATAATTTATAACCATGACAATAACAAAGTTGGGTCATGAAAATTCCATCTTAAAAACTCACTCATGAAAAATGCAATTCATTGAGACATCCTAAAATTCAATGCAAAATGGATGATGATAGTGAATGGTATTCATTTTTGTTGGGAAACATTTCCTTCAAATTTAGCCTAATGCCCGATCATTCCCTATACTATATATACTATGCAAGTATTTCAGAACTCCCATGTTGTTCAATTCAATAAGAATTCAACATTACATTGATATATGTAATGGATTATTGAAAAATAGTATAGGGTGGGGTAGAATTATTATATTTAGAATTGTCGGTATTTGATGTGGTGCAACATAGGATTGGATTGGATTATTGAAAAATAATTTAAGCATTAAATAATGATAATTGATTATTTTAATAACTATTTGATCATTAATTTAATTAAATACACAATTATTTTAATTTACAATTATATTTTTATTTTTCTAAATTAGTTCGGGATTATTTTAATAATTTTATTAGTGTTTACTATCACTACTGGCTGGACTCCCTTTCTCACATCACATGCAGCTCTACAAGAGTAAAAGTCTCTCTAAATTATCGTATGATGAAATGCTCAGAGACTTGATGAGCTAGATTAGCTATAGAATATAATATGCTGTTATGGGAATGCTAATAATGCTTAGTTCGGGTTAACTAGTGCAATAGTTTTTGAATTGTTAACGGTGCTACGAGCGCTGTAAAAATGGCGACAGCCACGTTCTTCCATCGTCACCTCCAACGGATCAACAAAAACAAGAAAACACACTCTAATCGTACAACACTATAACACTACTCTTACCACCAGTCCATGACTTTCTTGATCCAAAACTCATTCCCCAATCCCGCATCAAAGCCATGCGCATCCACTACTCTTCACTTTTTCTCTCTCTTCT
Organism: Swietenia macrophylla; assembly: GCA_032401905.1. Taxonomy (NCBI): domain Eukaryota; kingdom Viridiplantae; phylum Streptophyta; class Magnoliopsida; order Sapindales; family Meliaceae; genus Swietenia; species Swietenia macrophylla. Next base: position 4,715,201 of record CP135581.1, read on the forward strand.
GCTACTTCTTTCGTCCATGGACGCATCTGGATTTGGGTCAATCGGTCCCATATCCGCCTCCTTTGGTGATAACAGCTTCTTTTGCGCCATTGACGCCAGTGGCAAACAAGAGGTTTTTTGCTGGGCAAACAATAGCTCGTCAATATCTTCACCATCATCTTTATCGACAAACTCTGCTTATTTTAGCAACATTCCTCCGATGGTTGCTCTCTCCGGCGGCGAAGGCTTTTTCTGCGGGATTTTAGCTAACACTTCACTGGCATTTTGCTGGAGCTCAAATAGTTCGTCAGGTACAGATCTCGTACCTTCTGTATATAGAACCACTGCTTATTCACGCATCGCTGCAGGCAAGAATCACGTGTGTGCTGTTAGAGGTTTTTATTATTCTGATCATGATTCAGGCTCTGTTAATTGTTGGGTGATTGTTAGAAATGGTAATAATTCTGTGACTTCTATACAAAGTACTATGTTCTATGATGAGTATATTAATACTCTTGTTCTAAAACATGTTGTTTCTGGTGAAGGGTTTAGTTGTGGTGGGGTTAGAGAAGGCGGGATTGTTTGCTGGGGACCAAACTCTGGGAGTTTAGGAGTTTCTAATGTGACTGATAGTTTCAAAGTTTTAGCTTCAGGCAAAAATAGTCTTTGCGGGATTTTAGAATTGTCCAGCGAGGTCAAATGTTGGACTAATGACGATTCAACACTAGTTCCTCCCTTTGGGATTCGATTTGTGTCCTTGGCAGCTGGTGCTAATCATTTTTGTGCTATTAGGAAAGATAATCATAGGGTTGAGTGTTGGGGAAGCTTTAACTTTTCATTCATGCCCAAGAATTCTGGCTTTATGGCGATCGCTTCATCTGATTTCACTACGTGTGGCATTAGGGAAAATGATTTGGTTCTTGATTGCTGGTTTGCTAAAGCCTCCATGCCATCAGATTTTGATCCTCCTTTGGAATTGTGTAGTCCAGGGCTTTGCACTCCTGGTCCTTGTGTCAATGGGGAGTTTGCCTTCAATGCAAGCATCCTCAATGAGCCAGATTTGACTAGTTTGTGCGTTAGGAAAGACCTTAAGATTTGTTCACCTTGTGGGTCAAATTGTTCCGAGGGATTCTTCTTGTCTAGTCCATGTACTGAGAATGCTGATAGAGTATGCACGGCTTGCTCTCTTTGCCAGAATAGCTCTTGTTGGGATATTTGTGGGCTTCAGCCATCTCCAGAGAAGCATTGGCACGAGTTACGTAGATTAGTGCTTATAATTGGTTGTTCTGCTTCAGGTTTCCTACTGATAATTATTAGTTGGTGTATTCTTCCGCATGCATTTACCAATAGAAAAGAAGAAGGGTCCAAAAAACAATTCAAATCTTGCATAGGTAAATCAGAGTTGGACACTGACGGTATTACTGAGTCACTCCCTCCTCCTGTTACTACCTGTCCTGGGATGGCTCAAATTTTTAGGCTGTCAGAGCTGAAAGATGCCACCAATGGATTCAAGGAGTTCAATGAACTTGGTAGGGGAAGCTATGGTTTTGTTTACAAAGCTGTTCTAGCAGATGGGAGGCAGGTTGCTATCAAGAGAGCAAATGCTGCCACAATAATCCACACAAATATCAGGGAATTTGAAATGGAGTTGGAAATCCTTTGCAATATCCGGCACAGCAATATTGTCAACTTGCTAGGTTACTGTTTAGAGATGGGTGAGAGGCTTCTTGTTTACGAGTTTATGCCACATGGAACACTCCACGATCACCTCCATGGAGGAATGTCTCCCCTGAATTGGAGCCTTAGGTTGAAAATTTCAATGCAGACTGCTAAAGGGATTGAGTACCTCCACAAGGAAGCTGTTCCCCCAGTTATCCATGGGGATGTCAAGACATCAAACATTCTTTTGGATTCTGATTGGGGAGCTCGGGTTGCTGATTTTGGGCTTCTTGCATCAAGGGATCTTGGTGGAGACATGAAGAGTGACGTGTACAACTTTGGAATTGTACTGTTGGAGATTCTTAGCGGAAGAAAAGTATATGATAGAGAATACACACCTCCTGGTATAGTTGAGTGGGCATTGCCCTTGATCAAACAGGGTAAGGCAGCTGCAATAATTGATCGGAATGTGGCACTGCCAAGAAATGTTGAGCCTTTATTTAAACTTGTTGAAATAGCAGAGTTGGCTATCAGGGAAAACCCTGTTAAGCGTCCTACTATGTCAGAAGTGGCAACCTGGTTGGAGCAAATTGTGAAGGATGGTTTGATTATATAGTCTTCAACTTGGGTCTCATATTTTAAGCAAAATCAAATTCATAAATTCATTCAGCGAGTATTGCCGTTTGGAAAATGTACATTTTGTATGTGCTTCTTGTACATGCCATTGCATACCCGTGTACCACCTGAACCCTTCTCATTTCTTACCCTTTTCCTTTTGCTTGTTTCCATCAATCTCCCGAAATTTAGGGAGAAGCAATTTTTTCAACAATCAACATTTGTTCATTTTCTACAAATTTATACAATGAATTTCCCTCATTTGTAACAAAGCAGCTGTGCTTCCTTGTATTTCAGGAATAAATAATGGAATGCAACATTGTCAAACGTATTCATCTTTTATCAGGTGCCACAATTATAGCTGTTTCATAATTTTTGGAACCGCTTAAGTGTATGATTATTTTTGTCATTTTATAGTTTCATCTCGTCATGATTGTCTTCATCCTCAATTATCCTAGCATTACCTCTGTTGTTATGTTGTTTTACTTGTGTTTCACACTAATAGATTTTCTTAGATTTTCTTAGAGTTGAACTTCTTTTGATTTCTTTGGATTCTAATATCAAATCCCAAACCTTGGAGACGCAACTACCTTTGTTTTCAGAGGATCTATAAAGTTTATGAATTATTTTGGTCAGCAATTTCAGATTAGTTAGAGCCGTAAAATTCCACAGCAGAATCTATAATTCCTTAAATTCTTTAATATGCTGCTATTTCAGCATGTGGCAAAATCAGAACTTTCTGAAATGATGTGTGTATGTATATATTGCTTGCAGAATGAAATCTATAGCAGAATATACGACAACTATTAGTTCTTCCTAATCCTTAATATGTTAGTTAACAGTACAATCAATAGCCAACAGGGAATATATGACATATATACTGTTTGTAGAATGAAATCTATACATGTTAGCTGACTGTAGAATATATGCCAATAATTGTTAATCCGGTCCAGCTCTGCTTCCAATTTTACGAGGCATTTGTTTTTTTGCTCTGCACACAATGAATGGCCAATATTGATTATGTGACATTTCTTTTTAGTTTTGTCTGTGTGTGTTTGTGATATTGCATAATTTAACAGGCAGCTTAATTGCTTAATTGCTAATCCTTCTAATCCTTATTCCCATATCATAATGAATGATGAAATCCCAAAGGGCTGCGACTTTATGAAGCTTAGAACTGATGATCATTTATCCTGAATCTAGTTGATGAAAAGTTGGGCAGAAAGCTTCTAATTTACCGGGTATTTAAAAGAGACATTTGCAAGAAAATCCCTGGCATAATGCATAATACAACACACTTCAGAAGGCATTACATGAATTCTGATGGTTATACTTATTGGAAACGCAATGAATTCTGCGCTGCCTTGGTTTTATTTTTTTTTTTTTGGACAAATGTCTCTTTTAAATACCCGAAAAATGCTGAATTTTGGTAGGTTTTCTTTCAAAAGCATGTGTTATACTTTTTAAAAGTACCTGGTATGATATTTTTCTCATATAACATGTTACAGTTAAAAAGAAGATTAATTTTTTCTTTTTAACATATTTCTATCCCTTAAAATTATAACTTATGTACAAAAGACAGAAGGTTGATGTTAGCAAGATATGTATTTACTGTTAGGATGTTTAAAAATTGAACATAACGTTAAAATTATAAATTTTGAGATACTGGAGAACAAAACTAAGATAGTGAGTAAAGATTTGATGCCAAAACTCGATGATGAGACCATCAACAAGTAGTAAGAAACTTGGCATAGGACCAAGGGCCAGGACCTTGGCACTTAAGACCTAAGATTCAATTCCAAGATCTTCAAAAGTGAACTCGAGACTCTATGACAAGACGAAACATGAGATCTAATCTTCAAGCATTAAGTTATACTATTTAACTCTTACATTCTAATGACTAAGGATTTAAACTTTAATATCATTAACAAGAGCTCAAAAAATTTATTTAATATGGCAACTACTTGGTAGCCAAGTGGTTAGTGAACTCCTTCCCGTGCGAGAGAAAATGATTTCAAACTCTTACATTAGGAGTTGTCATTTTAATAAAATTTAAACTTGAATTATCCTACGTTACGTTAGATCAAAAATATTTTTTATAAATTAGACACATGACTTGTTCTATTTTTTAATCTTTAAATAATATATTACTTGTATTATTTTTATATGATTTTATAATATTTTTATTTTTAATATTTTATCTTTATTTATTTATTTTTAATATTTTTTTATACATATTATTTATTTTATATAAATAAAAATAAATTCATGAAATAATAAGGATTGACGGAGTAAAAAACGAATTTTGAAATGACGTTGGACAAAACCAATGGCACTATGATTCCGAATCTCCAAAGTCCCAGTATTGCTACAGTGATTCCAAATAATAATACTACTGTATTAATTTTGTCACATTGATTTAAAAAAGTGAAAAACAATTAAGTTGCGACAAAAAGTAAATTTTTAGGCGTACGAAAAAGATGTTGACATAACCACCAATGCCACGATAACAAGTCTTCAATGCTGAAGCACTGCTACGATGAATTTGAGCAATGACACTAGTATAGTAATTTTGCTACAGCAAATTTAAATAATAAAAAACAATAACTCCAAGACTATAGTGTTAGAAGTCGAGGTCATAATCCTAAATTGCAAATTTTAAATTGAGAAAGATAAAAAGAAAATTGTACTTTTTAATGAAGATGAAAAAAAAATCATTTCGAATTTAAAGGAGACATTAAAGAACTAACAAAAGAGAAATTAAAGATGAAAAGGAAAGAGAAGAGAGAAGATAGAAGAAAATCATCAACAAGAAGTTTGGATTTAGGAAAAGTCATCTAGCAACTTGAAAATTTGAGTTTTTCTTTATTCTCCTATTTATTTTTCCATTGATGTTAAAATTAATTATGAAATTTTTAGTTTATTACATTAGAAACTAAGTTTTATATTTTAAAGTATAATACAACAAAACTAAGATTTTTTTTTATTTTTTGCTTTTTTGAGTTTATTGAAGTTTTTTTATTATGGGTTGAGAATTTTTCATTAATTTTATTGCTTCTAATTAATTACTCAGTAGTTGGATGTTTTGCTTGCGTGTTGATGTTTTCAAAAAAGATATTTACACTTATAATCTTGTGATGAATACTGTTAAGATTATGTAAGATAATAATATATTTATATGATTAATGTAATTAATGCATTGAATTTGAAAATTATATTTAGGTTTAGAGCCAAAACACCTTGAGGAGGGGAAGGGGGAGCTGGTAAGCGGTGTTTGACACATAAACTAAAAATTCAAACAAATAAATTAGAATAGTTAAAATTTACTATATTTTAAATGAACTAAAAATGAATAAATATTTAAGATAATATTTTAAATTTGTTACAAATAAATTCTAACAATATATTCAAACAATACAATTAATAAAATAATAAATAAAATTAAAACGTAAGAATTTGTTAATAAAAGAAAATTTTTTAAAGAACTTTTCATAAGATAAAAAGCATTTTAAGCTATTTAGGAGTCACTTAAAAATTTACTAGAAAAAAAAATTTACGACCAATAATTTAATCCACAAGAACTCTTATAATTATAGTAATCAAAACGCATATTATTTTTTACTTCTATAAATCCATGAATACCACATTTAAAGACCAAAATTCAAGCCACCAACTACTTATGGAACTCTAAAAGATTGTAGTTAGGTTTTTAGATAAAGAAAACTTTAACAATTATGATTCCTAAGAACAAACAATCACAAATCACAAATCACAATAATAAAAATAATATTTGTGATTATAGGAAGTTAATTAAGTTTAGAAGGTTAAGAAACGCTCAAAAGATAAAACTATCTTAAGAAGGAAAAAAAAAACATAAAAGCCCTCCCAAAACTCTAAATTTGCAACTTAAAATTTTATATTTTTCACAAACTTGCTCGAGCGAAGGTCAAGCAACTTGCACAAGTAAGTTGATCACTCAAGTAGATGTCAAGCGATGGTCGAGCGCTAAGCTTCTATTCGGTGGCTACTTAGCACATTCAAGCACTTGTTGAGTGCTGGTCAAGCACTAAAGACCAGTCATGCGCTAGTCAAGTGCAGATCAAGTGCCAACTTTTTGACTCCACTTCAATGCTTTTAATCACTTATCTTCAAACAACTCTAAAAACCACTTAAATACTAAATTTTGTTTACAAATAAGTTAACCTAAAAAATTTAACAAACTCCCTTTTGGTCATTCCGCGACAAAACTTAAGTACAAAAAATAATACAAAATTTTTGATAATCACCAAAACAAAACTTTGTTTATAATATAATTTCTAGACATTCTACACACAAGTTTTGCAAAGAATGAAAATAAGTGATATATACCCTTTGGTACAAAAAAAAAAAAACTTTTCCAAATCAAGTGAAAAATGCATGAGAAAGTACAAAAAAGAAATAAATAATAAAAGGAACAAAATAATTCATTGAATAAAAATATTCATCATGTATTTAAATATGCAAACATATGCATTATGGATCCAAATATTTCCTTAACCTCTTAATTCATATAGAATTATCTTCGCTTTTTTGTCATTAAATGACAAAAGGATAAAAAAAATATCATACAAGTTGATCACAAAGACTACAAAGTCTGCATTAAGAATATATAAGTTAAGAAAAGAATAAAAGAAATTGAAGCAATAAAAGAAACAAACTAAATAAATATAAAAAGAATTTTTTTAAAAAAGTTAATAGGCTGAAATATGATATTTTTCACATTAGAAGTGTATGAAAACATAACTTTAAAATTTAAATCAAGTAAACATCACAGTCTTAAGTAAATACTATATACAAAAATAATGCATTTACAGTGATTTTTTTTCTTTTATAGATATGAAATAAAATGAGTCAAGTACAAATAATTTGTATGTGTAAAGTAATAATCAATAATGAACAGATGGTTTAAAACCAAAGATTATGAGCATGGCTAATCTATATGAAACCACTAGTTGGAACAAATATAACATGATAAAAGAAAATCAAACCCAATGCTATTAAGATTTAAAAAAAAAAATACAATTTCGTTACTTATCTTATTTTTCTCTCCCTAAAGTAGAGACCAATTATATTAATTTTTTTTTACTTTTTAAATTTTTTTTTAATTGCGACTGAACATATTTAATCTCATTTTAAATATTATAATAGGGTATAAGACATTTCATTTTAAAAAAAAAGTGCACTAATCAAAGGTCAATTTAGTCACAACACATAATTTCAATTTATGATTGCCTACCCAAATATCATACATGTGTTCAAGCCAAATAAATTCACATTGAAGTGCAAAGTGATTAAGAAAACAAAACATGAGTACACAATAAACTCAAACACATGTAAAATAAAGATATAATATAGTCGAAGACCAGTTTTTACATGATAACATTATGAAAATTCATGTACTAGTCCCATTAACATAAAAAAAATAAAAAAAAATTATGTTTCCTTATTTTAAAAAAATGCATAAAAAATAACTCACACCAAATGGAAATATAAAGAAAAAACATAAATAAAATAAAAAATAAATTTATACCAAGGCATACATATCAAATAGATAAACAATCTCTCATATTTTTAAAATGATGTTTATATTTGGTAAAAACTTTAGTCAGTAAAACAAGTTTATCCCTAATCATATTAACTTATGAGTTAATTCTACTACTTAACAAATAAATTTATTTTATTCAAATTCAGACTTAAGAATAAGGGAGACATTCTTTTTCCTCTATACCTTTTTTTCATTTATAAGTTTAAAACAATATGATCTTATGTGACCTCTTTTGTCATACTCATGGCAGATTAGCATTAACTCAATTGAAGAGTTAATATTTTTTTTATTCATTAAAGAATGATTCACAAAATGAGGAATAGTTACAACTTTAGATTTAGTCTTGTCTACTTTAGAAACAGTTAACTTAGGAGCAACAAATATAACTTTAAAGGTGTAATCATTATTCAGGTTAGCCACAGAAAAAACCTAACTTCTTTTTACTACTCATATTCTAGCTTACATTAAGCATCTCGTCTAGTTTTTTTAATGTCACTAGAGAATTTAATAAGTTGTGATCTAACATTTTTCAATTCACAAGCTAAGTCTTTAATTTCACTTTCTAAAACTCTATTTTATTCTTTCAAACTAAAAACTAATTCAACTTGTTTTCTTAATTTGACTATAAGGTTCTCCTTTTCAAGTTTTACAATATTAAGTTTTTTGAAAATATTATTATTCTCCTTTTTAAGCTTCAAGCTCTCTTTATAAAGTTCTTTAAATATACAATAAATATCATCTTTATCAATAAAACTAACTTCTTGTGAATAAAACAAAAGGCACAATATTAGCTGTATTAGAAAGTGACTTATTATCTTTATCTTTAAGATAATCATCATCACTAAGGGAGACATTTATAGCTCTTTTACTTTTTTTAAAGTTAAGTTAATCAAATTTAATGTGTTTAAGCTCCTTACACTGGTGATATTGAATCTTTTTATTATTTTTAAAAGCTTTTTCTCTTTTTCAGAAAATTTTTAACTCTTATTAGAATATCTCTTTTTAAATCTAAATAATTTTTTAAAATTTTTTAATAAATAACTCTATCTCTTTATCATTTAAAAATTTATCACTAAATTTAATTTCAACTTTTTTTTCAACAAACTTAAGAGTCATAGATTTAATTTTTTTTAGTTTAGAAAAACTTAATACATAGATTTAGAGAAAACTTATTAATTCTTCTATTTTAACAGAATTTAGATCTTTGCTTTTTTTTTTTTTATAACTGTGACTTTAAAATAAAATCTTTCAAACAAATTACTAAGGACTTTTTTAACTACTCGACTGCGAAAAATCTTTTCACCTAAATTAAAACTCCAGTTTATTATATCATCCAACTCAATATAAAATTTGTCAAATGTTTCATCATCTTTCGTCTTAATCTCCTCACACTTAGAGATTAGTATCTAAAATTTAAAGATTTTAACAATTTTCATACCTTACGAATAGTCTCATGAATATCCCAAGCATATTTAATAATCTCACACATAGATATTTTTTAAAATTTTTTAGAAAAAATAACTATAAAAATCATATTTATAGCTTTACTATTCTAGTTTTATTCTGCTATCTTATTTTCCGTCCATTGATTAAAATTTTTAAGATCAGCAACTCTATTAATTATGACTATTAGAGGACTCTAAGCTTTCACATATGATATCCATACTCGTTCATCTATGGACTTAAGAAAAGCTATCATCCTAACTTTCTAATATGAATAATTATTCCCATATATGCATGAAATGACACTTTGGATGAGTTCAATCAATACTAGATTGATGAGAGATGATTACTTATCTCCAATTATGTGAAAATACCATAATTTACATTACCAAAAACTTGAGAATTTAGCTTGGCTGAATTAGGTGGAAGAGCCTTTTGTTTTGCTTGCAAAATTACTCAATTTTGCAAAATAAGCATGTATATATACTTGAAATATCTATACCTTTCTAAATTTATCTTCATTTTTAATTAAAAAGTGATTATGTGTCATGGATAATATGGTCATTATTTCATAATTTTTATTTGACCATTTAAATACTTGGACTTAAATGCAAATATTTGGCTAACTTTTAACCAAAGTATAATTAAGCACATATATACAGGCCATTGTATAATTATTTCATAATTACACATTTTCACTTAGGTTCTTAGATAATCAAATTATTAATTTGACCATATAATTTATAATAAATTATATTTTAATGCAAACTCAAGAAAAATTCTTTCGACATTTTAAAAAATTCATAAATATATATAATGATTATATATATTCATTTCGACTTAAATATTATCTCAAAAGTACAAGTCTCATTACCAATAATATTTATCTCTCCTAAATGATTCTCAATACTTTTAGTTATTGATATAACCATATGGATTCGTTGTAGAATAGTTGTGAACTTATTTTGAATTTTCTGGCTTATTGAACTTTTCGATGGTTCAATGACTATGGTTAACATTTAGCAATATACTATAGTTTTTAATGCACAATGAAGTCATACTTCATCAATCCCTATCTCAATTGTATATGCCATGTAAGTAAAGTCCTTTCATTTTCTATTTCCAATCGATTTAGGGTCTATAGTATGTCAAAATTCCTTACCGATAAAATTATGAATAATCAATCAATATGTACTGAATTTGTCACTACGAACTCTTTCGTATGATATTTAATCACTCTACCCAAAAATTTACTTTTTTCAGCTATTTATCAATGTTTATCTGGGAACTTGAATGCGAATCAATTCAACAATAACTTCGATCTCAAGACATTACTAGTGTCAATAATACGTCTTGAGATAATTTCGAGCCAACAAATCCCCTCTTGACTATCGCACATTTTTAAGTGTAAATAATACGTGACCAAACCGATTTTATCATACAAGACATTACTAGTCTCATACTTATTCACTATATCAACCATGTGCATCTTCATCAGATTTGTTAGTAACGTCTCATATCAAAAGACAATTTCGCACACTAATACAATTACACGATAAATCATTGATTACATGTAATATTATGTGATTTATTATTGTGTGATCATATTCGAATAAATAGTTCTCTAACTATTTAATCTATACTAATATTCTAGTAACGTGACTATCATGTTACTTACACTAATATTATTTTATAATATTCACTAGAAACATTTAATATACCTACTATACAATATCTTTGCTCAATCGATATCACCTCTGTAGGGAATAATTTTGATAATATTGTTTAACTATTATATGAATTATTTGGATAATTTACAAATATACTTTATTTATATATATGATTAAATAAATGAAACGACATATATTTGTAAATAAAAAACTCTTTCTTTTATTAATACATAATATATGTACAAGAAAAAAAATTTATCCCTGAAATCAATAACATGAATAGTTTCTAGGGTATACTCCAACAAGGTTTAGTCTCAAAACACTTGAAAAGGATGAAAGATGTTTGACACATAAATTAAAATAATTAAAATTTACTATATCTTAAATAAATCAAAAATAAATAAATCTCTAAGATGACACCTTAAACCTATTACAAATAAAATTTAACAATTTATTCAAACAAGATAATTAATAAAATAATAAATAAAGTTAAAACACAAAGATTTGTTAATGAAAAAAATCTTATAAAGAATTTTTTATAGGATAAAAACTCTTCGGGCTATTTAAAAGTTACTTAAAATTTTACTAAAAATGAAAAACTTACAATTGATGATTTAATCAACGAGAACTCTTGTAATCTTAGTAATTAAAACTCTGATTATTTTCTACTTCCATGAATCCATGAACACTATAATCAAAAACTGAAATTTTGGCCATTAATTTCTTGCAAAACTCTGAAGGTTCACAGTTGAACTTTTAGAGAAAAGAAAAACTTTAGTAATTATAGTTTCCAAAAACAAACAATCATAAATCACAATAATAAAAATAAAATTTTTGATTATAGAAAACTAATTAGGTTAAAAAGACTAAGAAATACTCAAAGGATAAAACTATCTTAAGAATAAAGAAAAAACACACAAATAGTCATTCCCAAGCTCTAAGTTTACAACTCAAAATTTTATATTTTTTTGCAAAACTGCACGAGCGGAGGTCAAGTGGTTTACCCAAATAAGTTGACACCTGAAGCAAATGTCAAGCAATGGTCAAACACTAAGATTTTGTTCGATGGCTACTCAACCACTAATCAAGTGCTTGTCGAGCATTGGTTAAGCACTAAAGACCGATTGAGCACCAGTCGAACATAGATCAAGCACTAATTTTCTAACTTTAATTCTTTGGAGTTGCTCAAACATCAATCCTTGATTAAGCATTAAGTCTTTAAAACCCTTGCATTAACTTCACTTTAATTGTCTTAATCACTCATTTTTATACAACTCTGAAAATCACTTAAACATTAGATTTTGTCTATGAATGAGCTAATCTAAAAATTCTAACGAAATTTATAAATTTAATGAATATTTAATTATTTAATTCATATAGTAATATATTGAATTGATAAATTGAAATTATTTTTATTATAATCCTTAAAATAGTTAATGAATATTTTTAGAATTCTCGGTTATCAACAATAATCTTAAATTTCAAATAATAAGAATAACCAAAATTAATTTATATTAGTTTAAATGAAATCATACATCCTAAAACTCTTACACTTATTAGTTATTTATTTTACTTTAATTTTAGTTGTTGATTATTTATATCATAACTTATCTCTTTATTTAACTCATTTAGATAAAATTATAATAGTTTAACTCAATATTAGATTGTAAATAACTAATTTCTGTAAAAATAATACTTACTCGTTACTGTATTACTTGTTTGCAATAGTGTATATTTACACTGTACATATTTTTTCACAATAATACATTTAAACTATCATTAAATATTTAAAATTCAAACAATACATCTAGAATTCTTTTATTGATTAGACTTTCAAATGCGGACAATATATATGGATCTTGGATCAATTAGATAAGACATCTAGAATGTTTTATTAACAGTTGTTCTATTATTAAGGAATAATACATCAAGGATCTTGTTGTTGATTATGCTTTAAAATGTGAACAATACATCTAAAATCTTAAGCTTATTAGATAAGATATTAAGAATGTTTTATTAATGATTGTTCTATCATTGATCTAACAATTATTCTGTTGTTAGGTCGATTAGGCATCTAGGTTGTTTTATCATTTAGTCTTTAAAATGTGGATCATTGAGTTGATTAAACATTTAAAATTTTTTATTATTAAATCTTTAAAATATGAATCATTTAATCAATTAGACATATGCTTTATTTTATAACTAAGTCTTTCAACATGTGAGATGTTCTTTTATTAGATTATTCTATCATTTAGTCCGTTAGGCATCTATTCTATTATTTATAATAAGAATAAGACATCTAGATGTTGTGTCATTGAGTTTTTAGAATGCAAACAAGACATTCAATACTCCTAATTCTAAAGAGTTTCTTGTTACAAAATGGACAATTTTCAAAAGATTTTTTTGAACTTACAAATAAATATTTAAACACTTCCAAAGCATTTTATATTTCCAGCTACAATCTCTCAACATTAAAATATAAGCAATATTTAAAGTTTAAGTATCCATTCACTAATTATAAAACAATACAAAATTATATAAATTATATTTTCATATCCATAATAGTATAAAAGACAACAAAAAACCTTGACCATTAATATTTTTAAATATCGTACCTCCAGCACTACTCATAACTTGAAAAATAGGAGTGAGTTAATGCTTAATAAATATTTATATACAATGAATGTTTTTTTAAAATGTGAACAAATATGTTTAATCTTCAGATTCCAATAACATCTCAATAAATAATTTATGAGAAATTTCAAAATTGAATTCCAAATATGCCAAAGAAAATAATTGTCATTTTATCATAAATAAACTTTACTTAATTAATTTCATGCATACTTCTGCGATATTGTTCATATGGATTGTCACTCTAAATAATTATGCACATTTTTAGAGTATTATTCCCAAAAATTGTTATCCTAATAACCAACCTACCTTTGGAACATTAGTTTTAAAGGCCATTACCCAGATTTCATATTTACAAACTTTTTCCAATGACAAAAAATCACTTTTAAAGTTATTGGTGCTTAACTAATGACCACCATAATAATTTTGAATTTAATATATTGCTCGAATAATGAAAAAAATATCATCTTAGATTTTTCAACAAAATTATACAAAATTAATTTTATTAACTTCAAACAAGCATTTCAAATGTTTTCTGCTGAAATACAATAAACGTAATTAAAATTTTATCATTGAATTTATGGAATTCAATATATAACTTTAGTTAAGCAAGTAATTAATTAAATTAATATGTATATGTTTAGAAAATTTATGTATAAATGCTTGCATTTTAAATTAAACAAACATCTTACCTTCAATTTTTTTAAAACCAAAATTATTCTAATTTTATGTAATGATTTACCTCACAAATTCAAACAATCAATAGTTTTATATTTTCTCTTATTTATTTTCATCTTTAGTATCATCTCCTAAATAAAATTAACAATAATATTTATTAATCTAAATTAACAATTAAATCCTCTACTTACAATTATTTCACAACCTATAACTAAGAAATTAGACATAATCCTCAAGGTAATAAAAAAATTTTTGCAAAATATATTATTATAGAAATATTAGTCAATAAATATGATATTTGTAATTGATAATATTATTATAAAATAATAATAAAAATAAGATAATACACACACACACACACACATATATATATATATATATATTAATCATGGGTGGATAATATAATTAAGACCCAAAATCATTTTTGATTCACATAATGACCTAAATCCTTAATAAATTTGAAATATTCTCAATATAATTTCAAACAAGTATTCTAACATATTTATGATAAAAACGATAAACAAAATCTAACAAATTACAAATTTATCATGTTTATATAACTAATTTAACAAACAAAAATTTGCCAATGTTTAGCACACAAATCAATTACAATTTAACAATTAAAACCAAAAATATAAATATATTTTATCAAAACTTTAACATACATGTGTGCATGTGTGTGTGTGTGTGTGTCAGTTTATATACACGCACACCACACGGATACACATATAACAAATAAATTTCTCACAACATATAAAAAAATTATTGCATAATACAACATAAAATTTAATTTACTAATATATTTAAACTTATAGTGAATAATTTATCAAAAAAAAATTTCATCAATTTTTTTTAATTAGGCAATTAAAAACAAGAATTAAAACAAAATAAGTTATTCGTACGTATAATTATTAAGTGTGTGTCTATTAAAAGAAAATTTATTGCATGTATTAAAATAAAGTAAACACACTGACAAAAGCTTGATTTTGAGAAAAATCAAAGAAAAACTTTCCTTGTGCCTGCATGAGAAATGAAATGGAAAACCCATGTTTATTTGCTTTCAAGTGCAAAGAATTCGAGACTGCTCGCCATGTACCGTTCATGCCTGCTTAGAACGATAAGCTAACCCAAGTTTGTTCAATTATTAAGTCATGTTTTCACGGACAACACCACGTCACTTTTTAAATATAAATTATCTTTGATTAGTAATATAATAATAAAATAATAATATAATAACAATAAAAACAATTATTAATGTTACAAGACATTTAGATTATCGCATCGTTTATTCGATTAGACATTTAGGCTCTTTCACAAAATGTTGTACTTTAAAATGCAAACTTCGGGCCATTAAACATCTAAGAGGTTTAAAATGTCTCATTGAGTATTTAAAATATGGACAATTGGGCTGTTAGACATCTTGGTATTTCAAATGCAAAATAAGACATTTAAGATGTTTCATTATTTATCATTCTGTAAATTAGTCATTGGGCTATTCTTTAACATATAGACAAGAAATTTAAGATGATCTATCATTGAGCCTCTAATATATTAAGATATTTGTGTCATTCTATCGTTAAGTTATTGAAATGCAGAGAAGATAGTTATGTTGTTCTATCATTGAAATAAAAATTTTGAACTCCCTTATTGCAATTTTCCTATAAATTTTGGGCTTTAGTTGCCCCATGTTAGGCCAATAATATTTGTATTGATTAGAGACCTAGGTTGTTTTATCATTGAGCTCTTTTTTTAAAAAAAAGTTCGAGCTTCCGCAATGGGAGTAGACTTTCCAACAAAACTTGGGTTGGGATTGCCATTTGTTGGGCCTAAAATATTCTTTATGGACGACATTTAGTTTATTTTAAAATCAAGACTTTAAAACCAATTAGATCTCCCACGTTGGGCGTGGACTTTCTAATAAAATTTGGACCTGGATTGCCTTATATTGAGCTAAGAATATCTTTAATAGATTAGACATTTGGGTTGTTCCATCGTTAAGTCTTTAAAATGTGGTCAATAACATTTTCTATAGCTTACAACATTTTGGTTCATTTATCGTTGAATCTTTAAAATATGAAAAGTTTAAAATTTCCCCATCTTGAACCGAGAATATCATCCATGAATTAGACATGTAAGTTGTTCTCTTATAGGATCTTTAAAATGCTAGCCAAAATTATTCTTTATGGATTAGACATCTGGTTTGTTCTATTATTGAGTGTTTAGAATGCGGACAAGATATTTGAGTTGTTTTGAGTCTTTAAAATGCAAAGGGCTTGGATTATCCAACATTGGGTTAATAATATCCTCTATGGATTAAGACATATAGGTTGTTTTATCACGAGTCTTTAAAATGCTAACAAATTATATGGATTGTTTTGTCCAGTTTTTACAATGCAAAAATTAAGGCAATTTTGTTATTGAATTTTTAAATGCAGATATCTTGACTGTTTTATTATGAAAAAATTCTAAAAATAATTATATTTTAATATTTATTTATATTTATAACCACTTCTAAAAAATTTTTACCAAAATAAATTATTTTGATAATTTTATTCTCATTAATAAATTATATTAACAATTTTACTTTAAAATTAATTTTATAATTTAATAAAATTATATTAACAAATAAATTATATTTTATCCTCATTAATATTTAAAATGTGTAAATATTATAAAATGAATATGTAAATTATTAAAAAAAATTAACAAATAGAAAGATTTCGACCATTTTAAGTGAAAAAATCGATAGAAAAACGCAGCATCAAGAGGAGAAAGAAGCAACACTCATGTGCGTGTATTGCAGGCACATGTGCGAGTGAAACCAAGCCACGTCAGCCTCTTGTCCGATATGCCTAGCGTGTGCATTGCTTTCTAGGTTTTATAATTTATTTAAATTTTTAATTATTATTAATTAATTATATTATTTAATAATTTAAATGTATGATTTTTATATTATATTTATATAAAATTTAATTAAACAATTAAAATAAAAATAAGACTTAAAAAATTAATGTCAATTCTTTAGGACATTGACTTATTAATTTAATTATTTATATTTAGTTAAATATTATTTGAAAATACAAATAATAAATAATCAAAATTTATATTTAATGACATATTATTTAAAAATGATAATAAATAACTAAAATTTAATATTTTTTAGGCCATAGTTATTATCTAATTAAATATTAATTATATTTAAATTATTATTATTTTTTTATTATTTTTTCTTTTTAATTTAGTTAAATAGTTGAATTAAACATTAGTTTGAAATAATATTTAAATTACTCAATCTTATTTATTCTTTTAGAACATTGACTTTTTAATTTAATTATTTATATTTAATTAAATATTATTTAAAAATATAAATAGTAAATAATAAAAATTTATATTTAATGATGTATTATTTAAAAATAATGATAAATAACTAAAATTTAATATTTTTTAGGTCAAAATTATTATCTAATTAAATGTCATCATAAAAAAATTAATAATAATTTAAATATAATTACATATTAATTATATTTAAATTATTATTAATTTTTTGTGACTTTTAATTTTGTTAAATAATTGAATTAAAAATTAGTTTAAAATAATATTTAAATTACTCAATCTTATATATTCTTTTAGGACATTGATTTTTTAATTTAGTTATTTATATTTAATTGAATATTGTTTGAAAATACAAATAGTAAATAATCAAAATTTATATTTAATGACATATTATTAAAAAATGATGATAAATAACTAAAATTTAATATTTTTTAGGTTATAGTTATTATCTAATTAAATATTAAGTACATTTAATTATTAGTAATTTTTTTT
>CP135581.1:4777590-4833181 GCA_032401905.1 Swietenia macrophylla
AACACCATCCAGCAATAACTAATCCAGTAAGAACCAAGTAAGATGGCCATAATCATGTACATTGAACTGTAACAAGTCTGCAAGTGTTTGATAAAAAAACATACCCACGAATTGTGGCCCTCACCCCAAGCTACAACTTTGCGATCTTCCATACTCCAAACTTGAACTAAATCATCTTCACCACCAGTCAGAATGTATTTTCCATCCATGCTGTTCAGCAGCAATTTGAAGTCAGATACATCTTTTATGTTCTCAAAGGAAACAATAAAATTTTAAAAACAAGAAAACTACAGGAAATAAAGTATTAGATAGAGAAGAAAATCTGTATAATGGAAGAAATATCTTAACAGCAGAGAATAGCTCAAGTTATGAACAATATAGCTACCTCCAAGTGCAACATAATAGAGCACCATAATAGCTTTTGCCGCCACAGATCAGCTGTTCTTTTAAATAGTCAAAAACTCGTAGATAACCTGCATTATTGAAAACTTAAGCTCACACAATAATCTAGAAGACACACAACCATAAGATGTCAATGTAATCAGGTCAACATCATACCATCTCTTCCAACAGTTGCTAAGTAGGTACCATCAGTAGAGAAAGCAATGCTATTAATTGAACCCTGGCAAATATGCCATCTGGCAAAAGGGTTGCTCTGCATAAAAATTGCAAGAGGTAAAACAACAGACATGGACAAGGAAGGCTGCAGAAAATCAATTCAGCATTTCGAATGCACAATTTTCCCAAATTAATGCTATGTACGTAAACAATCTAAACAACATAGTAACTATCAGAAATCAGTAATTAGCCAAGTCCTTGCACCTCCCTGTAAATAATCTATTATGTCCTCGCTCTTGGTCATAACAAGTGTCTTTTCCATGCAGATTATGTTACTCTTATGCCAGTAAGAGTAGAAACATAGCCACATGCTGATCGTAAATTTACAGCACTAACAACATGCGCATTAACCTTCCAAGAAGGCTAGCATCCATTATGAATCTAAAAAAACCACCTCAGCAACCAAGAAGCTGCACACTGTGATGTCTCATCTAAATTTAACCAGCACTTCCAAAGAGCCAAACGTAGAGGTACCTAATTAAAGAAAGAGCTACATGCATAAAATATGCTGCAATGATCAATTGCTTCTAGATTTTTTTAGTAATGATGGGTACAAATTGTTGAGCACAAATTGAGATTAGGAAACATATGCAAGTGTTGTAGATTTAAACAGCATTGATTCCAATACCTTGCTGTATCGTGCATGTGCAACAGAAAATTGAGTTTGATCTTTGATAACAGGGAACGAAGGATCACCAGCACCATCCTTGTTCTGGGAAAAAAAAATTAAAATATGGGCACATCACGATTTATACAAATGCAATTTGAATTTTAGGAAAAAAATCGGTACTTCTCTTGATATTTGAGGCTTGCCTTTTCATACACATACAAATTCCCATCAGCATGAGCAACAACAAAAGCACCATCACCTCCAGGAACCCATGCAATACTAGCACAACGACTGTTTGAAACAAGAGTTAATTGAAAAGGTCTTCAAGTGCATCAAGTGTAAAATACCAAAAAGTCCTCACACAGAATTGATAAACTGACAGAAAGTGTACATGGCATCAATTAAAAAATAATTGTTTTAATACTCATTAAGGCCAGCCAAAGTAGAATTAAATTAAAAATAATAAGAAAATACCAACCAACGAATGATCACAAGAGGCTAGAGCCAAGCCAACAGTATCTTGCTCATAGGCTTTTCGGGCACTAAGCCTCCCAAAAAATATAATGCAAAACTAGAGGACCAGGAGGTTTTATGTTTGTCTTCGTAAAGAATCTACATATATATCTTAAATTTACTTAAACCACACGTGAAGTGGTTAACCTTTAAAAATCCAATTAAAATGACAATTTTTTTTTTTTTTTGAAAGCATCCAGAAGTGGGGTGATAATTAGCCACTATTAGACTATTAAATACCATGTTAATGGTGCACAAAAAATAAAGAATAATGCACAAGTATAGCACAAAAATGCCCCCAAATGAGAAGATGGTAGATAAATAGCTACAAAATGAAGTGCTGGTCTAATCAACCATAAAAGAACATTGTACATTCATTTCCTTTACACAAATTACACGTCTAGAAACTCTACAAGCCACCACTCAATCTACAGGTAACTTGCCTAATCTTCTGAAAATCAAACTATTTCTTAAAAAAAGAGAGAACTTGCGCACATTATTGATTTAAGTTATTGCAGTAATTTGACATGTAGTTTTTTACTTTTGACTGATAAAAATACATTAAAAGGCACCAAAATTAAAGGGGCATACCCCTTTTATACAGTGAATTAGCATGGACATTTTGAACACCCTTCCTGCACTGAATGCCCACGTTATTGTCTTGTCTTATATTTC
This sequence comes from Swietenia macrophylla, assembly GCA_032401905.1. Lineage (NCBI taxonomy): Eukaryota > Viridiplantae > Streptophyta > Magnoliopsida > Sapindales > Meliaceae > Swietenia > Swietenia macrophylla. The sequence continues at coordinate 4,780,007 of CP135581.1, forward strand.
AATGTTATGTTTGTTAAATAGTGTGAATTTATTTATAGTCTTCTGATTTCAACTTAAACCACAATATTACATTCATGGAATGAAGGAAAAAAAGTAGAAAAAAAATTATCCTTTTCCAACTTATAACCACTACAAGCTGCCGAATCATGTCTTAGAAAAGAAACATGTTATCTCAAGGGCAAAAAAATCTCCTATCACTTTAGTAATTAGGCAGTACAGCCAAACAGTTCTGGTCATGCTTAATTATCTTTTGATCTACAAAAAATCATAATAAATAAATTTACAAGAGATATGCATGCAGAAAAACCAGAACATCATTCCTTACTGATCTTGTTAGAATTTTTACATCTTTCATCCATGTACTCTTCAACATGTAGCACAAGGAAAAAAATAACCCAATAAACTCCACTCTGGAACACGTTTCCAAACTAGGTGGCAGCTAAGAGCAGTTGTACAAACATGAATACGCTATCTAAAAAGCCCAATTATGGATAGAAGAGAAACCCAAAATTCAATTTAGCAGGAGAGATCAATTTCAGCAACTGATAATAGTAAATAAAAATAACAGAATCATAAGGCAGGTATTGTAAATAAACCTTGCCTGTTGTTAACAGAACCATCTTTGTTATAATGTTGAGCCCCAACAAGTTTCTTCCCAACGTCCTGCAATTGCTGTCTCAGTGACACTGAGTAGACTACAATAATACACAGAGAACAAATAAGTTTGACAACTTTGACCACTCCAATCAAACTTATGATTCAAAATTCAAGTTGAAAATATTACCATCACCGGAATTCAATCCAACAAGCAAATCATGCCCATCCTTTGCATCCTGATCAAATGCATGGCACACTGGATTTGAATTACTGAAATGAATGGACTTTATTGGATCCTACATTCAACAATAAACAACAAAATTTTTATATAGCAACAAAAATACTCTCTACCCATTAAAAACCAAACATCAGATACCACCAAATTACCTTATCTTGAGAATTCAAATCACTTATAAAGATAGCATCCCCAACATTGAAGATTACATAAGTTCCTTTGCCATCAAAATTTGAATTGGTCATGGAAGGACTCGAACTTGCAGCCCCCAATGAACCCATCCTACTACTCCCACTAAGGCTTCTACTCCCCCCATTGCCTCCACCAAAAACAAGTGCACGACTCCCATTCCCTGCGCCCAAAAGCCTCGCTGCAGCTGAACGCACCCCACTACTAGCACTGAAACTTGAAGGTGGGGCAGGTGGTGTTAAAGGAGCTGGCTTGTCCTTGAGGTGAGCTAAGGTAGCCTAGCATTGAAATCCAACCAAAATATGCTCTGAAAAACTGATATTGAACAGGGTTTCAATCCTATACTACTCTACAGATGCCATCAAAATTGACTTTGTAATATGGATAAATAAGAAAAACCCTAAAGAGATCAAAATATGTAACTAAAAAATTGCTGTAGAAAATGGACATTGAATATTTTCATTAAAAAAATAATTAACCAACAATACATTGACATACACACTTTTGTGGGAAGGGGCACTTCTGAAAAATTAAAAAAAAAAAACACATAGCAGATGGACAATGAAAAATTCATATAAATCAGAGCAGCATTAAAAAAAATGGTCACAGACAAATGGGTATAAACAAAAGCATCAAAGGTCCGATATTTACAAAAGAAAAAGAAAATTACATCCCGAAACTAATTTCAGGTAATGGGTACCTATAAAAATCAATGAGGATAACAATTGGAAGTACCTGAGTGACGGTTTTGCCGTGTGCGTAGTGAAGAAGACCTGAAGGATAGGTCTTCTCATAGTGAAGTTTATACCTTCCTTCAGGGGTTTTGAAATAGGTCTTAAGACCCGGCGACTGCGGGTTCGCCGATGAAGATGATTGGGAAATCATACCGTTGGCTGGGTTGATCATGGTTTCTCTTACGGTAGACCCGAGAGCATTTGATCATGACCCAAGGGTTTATGATTTTTTGTGCGCACTGCGTTGGGGATTCCCCCAATAAGACTTGTAAGTATGTCTTGCTTTTAGGTTTTGTTGTTTCTCTGCTTCGCTCTGTTTTGCTCTTCTGGGCCTTCTCCAATGGCTACCGGATCAAAGATGGGTTTGGATCCTTTGGTTCGCGGCTTATGTGAATGTTAACGTTGAGGTTGGTTTTTGGTTCTAATGCCTGGATTATTTATTAGATGTTTGTTTGTCTCTCGGAGCGACAAAGTCAACGAAATGGACGGTGATGATGCCAAGAAACGGATGACGATACCCTCTGTTACAAAGCCACTTAGTGATGGATTGAAATTATGAAGCAGCCAACTGAGAGAAGAAGATGGTCGTGAGATTCATTCAACTCCTGTAAACTTTTTCCTCTTTGCGTTAATACAGATTCTCAAACTTGTTGGAGGAATTATAGTGCACATCCGAGTACATGATTAAGAAAGTACATACATACACGGTGATTACAGCATATTCCAATCTTATGATACTTGCACAATCATCATCAATTTGGGATTTTCAATAGTTTTCTAATGTCAGGCTTTGTCAAACACACCACCCACTTCAGGATTTATCTTTTATTTTGTATTTTTTTTAATTACATATATATATATACACATAAATATTCTGTACAAACACAATTCATTTATACAAATTAACCGATATTAAATCCTATTTTATAATTTTTATTTATAATTTTATAATATTTATTTTAAATAAATATCTATTTCAACTAATTTGACCTGTGATTTTTATTTGATTCGAGTTAAATTTGAAATTATTATTGAAAGAGTTAGAAGTGAATTGGTAAAGAATTAAAATTAAATATTCAAAAATTATTTATTTTTTATTGTGTTTAATAATTTATTTTCAAATTTATGTTTAATAAAATTGATGCATCATGCAAAAATTTTTAAGAAGTAGAGAACGAATTGCTTTAAAATATGATTTCGAACAATAATTGTATCCTTACATATATAATTTAGATATATCTCATTTAAATATGTAAATTCAAAATTAATCTTAAAATAATTATTAAATTCTAACATTAATTAGGAAACAAAATCATTAGATTTACATAAAAGATTTCTTTTCTTTCATCACTTTTTTCTATTTTTTGAAAAAATAATTAATAAATATAAATTATTATAATATTAAAAAACCAAAATTATAAATTATAAAATTAATAAATATAATATAAAAGACAAACACTTACATAAAATAATTTTCATTGAGATTTTCTACCTTCTAATCTTGTCTATTATCACAATAATAAAATACACATAAATTATTTTTAAAAACAAAATTTATTAAATATTTATTAAAAAATAAAATTAGATAATATTAAAATCTAAACAATCTCAAATTGGCCCACGGGTGCTCATGCGAATCTACAATTTGTAGGCTCGCGGTGTTCTTCAATGAGAACAGCAATACCAAATACACCCCACTAGATTTCGAATTACACCATGTGTCTGGTCTAAGCTTCCTCATCTATTGGGCTGGGCTGATGATAAACACAAATGCCATACAAAGGAAGAATTTCGACTCAATCGGAATTTGTATGGCTTTACATTGTGGATTATATTTTAGGGTGGAAAATAATATTCTAATATTTTAAATAATAATTTCCACTTTCTAGCAGAAGGTCTAAGCATTCCTTTGTAGACACTTTTTATCAACAAAAAACACTACACAATAACACTATTTTATAATTTTAAACTCACGATTAAAATATGTAAAATAAATATTTCTTTTTCTCATCTAATCTAAAAAAAAATAGTATCATACTTGACTTGATAGTAGTATAATTGTGTTATGTCGTGCCAACTCGACTCAAAAATTTTAAATGTATTTTTGTACCTAAAGTTCTAAAAAACTGTTTGATATGATCAGTAATTTCGTTAGATTATGCTCCGTTGAATTCTAGTCTTTTTTTTTTCTTTTAATGTATTATAATTTTAATAATTAAAACTACTAAAATATCTCACAATTTGATTTTTTTATTATCAGTATGGTTGACTTTTTTATTTTAAGAATATTATTTAATTATTTGCGTTTTTATGTGCATTAAAATTTTTATATCTAAAATATAAATACAACACAAATTCACATAAATTTTCATATTTTATTAACTTTTTATTATTATTGTTGTTGTTATTTTATCAAATCGTGCATTTCTAATTCACTCATTTTATATTTTTAAAATTCTATTTATATTTTTATACTTATTTAATCTATTTTGCTTTTAATTCAACTCATTTTATATTTTTGACACTTAGTTTATTTTCTTTAACCCAATTCAAGGAAATCCACGATGTGGTAATACTATTAGAATGCATTTGGAAAACTCAAATATAGATAAGGAGTTAATTCTGCTCTGCTCTGATATCATAAGGATTTCTAGCAAGCATTCAAGCTTGTTCTATCTTTGTTTTATATCCCCGGCAGCTCAACTATCTATATATAGTTCATGGCTACCAACCCCAATATTAAGCATTAACCAGAAATGAAATAGACTGCTCAACAAAATTTATAGGTTTTTCATTGTGACCATAAGAATAGAAATCAAAATTTACTCTTATTTGACTGTCAATGAAAGGTGATACACAATAATCTGTGTCAAAGTTTGTTCTATGAATTCAAAACAAAGACTAGAAATGGTCCGCATCATAATCATAATCATCCAACTCTGCACTACAGCTAGTACTTTAACAACTTGAATTTGAAGGTTTCTTCTTAAAGTTGTCCCCATAAACAAGCAAAAACATACGTATAATAATCATTTCAAACTTATGCCCACCTCATAACTTCGTAGTTATATTTGTTATTCTTCCTTCCCTGCCTTGGGATGCAATCTTTCATTCTCTTTCTTGAATTTGTCTTGCTTACGAAGAAAGATGCCCTATTGAGGTTTCCTTTCCACCTTAAAATTTGGATCCTTTCACCTAACTTTTACAAGCACTTCCAGCCGAATTCAGTCAATATATATGCTTAAGAACACTTCTTCATTACCACTTGAAAAAGCAGTAGGGATCCTAACAAAATGACAAAGTCATTGTGCTTTTTGTTCTCTCTTCTGTTTGTTTTCCTTCTCCATTGCACTAAAACTTCTGCTCAATCACCTGCAGCAGCACCGTCCGGTCCGCCAAACATTACGGCAATCCTTGAAAAGGGTGGCCAGTTTACTTCCTTTATTCGGCTACTCGAAAACACCCAGCAGGATAACCAAATCAACACACAGCTCAACAGCTCCAGCCAGGGGCTTACAATATTTGCACCAACAGATAATGCTTTCTCTAGTCTCAAATCAGGCACTCTCAACTCACTAAGCGATCAGCAAAAGGTCCAGCTAGTGCAGTTCCATATTCTCCCTACTTTGATGCCCACGTCACAGTTCCAAACTGCAAGCAATCCATTGCGTACACAGGCTGGAAATAGCAATGACGGAGAGTTCCCGCTCAATATCACAACTTCTGGGAATCAAGTAAACTTAACAACAGGGGTTAATGATGCAACAGTTGCTAACACTATATTTACTGGAAGCAATTTAGCTGTGTATCAGGTTGATAATGTGCTGCTTCCTTTGGACCTTTTCGGATCATCAGCGGCACCAGCTCCAGCACCATCCAAGCCAGAGAAAGATGTTCCAACTGCTTCGACTCCTAAAGGATCTTCCGACGATGCCTCCATTGATACGGCTGCTGCATTTAGCTTGAACCATCCTGCACACACAATGGTGTCCTTTGGCGTTGCATCTTTTGTTGCTGTTTCTTTGTGGTTATAAGTTTGCTTTTGGGATGCTAAGATTTTTGTTTCCACTGGTGCTGAGATTTTGTATTGATTGATTGATGAGATCTTTGCATTATTGTTAAAGTTCGAACTGAAATCTCTATACTTTCATAATTTCAATTCCTTGTGTTCCATCAATTTTCTTTTTAACTGTTGAGAGCTACAGGTTAGGTGTTGCTGTTGAAATCTTGTGTGAACATAAATCTAGACTAACAAATCGCCAAGACTAACTATGCTGGTATTGTAAAATGAAATCAGTAATCACTTAGTATAATTGCGTGGATGAGTAACAAAAATTAATTACCAAGTAATAAAAGAGTATTTATCAAAAGAGTTTAATCTTTGTGCTTTTAAAGTTAATTTCCAACACAACAATCCCAAAACATGAAGTAGTTACAAACAAACCTTAACAGTTCGAAGAAACATAACCCATATACAAGTTCTATTGGCAATAATGGAAACAACTCGGTCCAACTCTGAAAAAGCAAATTAATAATTTCACCATAGCTTCTCACAGAGTTCTTCACTAACTGCATCTATTAAGTCTGTCTTCCAAAGTTACAAGAGCGTAAACACACAGATGTAGCGCTCCATATTACCATATGCTACCATTTAACTTTTACAGCAAGAAAAATTCTGAAAACAAGTTCATTCTGTATGTTGAGGATAACTTTTATTCAATCATGTTGAACGGGATTTACAGCCAGTGTTCAAGCATATTAATAAATGAGAGATAAATTCAACATATAACTATCAAAAGGGCTAATCATTTCCTTTTAATTAACTAATAAAAATTCAAGAATGAAGATATCCATGGAACAAAACTTTGTCAAGAGACAACATTTTTCATAACAAACCTCCTTAGATGGCCTGAACTACGTACACCATTGTTTACCAGTCAGCATTAGTAAAATTGGTATTCCAGGCTTAGCTCTTGTAGCTTTAGCCATGCCTCATTGGAATCAAAAATTAAATCCAAAACCACCAGGAAAGCCTCCATCAAAATGAAAGGTGAATTGTTGTCCCCCACCACCAAAGTTAAAACCACCTCCACCTTCACCCATTCCCGTATCCTCAATATCTTCTCCTCTGTCATATCTTGTACGCTTCTCTTCATCCCCAAGAACCTGTTAAGAATAATATTAGTGTCAGATCAGAAACATGACATCTATGTTTAAATCTTACAAACTGAATATTGTAGGAGCTCACTGTGGCTCCATGTAACAAATGGTCCACCAAAAAGCAGGAAAAAAGCATAACTAAAAACTAAAGATAGAAATGGAAATACAGAAAGTTAAAATTCCAGAGTCAGACCTCGTATGCTGCAGCAATTTCTCGGAATTGGGCCTCTGCTTCTTCTCTATTATCAACATTCTTATCGGGGTGCCACAGCAAAGCGAGCTTCTTGTATGCACGTTTAATCTCAGCAACAGATGCAGTCTTTGAAACTCCCAAAATTTTGTACCAGTCCTTGCGTTTACTCATTTTCAAAGCTTTCTCAGCCCTCATCAGTGCTTCCCGGATATTCATATCCTGCATAGGTAGCAAATTTTAACTCCGACAAATCCACAGATACAGGAGTTGAAGAAAATTATCTTAGAAAAATATCACAGCCTTGACAATTAATAAGAAGTTCTAGACAGGCAAGTGTAAAAGAATATTAACCACATGAAAACTGCTCTTCCAAGATTTTTGTCATCATACCAACAATAAGGCACATCAAAATAATGCAATCAGTAAATAATAGACAAGGATGAATGTATAAAATTACAACAGGTGTTATGTGAAAAATTTTTGTGAATAAGAACAAGTTTACAACATGATTCAGGAAGCTTAATCTTATCTCCAGGAAAATGTCACGTGAACTTGTACTATGACTAACCTGAGGTGATTTTTGAGCTGCTGATTTCAAATCGTCAACAGCTCCTTCCCAGTCCTCTGTTAAAAGTTTTGCTTCACCCCTCTGAAAGTAAAGCAAGCTAAGGAATATGAGACTACAAATATATAACAGAAAGAACCACACAAAAAAAGTCCCGTACCGATAGATGGCACAACAAGAAAAAGACACATTCATGTATAGAAAATTCCAGCAACAACTTAAACTGATCAGAGAATGAAAACTCCACAAACCTGAACTAGGGCTTCAAGAAGCTCCTCATCAATGTCAAGTGCATTAGCGCAACTGCTCAAAGCATCCTTTCCCCTACCAAGCTTGACTAAGACTTCACACAAACCAAGATGAAGATGCACATTATGTGCAGTATGATTAGGGTCCAAAGCAAGGGCTGCCTTGAAATCCTCCACAGCAAGGCGTAGCTTACCCTTATTCACATTATCTTCAGCCTGTATAAAACACAATCAAGTTCAAGAATAATTACAAGATACAATACATGAGGAACATAATATGTCAATTTCCAATTATGCCATAAAATAGGAATCGCTTGAACAGGAAAACACTAAGGGCCTGTTTGATATAGCTTTTCAAGTAGAGCTTTTTAGAGTAGACCTTTAACAAGTAGAACTTTAATAAGTAGAGCTTTTAACAAAAAATTATGAGTTTGGTTGTCACAAATATCTTCTAGTAAAGTTTTTGTAATTACCTTAATAGACAAATTAAAGTTATGTTATAAGAAAAAGGGTGTAAACTTTAAAATAAAAAGGGCATTTTACACAATGTAACCTTTTATAAAGGTTCAGAAAGCTCTACTTCCAAAAGCCCCGAATTTGGGGCTTCTACCAGTAAAAGCAGAATAGCATTTTTAATCACGTTGATGATGAAGCTCTCTATCTTTCCTACTCCCCTAAGGATGACCGAATTGGGGGAAACAAACCATTACTCTTAACTCTTCTATAAAAAGTAGAAAAGCAAGGAAAATCATAACTCTAATTTCAGATGGGAAGGAAGAGTCAAGAGCAAATTGAAATCACACCAATTTGTATGGATCTGAAAGCTATTCTCCAGTGACAATCAAATGACATATAAAAATTTGAAAAGAGCTTTTGCCATTTAAAATCCCAATTGGCCAGTAAAAAAGCCAAACCAAATGTGCACTAAGAAAAACTCCATTCCATCAAACCCCTACTCCAACCCAAAAAATAAAATAAAACTAAAGAAAATGGAACAAAAGTACCAAGGACTTTGTTAGTGGTCTTACACTTTTTGTCTTCTTGAGTAAATTTTTCAATCCAAAATATGCTTTCTTAAGTTCACTATGCTCTGGATCCAGGCGAAGGCCTTTCTGGAAATGCCTAAAGGAAAAATATATTCATGAATATAAGAATTTTAATCTAAACAAATGATACTGATAATATTGTAATATAACAAATATTGCCGTTTAAGAAACCTTTGAGCAACATCATGATCTGCTAAATAGTAGTAGGCACGGCCACGGAGCAGCAATGCCTCTAGATTACTCTCATCTTCCTTGAGAATAAGTCCAGTCTCAGAGATGGCACTAGAATAGTCTTTAGCTTCTAGTAACAACTTCACTTTCAGGAATTTGGCCTGTCATGTGCAATTCACAAAGTTAAAAGTGTGCTAAGTGTTCAACCTGCCAAACCTTATTCCCAACTCCCTGGAGACAGCCAAAAGCCCCCAGAATACTACTATTACAAGGAACATAGGGGTGTTTCATAAAATGTACAAACACAAAGGAGATGATACCTTTGAGCATGCTGGAGAAAAAACAAGTACGACTTTATCAATATATTCCAATGATTTTGTATGTTCGCCAGAATCAAAGAGCTTCAAAGCTGAATCGAAAGCACTCTGAGCCTGAAGCAATTGAGAAAGCTCCTTTTTTGCAACTGAGTTCCCTGGTTTGAACTCCAGATACTTTCTGTAGTTCTTCTCAGCATCCTCATATCTACATCGGAAAAGAGCCTGAATCATTTAAGTTTCCAATTAGAAGTTGGTGGGTAGGAGAAGAGAGGTGTTTCACATGACTTTATAATATTCCAAAATCCATATGACCTGTAAATAATTGTAAATATATTTCCTTCCATGACTAACAGTCATAACATGGATATGAAACAAATGTAAATAATGGCTAATGCCATTGCTGCTGTCAAATGCAACATTCAAGTCCATCCAGTAATTTACAGCTTCTTAGAGTAACCCAACTTTGGAAAAAAAAAAACATACATAATTGATTAGCAATCCACCAGTGCCCTGATTTAATAGTTGCTAAACAACATAGGGTCAGCTAATATCATGCCCCCACAAAGACACTCCAGAAGCTCTGAGAAATCATATTCTGAAGCTGCAGCTATATACTTGGTTGGGGGACAATGATGATCAGAACTACAAGTTATGTAAACTTGTGGAAACAAAAAGATAAGGCCCCCAAAGGAAGGAAATGGTACCTACAGCTAAACGGTATTAAGTATGTGATAAAGAATTGATGTTTTTATGAGTAGAAATTGTAGCTCAAATCTAAAGGTGGTAGAGACAACGAATTAAAGTCCAGAAACATGGATGCAGAAGGGATCAATAGAGCCAAATAATATACCAATCACAACCTTTCATGATACTAGACCTCAAAAAATGCTTCGACATCTTCAAGAGTTTGAAGTTTTTGTCGCTAATGTAAGACACATGAGAAAGAAAAAAAATATTGAAATAAAAGAAAGGAAATAAATTTTCACTGCTGAATAACCTGCATAACTGGCGGAGAACAGATCCACAATGAAAATATGCTTCTGAAAGAGTAGGATCTGCCTCTATAGCAGCATTGAGATCATTAAGTGCCTCACTGTAATGTTTCACCTTTATACTTTGTGAAACTCTCTTGAACAAGTCACCAGCATTACCAGTCTTGGTATCTACAACATGAAGCTGAAGGCATCAAATACCCCCGATAAATCTTACACACTAAGAACCAAAAGTCATGCATCTCACAAGCTACGAATAATATAGAATTTCATAAACTTCAACACTTAGAAACTTAAAAAGATTACATATGTAGAAGTAGCCTCTGTTGCTCATCTGCTTGAATTCAAACATGTGCACATAATTCAAAGTAAGCCATGCTTAATGAATCTAGTTTCACATTTGTTTCAATGTTATCAAGCTGAAGGAAATAAAACTACCTAAAGATTCATAGAGCTGAACATGAAAATAAAAAATACAAAAAAAGGAAATGCGAGAGATATTCTTGAGCTTAAACCATTTTCCTAAAAATTTCAATGTCAGTAAACCCTACTTTAGTTGCATATCACATAAGTTCTTGTTCTACAACGCTAACTTAAAATGCTCAAATATTTATAATAGTAAGCAATAAATCAAAACTCACAAAGCATGGCAAAATCTCCAATCTGTTATAGGAGATTATATTCCAAGACAAGCAATTACACCTAGATTTTTCAAAATTGCAGAGTTCTAAAATTTCTTTCCTTAATAAGCGCTTGAACAATACACAAATGAGGAATCCTAATAAATTCCCAAAACAGACATTTCTGCTTCTTCAACTACAACTAAGCATAAAAAGCAGCTTTATAAATCAAATGCTGTTGTCGCATGCATGAAAAAAGGAACAAAAATAGTCTACTGCCCTCTGTCTTGCATTGGGTTCACTGGAGCACTTTTTTCATGGGGATTTACCCGTCACAGAGATGCACAGAGGAACAAAACAAACTTCATATAACCTTTCAACTCAATCAATAAACAAGATTGGATGTTATCCCGAATGGCATACATTAAGGTGTCTGTCATGACTATGTCTGAACCCCAAGAACAAATGACTGATTTACCCAACGAAACTCAGCATTTTTAACAAAACTAAACTCGAGAAGAAGAAAGACGCTCTGGCTCACTCAGATTGCTGATAGGCAAGGCGAAAAGAGCTGTTTAAGTAGAGATTTAGATATATAGGCACCATTCACTTCTAACCTTGTTTAACACCATGCTTGAAAATGGACCCTCAAATTACTGCAAATACACATTGATTTGTACCAGGAAACCAAAATTAAGACAGCAAAAACAGACAGAAGGCATGCAATTGTTTTTCCCCTCAATTAACTCCAAACTCTAATCAGCGTCTTAAATTTTCCTAAATGAGGAAAACAAATAGAACCCATAACATAGATCAAAAGGAGAGTTGAATAATACCTAAAGCAGAAACAATCGGCTGCAACAAAAGTAGCTGGCAAGCAAACACAAAATGAAGAATAAACAATGTATAGACCAGCCCTCTCCACGCCACTGCATCCACGACAGAACACAAACTCGAGAGATTCATCGTCACTTTCGTGGCTTGCATAACATAGCTATCTGTATAAGAACTTGGTAAGTTACAAATATGACATCGTCGTATGTTCGCGTGACGCTTCTGTATTGAGATTGAAACGGACAAGAGAGAGACGAAGAGCTCTCGATAACGCAGAGTTTCATTAATTTTGGAAATTTTTTTTTATATTCGAATTCGTGGGAAGTAATTACGTTGCTATCACCAATTGTTGATTTCCACGTCGATTTCAGACCAAACCGTTCGACGCGGGCGGTTGTCTTCAGCAATCAGAATAAGCCACGTGGCATGAGGTCCCACTTTAATTCTTGGGTTGGGTCCGCTTGGTTCAGAAATCAGAAAGCATCTTCATCAGTGGGTTTCAGGCCTTTTTCTTCGTTAAGCCCAAAATAGCCCTTGTTTCAAAAACAAAATCATAGTTTTGTTAGAGGAAGACTGTTAAAGACTTAATTTTGAATTACTATTATTGGGTTTCTTACTTAAATAGCTTAAGCCTCGTGACTGTAAAATTGAATCACCTCTCATGTTTGAATCCACACAATCATAAAATTGGATCACATTTCACGTGAAGGAGCGGGTATCTAATAAAATTTATTGTCTACTCACCTACATGTCAATTTCGGATAAATATATATAGATATACACACACACACACACATATATATATATATATATTTTGGGTTATTGAAGGTTATTTGAGTTGTGTTTTTAGAGTAAAACAAGTTACTTCAACATCAAAATTGTCTAGGTTTAAACTTTTTCCAAGTATAGCATAAGTTATTTCAACGCCATAACACCTGCTACTCGAACACTGGTTCCTGACATTTTGTTTGTCACTTCTTATATTAAAGTAAGGATCTTTTAAGGGTTATTAAATTGATAATCATCTTTTAGCTAACCTAATCTATTATCTTCCGCAGTGCAAACAATGAGTGAGACTTAGATGTGAAAAATATATATATATATATATATATATATATATAATGCTTACCTACGGATCAATTTTGGATACAAATATCTCTAATTTTTATTTAAGTTTCTTATTTTAGAGTATAACATAAACTATTTCATCACCAAAATTAGGGGTGGCCATATCCATACAAAAATCGATGGTTTGGATCCGATTGTAAAATTATTAGATCGGTTTCAGTTTTAAAAAATTAAATCAATAATATTGATTTGATTTTTCATTTGGACTTGATCCAAATCAAAGTTAACAAAAAAATCTAAAAAATATTAATAATTTTATATTTCAAATATTTTTATTTAGTGGCTCATATTTTGCCAATAAATCCTATTACACTATAACAAAACCTTCAAGTATAAAAAAAAAATTTAATTCTTATAATTATATTAATTTTTTAAATTTAAAAATAAATATAATTAGATATAAGAACTGAACTTTATAATTATATTAATATTTAGTGTTTAAATTTAAATTAATAAATTAAATTAATTCAACTAACAATTATCAATTTAAATTTGATTAATTTATTTTTTATTAATAATTTGGATCAGTTTAGTTAAAATTAAAATTAATAATTTTAAATTGATCCAAAATCAATCCAAAATGATTTGTCATAACATGGGTTCTTTCAATGTCATAATACCTGCTGCGCGAGCATTAATTTATGGTTTTTTTTTCTCTATCCCTTATGATATTGGAAATGTAAGGTAAATTACATCCTTGAAACTATCTTTCAGCCGATCTAATCTCTTATATCCCTCCTCATAAATCACAAATGAAACTTGGGCATGTAAAAATTTAAAAAAAAAATATTTATTCATTAATGTCATCTTATTTATCACAGAAGTTAAAATATAAAATATATTTCAACTCTAATATATGTAATATTATTCAAACTTTAATGATTAAAAATAATTTGAAATGTAATAACAGTAAAAAATTGACTCTTTTTTTTTTTTTGGGTTATCTCCCTCTTCAATTACATCATGAATGTCAACAATTTTGAATGAATTTATGCACCTTAATTTTAGAAGTATAACTAGTAAACATTTACAATAAAATTGCGATCTTTTACACATTGACAAGCCATAGATTTCATCAATTTAATTAAGTAGAATGGGGATGGTTTTAAGTGTTTTGGTTTTATTAAACTCTCTTTAGATCCTAAAGAAGTTGACAAAAGTAGCAGCAGCATTAGTATTAGTAATAATAATAATAATGATAATAATAATAAATTTTTTTTAATTTTTATTTTTAAATCTTTTAAATAATATAATATTTGTTCGCTGAATAACGAAATTAAAAGAAAAAAGTTCAATACATATAATTTAAATATTAAATAAAGTATTATCATTTATGTTAATATGAATTTTTATTTTAAAAAATATATTTTTGTGATCGATAGTTAATAAAAAATAATATGATTAATAATTAAATCTTAATCTTATAAAGATAAATATATATTCTTGATATTTGTGTGAAAGAATAAGTAAGACTAAATTATCATGAATCCTAATTCCAAACAAAGACAGGATTACAAATTACAGAGACAAGTCGTATCAATCCCAACAGTTAATGTAAATAAATTTTACATATAAAAGTAATTTTGAATAATTTTTATTATAAACTAAACTGCACTATTATTATATATTTTCAGAGTAAGAAAAAGAGTAACGGAGGACTTTCACTCAGGCTTTTCAGTAGAATTACAATGGAATGATAACACACATACAACATTAATGTAATTTATTATAATTTGGTTAATCAAGATCAATACCATTATGCCATGATCAAGGCTAAATCAAATTTTAATCAAGCTTTCCTACTAATATCCAATTTTGGGCAGAACTTGTGCAATATTTATGTAACAATATTTCGAAAAATGATAGAACAGTTACATGGAACAGCTCTAACTCCGAAGATACAGCAAGCCCGGGTCTCAAAAAGCTGGTCGATCTTGACGAGTACCAATAAAAAGGCAAAGACTCTCTTTGCAATAAATTAAGATTTCAGTACTTTAATTTGACTTATTCTCGTTAAATTTTTTTTTTCTCTCTTTTGGTGCATTTTTTCATGGACTTTGTTTATCCAACGGTTTGCCTGCACGGCCATTGGCCGTGTCCAAATACCCAGTTTTAGAGAAGAAAAAAAAAAGTCTGAGGTGTAATTATTTTATTTTATTAATATTATTAATGTGATTAATAAATTTATGAAATAATTTATTAATTTTTATTTATAATTAATAAATATATTTTATTTTATTAATTAAATAATTTTATTATATTAATAATATTAATAAAATAAAATTATTTTATTTAAATTAAAAAAAAGTACTAAGTGGGATGGGATAAAACCACCTGATACTTTCCCTTTGCAAAATGTGGGGCATTTTAAAATATTTGCAGGGCATTTTATCGTAATGATAAAGGCCATTGAAAGTCAAAAACTGTCCAAGAAACAAGTTGCTGGGTATAATACTGCCCTAGACTAGGAGGGGTAATGAAAAGTTTTACTTAAATTAAATTGGGGTCCCCTCCCTATACTGACAAGTCAAAACTTTCTATTTTCCAGATTATTATTATTATTATTATTATTATTATTATTATTATTATTTTCATTTTAGTGATTGATGAAGGAAGAAAACTGGATAGAGTATTGTATCATGGAGAAGGCATTAGCAGAAAAATGAAAGCGGATCGAAGAACAAACGGCGTTCATACAGTTTTCCAACGATCGCCATTGGAAATTTATCCACTAATTCTGTCCTTGGTTTCAACTTCCAAGGTTTTCATCAGGAGAACAGAGAAATAGAAGATTTTGTAGACTATTCTTTCTTACCTCTTGATCAACATAAAGCACTAATAATTTCTGGAATTTGTTAGACATTTCAGTAGTATTCCACTAAAAAGAAATTAACTGATATTTCACTTGTTTTGTATCCTATTATGAAAATAAACAAAAATTCACCTGAATTAAGGAGTTTTATATTGTTTAAAACATGAAGTTAAACCCAATTTCTACACATTCTTTACTTAAAACATGAAGTTTTATATGTAGCATATCTTTTAAATTGTTGTTTTTCAACTAAGTTGGAAAGTATATTCAATTCTTACTTAGTAATTAATATCATTTATTTATATTTAGTAATTAATAATTTCTTTTTATAATAAACACATTTTAATATCTCAATCTTTTTATTTTTTACTGCATTTAAAATTGAAATAATTTCACTCAATTTTAAATAAAATGATATTTAGTGACACTAATTTTTAGTGGAACTAACATATTAAAATTTGATGTTAATGTTTTCTTCCCACATCAACTATAGCTTAAAAATTATGGTGACTGATTAATTAAGTCTTAATTTGGTTGGATTGATTTTGAACTTGAATTAAAACGCCGCTAAATATTTGAATCTCTTGGCAAACATGATGTCTTCCCAGGTTAAAACTACTGTAACACGTTTCAGTCAACTGGTCAAGCTTCGTGATAGCAAAAGATCATCCTACTATGCGTAGAGGCACCTACCTCTTGTATTATTGAATCAGCCCACGTGAAATTTTTCCCAGGAAAATCAATACAAATTCATTTCCAAGTGCAAGAAAATCTAAACCAACTTGCTTCAGAAAGTAAAAGATAGGGTTTCTAGGAACTGCCCTATGCTATAGTCTTATCAGTAATCCCACCATGCATATAATTCAATTATTCAGATCATTAATTCATGATTTTGCAATCCCATCATGTTGTTTGACACAAATCAGACGACTATCTCCAGATCTAATATTTTCTCCCGGGGGTTCTTTTGCCCACAAATGCTCTTCACCGCTCGCTATAGATGTACAAAAACCTGTCTAGATTCTGGCTAGTCTTGATTGAACATGGCACTAAAGTTTTGATCCTAGCATAAATGTAAGGAGACGCATGAAGCCTTCTCGACTTAATTGTATCATAAAATAGGGAAATCAATAACTATTTTAATGGTCTAGTCAGTTAGCTTAAATAATATTTTAGGGTAAGTTGGCTTTAAATTATAAATTGCAGACAAAGACTTAGAATTTTCTTGTAGACGAGATGGATGCTTAACTTTGACGGACAGTCAACAAAACATAACGTAGTTTTCTGTGCTAGCTGTTGCTCAATTTCAAGAGAGAGAGGGGAAAAAAAAAAGAGAGAGAGAGAGAGGAGCCGGAATGCGATAAAAGCGTTCAGACACGAGAAAACAAACAAGAAGAACAACAACATGCATGACTTGTAGTTCGTCAATGTTTGGTCACTTCACAGCATCCATGGTCCCCGCGCCAGCCCCCACTGCCCACTGAAGATTCACAAGTCCATCTTCTATAGTTTTCTGTCTTCTTGATGATTTATGTTTGATTGCAAATTTGATTCCATTCCACTCCACTGGCTACCAAAATTTCTCCACTTTCACTGAGGTCAATACTTGAGAATTACTGTTATAGTAAAAATTTTGGGTATCGCGCATTTACACACATGGGCTAGGAAGAATAGTAAAACATGGGATGTGAAACGACTTCAGTGCTTGCTTGTGAATTGGCTCAAACCCATGGCTGATAATGATCCCATTGAAGCAAACTTGGCTAACTCTTGTGGTAAAAACGGACGACCAGATTGATCACCACTCATGCCAAGGAAATCTCTTGTGAGACTGTGCTCGATCGAGTTTGAGCCTGGATGCAGCTTCGATTGAACTTGTTCATTTTGTTCTCCTCTTGTTTGCATCATCAGCTGATTAAGAGTATTCTTTGTTCTTGTGGTTGTGTTCATTGAGCTCAAATTTGAGCTACCCATTAAACCATCACTCATGGCTAAAGTAACTGATCCAGGGTAATTCTCTTGTTTATTGACATTTAGAAAGAGCTGGTGCAGCTCGTCTCGGTTCTGATCGAGAGAACTGAAGTTTGATGCATTCGAAGAAGAAGAGCTCATCACATTGAAGCTGTTTCCGAAGATTGATGGGTTGCTTCTCGTAGAACCAATCTGGGCTGCTTTCTGTAAGAGTGCCGTGGCAGACAAGGGTGCAGCTGCTTTAGATTTCTTGTTTTGGGTATCAGAATACAGAGAAGAACTTTCTTCTTTTAATCCTTGTGGAGTTGCAGATAATGAGAGATTTGCACATTTTGAAGTTGGAATCGTACTCTTTTCATAGCCTTGAAACTGATTATGACTTCCAAAATTAGCCATATCTGAGGATGACCCAAACAGATTACCTGGAGCCATTTGCACCATCGCAGGTAAACCAACTGTAAATTCTCCATGGCATATAAGATAAATTAGTAACCTAAGAACTCTATTAATCCTAACTTTTGCTGATTTCTCAGTAAAGAGAGATAGAGATTACCTGCAGCGGCAAAATCAGGCCGAAAGCCGGATCCAAAGTGGGAAACACTTGAAACATCTGGTAGTCCCTGGCTAGCAAATCCATGAGGCAAATTTACTGTATCTCGTATGAAATTCAGATTCGCAGCTGCAACTGATGTAAGTCTTATGCTCTCTTCAGCTAAGGCGTCACAGAAAGCTCTGTGGGTGATGAAGCTATCTTTTCTGTTGAAATAATGGAATTGAATCCCAACTCAGAGCATAATACAATTACAATTATTTGCTAACCAATCATTTCTTTGCATTAAATTCGAAACAGAAAGACACGAAATCCTCAACGTGATGGGCATTTATTTCTTCTACGGAGTGACCGAGGTTTGAAACCAAAAGAAAGAACAAGCTGGAAGATCGTAATACCTGGAAAATAATGTTCCACAATCGCACTTATACTCTCTGGTGCCGCAAGTCTTAGAGTGAGCTTTCCAGTCGGATTGAACTGCATATTTCTTGGAACATTTCTCACACTTCCACTTTTTCTCCCCATGTTTTCTGCTGAAATGTTTCTTTATACCAGTCAGGTCACCTAGAGCTCTCGACGGGTCATGATGAACGCAGGTCTTCTCTGGGCAGATATAAACCTTCTTTTTGACTTCTTTGTTGTTTCTTTGCTTGAGCTTCCATGGAAGGTTATGACCTCTTCGGTGAAGCTGTAAGTTTTGGTCTCTTTGGAAACCCTTGTTGCATATTTCACATATGAATCGGTTGGTAGCCATGAGCGTCTTGGGAGAAAGAGCAATAACCTCAGCATCTGGATCTGCTTAAGTCATAAACAAAAACCCATTGAAACAGCTGTACATGAACAAAGAAGTAATTAACAACTTCAAAAAACAAATCAAAGCTTGACCTTACCTGGTGTACCTGGTAGATTTCTCTTCTTTTTCGCAGCTGGGTTAGGATTAGGTCTAGGGTTAGGGTTGGCGTTTTGTTCTTGATGAACAAACCCTCCTAAGGAAGAAGGTATTGAAAACGCATTACCAGACATCATTTGCATATTTGGATTGAATTACAACCGAAAAAAAAAACCACAACTAGCTTTCCAGGAAAAAAACTCACAAAAACACTAAGAAAATAAAACAAACAAGGGTTTCTCCAAACACAAGCAGATAAAATCTTTGATAATATATATTCGAATAATAATGACTTCTCTCTTTTTCTCTCTCCGATTCAAGCCAAAAGACAAGAAAAAAACCAACCCAAAACTTTAATCTTAACTAAAACAAACTACATAGTATATGTTGGTATGAAACTTTCGTATTCTTCCTACAGAGATCTGGTTTACTCTTGTTTGATTTCAGAGGAAAACACCAAAAATCATGATGACTGTGGAGAATATATCTTCTTATTCTATAAGCTCTCTTTTCTCTTTGGTCATATATTACATTATACGCCCACCCTTTTTATCTTATACATATCCACAAAGTCGGTCAGCCATTGATTCATGTGGGCCATTGCTTTTTTTTTTTTTTTCCGCCTCTTGCAGGCACGGGCGAGTGTGGAAGTTATGAACTTTGCATGTGTGAGACTGTAATTAAGCTGCTTGTGTAATTTGAGCTCAAACTCAAATTATATTATTTATAACGACTTCTTTATTTTTATAATTGCGATGAAGGGGAAAGAGAGGTAAAGCAGAGAAGGGAGAGTACTGCATGGGAATTGGAGGAGGAGATCCATGCAAAGTAAAAAGGTCAAAAAGGATGGGACTGTCTGAGACCGTAATAGTTGTTAGATTAAGAGAAAAAGGTCACAGTAACTTCTGCTGCTTTGATATTGGTACGATTATGATTATCAGACTAAAATCATTAAAACGTAATGAAAATGAACGAATTACTTAATTAAGCAGATGCGGAGTCTGTGAGAGAGAGAAAGAGGGTTTCGTTTTCCAAGGCAATGGCAATGGCAACGCAAGCAGCCCAATTGAAGTGACAGGAGCGTCCGTGATACCTGTCTGTCCAGTGTGGGACCGAGGACCATGTTCATAAAGTTAATTTGATAGCCCCTCTTTCTTTCCTTCAAGTCCTACTCAAGAACTACCCAACCGTATCATGCCCATGTCCATGTCCATGTTACTCTGGTTTGATTGCAAGATACATACATGGAATTTTTTTAATTTTTATATTAAAAATATATAATATATATAAAAAATATAAGACGCACATAATGCATTTTAGCAAAGTTGATGTATATAATACACACCCAACATTTAGAACTAGTATTTTACTAAAACAGTTTAAGTTATAACATTTACATAGTATTATTCATTTGGTAGTTTAAAACTTCAATACTCAAATTATATTATATCGTGGGATGGGTGTTTTTAGAGTGTAGTTTTTAGGTAAAAAAAAAAAAATCAACCACGATCTATCTTGTCTTTTAAGTAATTTTTTCCAAGGACTACATTCATAATAATAAGTGGTGTCACAAAATAAATCGTATTGATATTAATTGATTCAAACTATAAAATATCTTAAAATAAAAATAGTATTCAAATCTTGTTTATGCCACTAGTAAAATATACCTCACATAATAATATTTTAAAAATAAAATTATTAAATAATATAATTAAAAATACAAAAACTTTGTACAAATTATAATGTACACACTGACTTAGTATAATAATATTGATTGAACAAAAATATAAAATTAACATAATTAATAATTTATTTTCATTCAATTGATATTATTATATCGGGTCAATATATACACAATAATTTATATTTCTAATTTATAATTAATTATCGTGTATATTTTCATTTATGGTAGAGAATATTATTATAAATTTAGGTTGATATTCTCTTCTCTTGATTGTTGAAATTAACGGAGAGTATTCTTTCCTTATTGCTGAAAAAATATCCTAAATTTATATCCCAAAATTTTATCAATTCGTTGGCAAAATGGTATTGCATTTTACTTCAAAAATTATAAAAAAAAAAAATCACCCAATTAATGAATATCACCTCATTTGAATGGAAAACTTAAAATACAAATTTGAAACATGTGGCATTGTTGAGCTCAAATGACAATTATGAGTTATAAAATACATAAACGTATTTTTGTTTCATATTTCATGTTCAAGAGTAAGTTTGATTATTATAATTTTTAATTACTTAATTTTTTTTATAAAAAAAAATCAAATTAACTAAACAATTGTATTGAAGATTACTAACACAATTTTTTTTAAACACAAAGATTTTATCATTTATTTTTAAAATTTATAATACTTTTAATAATATTATAATCTATCGAATATAAAATAATTATTTATTTTTTAACAAATTAAAATAAATTATTTTATGAGTTGCAACAATTCCAAACCAGCTCCTAAACAAGAAGGTATGGCTTAGTATTTCCTTCCTAAATAACTTTTCATCCTCCGGGAAAATAATAATTTTTACTGAAATTATAGGCACAATTAGACTTTTCATCCTTTGGTAAAGTATAGGCATGACTAGACTCTTTGCTATTGTTGTATATTCATTTAATTTTAAAATTTTTAAAATAATTTATTTTTATATTTATATTTAA
Organism: Swietenia macrophylla; assembly: GCA_032401905.1. Classification (NCBI taxonomy): domain Eukaryota; kingdom Viridiplantae; phylum Streptophyta; class Magnoliopsida; order Sapindales; family Meliaceae; genus Swietenia; species Swietenia macrophylla. Next base: position 4,801,932 of record CP135581.1, read on the forward strand.
CATCTAATAATTTTGTTCCACAACATCCATAACTTAAAAACCATGGCATTTTAATCTTAAATAAAACCTGATACCGTTTAATCTGAATTTCAAAGAAGCTGATATTGGGGTCGGGTATGCCCATCAAACCAAATATCAAAACAAAAGAATACATAAACACATACATGGGAATGTGATCATGTACAGACTATCTAATATATCCAACTGCTTTTGGCTGCATGCATTCGGATCTTCCTCATGCATAACTGATGCTTCCTCGTCATATGGTTGGTATCCAAAGCTGATTTTCACATGCTTACAAACAAACAAAGAACCAACCACCCTCACCCACACACATGTTTTGATTTATTTACTTATCTAAAGTTTCATATATCGAAAGAATAAAGAAAACCCTAATTCCTTGCTAGATGATGAGCGATGAGCAAGAGAATGAAATTCATTATTTATTCTTGTATATTTTTAATGTATTCCGACCAGATACGACATCGCTCCATTGCATAGATTCCCCCACAATGCACGTATTCAGAATGCCCGTCTGCTTTCTTTGTTCTCTCCAACTTTCTGTTTGGTCACATAGAAATTGAAATAGAAAATGATAATATTAATAATTTAATAAGGAAAGATTTTGATATTATATATACAAGTTGTTGAAGAAATGTGTAGTAGTAGTCTAGTCCCACAAATTGCGCTGTTGCGTTAGATCTTCATTGGAACTTCATCAATTCCCCTAAACCCAAGAAAGTTACTCTGCCCTTAAGGTTCTATATTTTAGAAATTCATATCCAACCCCTATTTTTATTTACAAGTAATACCATTTTTTTTAATTCATATATAAAAAGTCTTGGTCCAATATATTATGCTTATGAATACTCCAACATGTATAATTCTTATAAAATTTATTTATATAAATTAATAAAATAATATTATATTATTATCATATATCTTGTATGAGTTATTTATTTAACATGATAATGTGACATTATTGTCATATATTTATATAATTTACTTTTTATTTTTTTTCAAACGTTAGATGTTACAATCAATGATATAACACTAATATTGCTATATTAATTCATCTAGATGAATTTGTGTACGTAGTAAATAGATTTATACAAGTAATAATACTCTATATTCATTAGTAAAGTATGCTTATGATATATTCAAATATATCATACAACTCCCCAACTCTTGTATTGTATTGTAATCACTAACTCATGGTTTACACTTAAAAGGTATCAAATCTTTAACATAGAATGATACTTTTGATGTATAGTAATGTAATCTTAATTAAAATAGTGTTAATATATCTTTTATTGTATTGTCTTATCAATCACACTATATTGTCATATGAATAAATACAACATTGAAATGAAAACTTTAAATATATGAATTGACGATAAAATTTAATATTTTTAAAATAAATTATTAAATTTAATTATTAAATTATAAATTAAATATTATTTAAAATTATTAGTACTTATTTTTAGCCTTCAGGTACGAACAAGTGATTGTAATTATTTTTTAAAAAAAAATTTAATTTGATGTCGTGAATTGTACGATGACACGGTTCTGGTAAGTGAGCATACTAGAGCCTGTAAAATAGAGCAATGATTCGAGTGTCATCTTGCTAGCGAACATCTTCTTATGCTTTTATAGTGATATTTGGACAAAATAACAATAAGAAAGTTGTTCATGCCTTTTCATTTTGATTTTACCTCTGTTACAGGTTAATGAGACGTGGAATATCAGTAGACTTCCTTCTTTATGTTCTAGCAGTCAAATAAGAGGACACAGATTTGTCCTCGATTTCTGATGATTTAGATGCGAGGAAAATTCTATGTACTAAAAAAAATAATTAGACAGTGTAAGATTAGCCAAGTGAAATTATATTTAAAAACTCTTGGATTACAATGTCCTCAGCAGCGTCCTGGTATCTTAGCAATGTCCTGCACATTAAGAGCTTTAACCTTTTAAGAGAAGATAAGATTAGTTGAGCTATCAAAGACAAAACCCTCTTCGGATTCGATGCTTTTGTTTGTAAATGATGAAAGGGAAACCTCGGTAGGAACAAGGAAGGAGTTTACGTAATGTAGTGAATATTTTAATTTGTGTGCATTAATTGTGATGCCATTTGTATATTCTTAAAGTTGGTGTAGATTTTTGTTTTTATCTTCTCACGAGGTTCATTTATATCTCATAATTATCTTCTTTCTCGAATTGATCGATGTGATAATTTTACTGGATTATTTACGAAATTATTTATAATATATTTTTTATTTAAATTTTTATATTAAATATTTTAATTTTTATATTTTAAATTTTTTATTAAATATTTTAAATTTTATATTAACTATATTAAATAATTTATTTTATATTTTAAATTTATTATTAAAAAATATAATATATATATATATATATATATAAAAGATAGATATTAAAATATTTAATATATTTTAAATAGAATTAAATCATGAAATTAATTAGATTGTGTAACTTAATAATTTATAATAAATATTGTAATGTTCATTAATAAAATATAATTTATTAAATATAATATTTTTATTAATTAAAATTATTCAAAATTAACTACTAATTATCAATACTTATTAAATATGATTGAAATTTATTAGAAATTGTTTAAAATTTTTAAATTATTTCAAAATTTCTTTAAAATTTTTAAATTATTTCAAAATTTCTTGTGTTTAAAAATAAACTATTTTAATTCCACCAATTTAAATAATGTTAATGATTAGCTGAACTTGATTGATCTACATATGAATTTGTAAATTTGATTGAGACAAAATAATTAAAATAATACAATAAAATGTAATTTTAATATCAATAATTGTATAAAAGGCTTACACGTGAAGTCACAACTTGCATCATATAACAATAAAATTCAGGGTAATTATTAATAATCAAAATCGATCTTAGTGAGTTAACAATATAACATAGACGAAACCCATTTTCCTCAACATAAAAACAAGCATATTGTACGTGCAAACTCTATGAGATGTAGAAGAATATATATATATATGGTATATGCCGAAAAGGAAAGGGTCATTGGTGAAGAGAAGGGGTGAGAAGCAGATTCCAAAGACTAAAAAACATACTAAAGTATCTAATGCTGTCAACTTGGACTATTTTGTCTTCGTTATGATCATATTCCATGTCTTGGAGTTTTGTGCAATAAATAAGGTAAGCATAAGGCAGGCAGGCAGGCATGGCAGAAGGAAATTAATAACAATAATAATAATAGGACCAACAACAATAACAATAGCATCGCCCTTTGGCCATACCTTAATCATTCTTCTTTGTTTCTCTGTAGTAATTTTCTTGCCAATGCTGTAGTTATTCGTTTGGTGAGCTCAAGGGGTGCTGAGAATACTTTTTGAGCATTTAAAGCAAAAGGGCAAACCCTGTTAATATTGTGTATTTGTACATTGATATCATGTTTTATGGTTAACGACCGTTTCTCCCTCGATTTATAGTCTAATTCTCCAAAGTGCCTTTATTTTTTTTAAAAAAAAATAATTTTTAAAAGTTATAAATTCTTTTAAAGAACACAAGGAGACTTGGAGAATTAAGTTATAAAGTTAAGAAAATCCATCATTTTTTATTATTATTATCATAACAAATAATTTTTAAGAATAAAATTACGTATAATATTTTTGTACAAATTTATTTATATACATGTACTAAAATTATATGATTTTTAAGAGTATTGTTACGCCACAAACTATTTCACATTTATATACAAATTATTATTGAAAAAATAGTTAGAAACCCGTTGTCATTACCATATTTATAAAAATTTATCCATATAAATAAAGTCTTATATTATTACTTCATGTCTTGCAATGTTATTAGAGTTAAGAAATTTCAGAATAAAAAATAAAAAATTATATAAAACATACAGTATTAATATATTATTGTTATATTAATTTATATGATAAAAATTTATGTTAAAAATTTTGATACGATAAAATTTGTCTTTTATTTTTTTTTTAAAGTAAACCAAAATACACTTTAACACTATAAAAAAAGACCTAAATTATTTATCAGTAACTGCATGAACTCAACAACCGATGTACCCACAACTCATCAAGAATTTATTTCATGATAAAATTTCAATGCTATTGAATTCTTTAATTGTCAATACAACTGGTAATTGTAGCGGCCAGAAAAAAGGACATTGAAAAGAAATGCTAAAGTAATGCATGTTTTGGCAACAAACAAGTGTTAAATTTATTATATGGGCTTGACGACCGACTAGCGTCAAATCATCCCTCAGGCAGTAATTTTCTTTTATTGTTTATAAGAACAGAAAATCTTCTGTATATTTTCTCAGAATTGACATGTTGTTTGGACTATTTCCATTTTGGAGTTACAAGCTTTATTTTTGCTCCATATTTACTTATATTTCTTCTGCCTGTAAAGAAAACTCTTTTTTGCCATGCCCATGCCATTTCGTACCAAATACTTTTATTTTTATTTTTATTTTTTTTTTCAATGGTGGGATATTTTTCAATTAAAATAATATAAAATTTTAGTGTACAATTAACGAGGGGTAACATTATTAAAAAAAATAATTAAAATAATTAGTATTACTTTTCTCTATCTACTGATTTTTCAATATTTTAATTCAAAGTAAAATTGAAAATACGAATGTTTGTGTATTCATTTAATTTGAGTAAGGATAAAGTAAGTTCCTGAGTTTTTACAATTTAATTAATTTATTAATATTAAATAAGTTTTAATCTCGAGGGAATCTCTTTGTTGCCCCTTTAACATTATGTTTTAACACACATTAATGAAATAAACAAACTAAATTTTGGAGGGATAATATGATCATTTCATGGGTAGCTTAATTAATGAACACAAATCATATTGCCTTTAATTATATTGACTTTCATAAGTAGCTTAATTAATAAAAATGTCACACATTATTAATTGAACAAAAATATGGCATAAACTTTGTGATAAGGTACTCAATACCTTATTTTCTTGCAATAGAATTACCATTACTTTTCCATACTTTTCCTTTGAATTAGGGTTTTTCCAGATCGTCATTGATTATAATTTATGAATCACCGATCGGCACTGTACCTAGAAAATTTGATGTTAATGTCAATAATTACCCTTATCAATCTCATCGGACTCTCAATTGACAGGCTCAAATCAAGAATATGTTTTGATCCGACAACGAGTCAAGCATGATGACAAATAGTTTGTTGCCTTTCAATTTCTCTTTTTATCTGAGCCTTCGTTATTTTACCAACCAAGTGCACGATTAATTAAGTTATTATTCTTTTAATAACTCCCCATTTGTTCTCTGGGAGAACATCGATCGATTCCTATAAAACCTGTGCACATTGTGTTACCAAATTTCCATCTCTGATAATATTGTTCGATAATATCACTGGATGTCCCTTGTTTTTCCAGCTGCCATAACCAACACAAGCACAAGAACAAACAAATAACATTCTTCAACGCTTTCTTCCATGGAGAAAGATAATAAACCTTCCTCAGAAATTCAACTGCCTCCTGGTTTTAAATTCCACCCATCTGACGAAGAACTCATAATTCATTACTTGAAAAACAAAGTTGCTTCAGTGCCTCTTCCAGCTTCCATGATCGCCGATATCGATCTATATAAATATAACCCATGGAATCTTCCAGGTCTGTACCATACCCACATGCATATGCATATATTCTCTCGTAATTTTTCTTTTTGTTAAGTTTTTAACTACTACGTGCCTTTGTTGTTTTGAGCAGAGAAAGCTTTGTTCGGAGAAGAAGAATGGTATTTTTTTACACCGAGAGACAGGAAGTATCCGAATGGTGCGAGGCCAAACAGAGCAGCAGCTTCGGGATTTTGGAAGGCGACAGGAACTGATAAGCCGATTGTTACTTCGTGTGGAACGAAGAGCATTGGAGTTAAGAAAGTACTCGTGTTCTACAAAGGCAGTCCTCCAAAAGGATCCAAGACAGATTGGATCATGCATGAATATAGATTACTCGATCCCACCGTTTGGACACCAAAACTTAAAGGGTCTATGAGGGTAACCATAACTTATCTCTGATTCAATCAATTAATAGTCATGCATGCATGCATGTTAAGCTTCCGATTGTAATTTTGACGCTTCCGATATACTTTAAAAGCAAGGAACGCTAAAAACGTACTTAGTAATATTAATATTTAAAGTGATTCATTTATATTTTTTATTAATATCACATCACCTTTCTTAATTTTATTGTATACATACGATGTTGTCCTTTTATTACTTCTTTAGAGTAGATCAAATTTATTTGAAAGAGTTTTGGATCAACAAATACTCAACAAATAGTTTCCAGATTGAAGTTGTGAATTAAATGAAAGATAATTGAATTAATTTTACAGACCTAAATATTTTTCTTGGATCTGGATGTGAGCGAAATTCAGATTTCATATTCCATATTCTTCAAGTGTGCAAATTTTTCTGGTTTAACCAATCAATACCCACCTACAGATTTACTGAAATTTGAATATGTATTTTGAATTGCAGTTGGATGATTGGGTTCTGTGTCGAGTGAGGCAAAAGAGCAGCAACTTCAGGAACACTTGGGTAGATCGAAATGGTTCTAGCTATGAAGCAACTGATAATTTTATGTCAAAAGTGAATGAGCTGTGGCCAACGAACACAAATCCTAATATTGAGATGGTGCAAAGTTATCTATACAACGATTGTCCAATGTTACCTTACATCTTTGCCTCTCAAGAATTTCCTAGCTGCATCGATACAGATCGCTCAAGCATAAGCTTCCAAGAAAGCGACAAATCTTGCACTGCAGTCCACGACCACAATTACAATCAAAAAGAAAACCCGCAGTTCTCGGGTTTTTCTTTTGACAGCTTGTTTAACCCACTGAAGAGGAAGCTTATGGAAGGAAATCAGAGAGACAATCGTGTCCCGCCGAGCAAGAAAATTAAAGAGGGAAATGTTCGTCAGAAGGAAGAAAATATGTTATCTGTCATCAGTAACGATGGCACTGTAGAGATGAACATTTATGAAACAGATCACTCTGAGGGTAGGAATTTAAGTGAAGATCAGCAAAGGATTCAATATCAAGAGCTTAACAACTTGGCCTTCACAGAAAGTGACTAGACTAATATCGGGTATATGAATCTAGGGTTTCTCCTGCAAGCTGAAATCTCTGGTACATACATACATTGATGTGTATATATACAGGAATATGGAACGTGTAAATACAGTTAGATTGTATCTCAATACTCAATCCTATACTATGCTAGGACAATACAGTGTAAAATGTGCAATGCACCCTATTAATTAGTAGTATGTTTGAGCGACAGAGTGATATTTAAAAAATTGCATATAGATTGATAAAAAAGATGTGTACATATGAATTCATATATAATTAGATGTGGGTCTTAATTTAGGACGACCTATTAATTGATTGGACTGTCATTATTTTAATTCGTGGAGTGGACTACTTCTTGTATTCTGACACCTGTAGAATAAGTGATTTTCCTTGAATAGTCAGAAAGGAAATTCTTCTCATGTTATTATCCTAGCTCCTCTATTACAAGTTATGAGAGTCTAATTTGACCTGTTATATTATTACATCATTTTACACAAATTTTATAGTAATATAACAGCATTTATTATAACTTTTTGAAAAGTGATGTGATATTAATTGAAATATATTATTTAATAAATAATATTATTTATTTTATTATTTAAAAAAACACACGAAGTATTGTATCAACGTACATAAATTTGACGCGCGTTATAATATATTTTACATTTTCAAAAGTTAAAAAAAATTATAATTAAGATTTTAAACACTCCTCGAAAAAAATTTAAAATTAAACTACTTCACCTCAACGATAATATACAACTTTCAATGCTTTTTTGTCTGTTTAATAATTTAAAATTACATACATATTCTTTTAAATTTATATAAATTTAAAATTTTACAAAAATTTTCTTGTTGAAAAGCGTCTAATCTATTTTATTAATTATGTCTCTCCTCGTTTAGAATATAAAAAGTGAAGGTAAGCTAATATTTAATAGATATTTATATACAACGAAAATTTTAAAAGTAAGAGATAAATAATAAATTTTTTATTTTCAAATTTAAATAACATTCTAATAAATAATATTCAAAAAATTTCAAAATAAAATTGTAAGAGAACCAAAATATACATATGTGAAAAAAAAAAACTCTAGTATTATATATATATATATATATATACATATATATAAAAGATTTGGAAATGCATACCTATATGTATTGATTGATTTGTTAAACTACGAATACAAATTCAATCTGTATCTTTATGGTATTCACACAATCAAAAAAAATTAAAATGCTAACTTCTACTTCTTCTGTGTGTGTTAGCATATTTTTATATTTTTTCTAAAAAAAATCATGTTAAAATAAAAAAAATTAGACAACATCAAAATATCACATATTTGTAATGCTATTTTAAATTTTTAGTTTAAAAACAAACCTATTAAGTTTGAGCATTTTATTATAAACCTAATCTAATTAATAAAGTCTATCCTAACAAATTTAGTCCAATTTTATATAATTATTTTAGTCAAACCCAATACTCAACTAATATAAAGAGTTCTAGTCAAAACTAAAATTTAGATCAAAATTCATCTCATGAATTTATACTTTTATTATTTTTGATCTTATTGTATGACTCACTATATTCTCGTAACATTGACAATAATATTAAAATTTAATTTTGATGTCGTAAATAGTGATTAGTGTCTAATAACACATCAAAATTATTCAAGTGATAAAAATGACAAAGACTCGATATCACTTTATCCGTAATCAATGTTACTATATAATTTAATCTATTTATCCTAAATATCTCAATTGAACACGAAACGTAGGACGTGTCATTTTCGTATAGTTCAATATTTATATTTGTTTAATATTTTGAATAGACTTATTAAAAATAAGATCAATATCACATATTAACTTATTAGAGTATAACCATACGTTTTTATAATTTTACTTAATCAAAAAGATTAAAATATCACTCTTATCATATAAGAGGGACAAATTCTAATTTAATTATATTTGTCCTTTTATATAAGTCATGATATACCTGACTATTTTTTTATAATTTATCATATTACAGATAACGTTTGAAAATATTAAAATATATCATTATGTATGTTGAGAACCATAATAATTTCAAATTTAAAGATTTTGTATACTATTGTTACTACAAGAATCATTTATGATACTCATATAATGATTAATATAAAATTCTCATAACGAGTCAGTACAGTATATTAGTTCTTTAACTTGTATTTATGTGTTAAATTGATATATCATATTATAATACATAACTTGTTATCATCAGTTACTACACATACTAATTTCTATGCATTATTATTATCATATCCACAATAATACTTAACTAAGGATATTTAACAATATTGTTTAACTAATTAAATTTATTATTCTAAATGTATTATTATATTTATTAAATATATAAATATGTAATAATAAAATAATATAAAAAATAATAATGTAATGATACATAAAATAAATATATTAAATATCTAAAAAAATATAATTAAAACATAGAGAATATACCAACAAAATTTTCATATGAAAAATTACAATATCAAAATAAAATTTATTTAATTATTTTCATGTGTACCTTGATGTATTATTTTAGAGATTGACGCCCTAATAACTAGCGCAATTTATGAGCACTACTCCAATGGCCAATATACTTTAGGAATACTATTCCTAAGAATTGTTGTCCCACGTAATTTTCTATTTATGAATTTTTACTATATGATAGAAATCATATTGATATCATTTGATTTTCTATTTATAAACTTTTATTGTCGGATAAAAATTACATCTATATCAAACTATTCACTAATATATTTAAATCCACATTTAATAAAATTAATAAAAATAACAATATTTAAAATTTTTTAACAAAATTATAACAAATTAATCTCATTGATTTTAGATAAATATTTAAACAATTCTTACTTAAACACAGTACATGCAATTGAAATCTTATTATTAAATTTATGCAAATGAGACACTTGCGAGAAATTTATATAAATTTAATTCAATAAATAATCAATTGGATTAATATCTATATATTCAAAAAATGTATGTGCGTATGTGAAATTTTGAAAGAAACAAATACTCCACTTTTTATTTTTTTAAAGATAATATAATTCTAATTACATATAAATATCTTAACTGAATATACCAAAGATAGAAATCAGACTTACTCTCATTTATATGCTATTTGAAAATTACTTATTATTATTAAAATAATAGCATAAATGCTAATTCAAATAAAAATAAAACTAAATTATTAAATCAACATTCTAAAATTACATCTATAAACAAGATTTTTAATATTAAGATTATTATAATAATTAACACTTATCTTGAATCTAAAATCAATTATTAAAATTACTAGAAATAAATTAATATCATTGTACCGTCGATGGGCCCTCGATTTTTCGCTTTCTTTTCTTACTTCCTTGTTCTTCTTTTTTTATTTTCTTTCTTGGCTTCAGTTGCATTCTGTCTCCTCTCTCAATTCAATTTAATTTAATATGAAAGTAATTAGGTTTATTAAAAATATATTTATTTACACTACCATCAAGTGAAATAGGCAAGCAAGCTGACAATGGTACAATACATCTTATGATACCACATTAAGCTGCTTGCTTTACCCATTTTAATTGACAATGGTACAATACATCTTATGATATCACATTACTTAACTATAAGTAGAGGTGTTAAAAGGAATTGAGTCAGTATAAACTGAAAGATAAAGACCTATCACTGGACCCCTCTTATATATATATATATATATATATATTAATTAAATATTAATACTTAAATTAAATAATAAAGACTAGTAAGCAAACTTGATCCCTCCCATTAGAATCTGAACTTAGAGACCGTGTTGACTTGCCTATTTTTCAATAAGTCCGGACTAGGCCAACCCGCAAGCCTACTTGAGCCTTATTTTTGCGATTCTTGCTCTTCTAAGTATTAGTGGAAATATAAATTGTTTATATTAAGCTTGTAAATGTACAATTATTCTTTATAGTAACTTGACAATAACAACACTCCTGTTATAAAGTAAGACATGAGGCTAGCCGCCGCTGCCCCAGTATGGCGGTTGCCAACCAATGTTCAGCAAATATCATTAAAATCACGTGTAAAATATTTATCAAAAACTTTACAAAATATTTATTACACTCTTCATCTTTTTTTTTTTTTTATAAATAGGATTATACATTCATTTAGAAATAGAATATCCAAAACTTAAAGAAACCTCATGAAAATTTTCTCAATATACTCTCTCTTCTTTATCTCTATTCCTTATATTTTTGAGTTAGTATTTTGTTTATAATACATTATCAACACAATCCAAATACACAAAATATTTATAGCTTTAACTAAATACATCCGTGTCAACTTATTCTTATATAATTATTCTTTTATAATTATTTTTATAAATGTTCTTTGTGATTGTCATAAAATTAAATATTCCATATCTGAAAATAAAAATAAAATATCGTATATATTTCACTAATATTGTTGCTATAACCTAAAATTTTGAAATTTGCAAAACAAATGAAATGATTTAAACATAATGTTCTAATAAAAATCAATCATAAAACCTACATTCTAAAATATGTTTGGAATATATTATTCTAATTCTCAACAAAAGTAGGTGGACAGTAATGTTACTTTGGAGGTTATTCTAATATAAGCAATCCACTAACTTATTTTCTCCACGAATTACAAATCATAAAAGGTAAATACTAACAGCTGAAATTACAATTATCCCATTATCCATGCAGTTGTGTTCGGTGAAAGCTAGGTTCCCAAATTTTTGGTTATTTAATATATATTCCATCCCAACACTTTAAAATAAGTAACCAGAGGTTTCAGAAAAGAAAACATGACCATAATATACCATATCAAAATTTGTTTAACAACCTCCTTTTCTAAAACCAAATAATATTTCAAAAAATAAAAATATCTGTTCTGATCCATCCAATGTTAACATTTCACCTGTTATATCGCTCAAGTTTCAAACTTGATGGCTTAACAAGAGATTGAGAGTAAAAAATATCAACATACGCAGATAAGGTAAAACTGCATGAGAACGAAACAATGTCAACATGGATATGGACAATCATAGAGAATTTGTATGTCACAGGCAACCACATATTTTGCCAAATGCGAGCAAATGTTGCCAAATATAATAGGGACAAACCAAATACAAAATCAAGCACCACTATAAATCCTGATAAAGGCAAAAGGATACCAGAAGAAAGAGAGTTGACACATGGGAAATGGGCGAAGCAACTCTTCACATCCTTTCACTTCTTCAGCACACTGTAAACAGAGCACATTCCATCAGAATAAATTTTGGAAAGCAAATCAAAAACATAATAATAATAAAATAATACAAGCATACATTGACCAACCCATCACAGAAAGTTTCAACCCAGAGAAGTACAAGAAAAAGACCTCAAGATGGAAACTCTGCACGGGCAATCCATGTAACGGCTCTGAATCATAAGAATCTAGGCTAATTAAGTAGGTCCTCATATGGACATCTTCCCCAGCCTCTGAGCAACTTCACTAGTCTATGAATCATCCACCAGCATAACTCCTATCTATTGATTGACAAACCTAATCAGAGGCCATACAAATAACACTAAGTACTAAAGGGGAATTCTAATCTCCCGCAATGCATCGTCCTGCTTTGAAAGCCAAAATCCACTTTTCCTCATGGAAGGACTAAAATCCAACCAAAACCTAAAGTATTTAGAATGTACATTGTGATTTGTGAACTCCAATATGTCATTTCCTCTCTAAAAGACCTTCATACTTCAGACGCAATGGAAGCTGATCAAGAAGCAAAATGACTCTAGCGAATGAAGGTATCTTATGGGCAAATGGTGCAAGCCAATCAGTCTCAAAGCTTAAATAAAACTAGCAACAGGCTATTCTTCATGCAGTATAAAATTTGAGGACATGACAATCCTCAAAAATGCAGCAACGTCAAATTCTCACTTCAATACATTAAAGGTGTTATCCCTCACATCTCAAGAATTTATCAATCCGGAACATCTGTCCTTCCTATGTTGTCAACAATCTCAATATAAATATCAATATCCAATAATTGAATTTCTTGACATGCAACGTGACTGGCAACACCTTTTAGTGCCATCCAACCAAATTTCCAATTTCACCACTTGATGTGCCTCAATCACACAACAATTTGTATTAATCGCTCAAAATTTACCCACATATATCTCCACACCTGATAAGGCAATTGGGGTCAATCCTCAGTAGCTTCTTTTTACAGAAAAAAGAAACTGTGTGTATCAAGCAGAAAAGGTAACTCCAAAGTAGGTGAGCTTCCAAAGTTTTGCATAGTAATATAGATTGAAGGCAGCGAGATCAATGGGATGCACGCTAAGAAAATATTAAATGAGAGATAGAAAAATCAAATAAGAAGGCAAAAATAAAAGTAAGGAATTTCTTCTGCCACGAAGCAATATCATATATTGCATAACATAATGCCATCAGAAAACCATATAAAATTCGATTTCAGTGCATAGATTTGGTAGTCCTAAGGTATAGTAACTTTAAGAATTCCTGGTCATGTAGATCCAACTGAATGGTCAGCCAGATTCATCAGGTTTAGGCAGGCAGGTTCGGTTTGGACTGGATTTCCAACCGAATCAAAATTATTGGTTTTGATTTTGCTCAAACCGAACCAAACTACATGAACATTTGTTGGTTTGGTTCGATTTGGTTCATCAATTTAAACTAAACCAAAATAAAAATTATTTTTTTTTATTTTATTAGCTTCAAATTCAAAAATAAAAATTATTGTTTATATTTTTATATTAATTAAAGTTTAATGAATTAGTATTTACTAATTAAAATAACAAAAACAAAATGAAAATGAAAATTTTTAAATAAGTGGTTTGGCTTGGTTTTTTCAGTTTGGATCATACCCAAACCAAAAACAGAATTGATAACTGTTAGTTTGATTTTTTCAATCAAAACCAAACCAATAAATTTCCAAACCAATACAAGGTTTGGTTCAATTCACCCACACATCATATTCCTTCCGTGTCAAATTGGGAAATATGATACACCAAAGTTGATAAAACAAAACCGGCATGGGAATTTAAGCACTTATGAAAGAGGAAGCAGCTTACTTGTATAAATAGGCAGCAATTCCCAGAATAATACACAACAAAATTATATCAATGCAGAAATTGCGACTGGACCTTAGCTGGAACAGAACAAGGATTTATGTTAAAGAAACCTAAAACTGTAGACAGCTCAAAGAATATGGAACTATGAACTTCATAAAAGTTGCAGGTCATCACCTGGTTTACAGTGTGTTTAAGTCTAACATTGGTATTCTTAAGGTCAGCTGTTGCTCGGTCCACCTAAAGGATGAAGAATGCCAACGTAAATTTTATACTTCGAGAGGGCAGAGTTTTGAAAGCACAGAGGGATATAACAACGTCGCTCACCTTAGTGTCAATTTCATCCATCAATGGAACTTGTCTGTCCAATTCCTGCACATTCCCATGATAACAGTGAACTGATATGTATGGATATTGTAAAATAGCTAGTAGTTTCATTCAAGCCAGCATACCTCATTCATATCATGGGCCATGTTCTTCAAAGTATCCAGGCCTTCTGAAATCATATCCAAACCTTGGTCCTGTAAGAACATCAATAATCTCCAAATCATACAGCAACTTCTTTTTAATCTACAAAACCATGCTAAAACTTAAAAGAAACGACATCTGAGATATGTGACTTGCCTGCTTCTTTCTACGCATTTCATACTCTTGCCTGAACTGACCTGACTCCTCAGTTTGTTGAAAGTATTCATCATTAAACTGCCCTTCTATAATGAAAAAAAAAAAAAAAAAAGAGGAGTAAATATGACAGCAATAACCAGAGAAATACTAGCCAACTTACCTCCACATCAACTTGACGTAACAAAACACAATAAATGCATTCGAGTTGTAAGCATATATGCACCAAATCCTCTCCTTAATGTTGTCATTTTCATCCCTTTAGGTGAGTAAGATTCTCCTCAATGCCTCCAATCTAGAATATGTGCATTTTCTCTCTATTATTGATTTTCAAATCTAGATAAGTTCATTTTGTTTGTAATCTATACCTAATTATTACACACTTGACTATGCGCTATAAAGTAAACTAAACATAAACAAACTAAAATTTAATTATTGGCCAGAGCAGCATGGGGTTCATATTTAAATGCTCAACAAAAATCCAAAAGCCAATGTTCGGTTTTCTTCTGCTTCGGGTTTGCTAAATATAAAATTTGAGTTATACTTCCTGTTAGTATTTTATTTCGAAAAAGTTTTAAAACAGATGATCCTACCACATTAGCATAAATGATATGGTGGGACTATTCAATCAATAAAGAAAGAGAGATTCATTCATTGGTGGTAGATAAAAAAAATAAAAAATGAGTCTTATTTTCAATTAATGCGGTAAGAGAAATTTATCATATTTACTTTTGATTTTTTTTCATTCATCACCAATGAATAAATCTCTCTCCTTTCATTGATTAACTGATCCTACCACGTCCTACCACATCACCTATCCTAACGTGATAAGACCGTTCCACCTAAAACTTTCCTTTTTATTTCAGAATACAATAAATAAAATTAGTTCATACACTTATTTCACCAGCATTAAATTAGTAATTGCATTGGGAAACGCTTGTCATAAAGCCCATATGTCCATCTAACAACTATGATTTTAGCGCTGTAAATGCAATTTGAATAAATCAAGAACTTACCTGAATCAAATTTGATTTCAGTACGAGAAGCTGAAGAGCCCCAACCTCCACTTGGTTTGGGTGCAGAAGCAGTCCCATCTGGTATGGCTTCAATCCTATTGGGCAATGCAAGTACTAAATCATTACGAGCAGCAAGCTCTTCTGTTGAAAGCCCTTTAACCTGTAAATGAATTGTCTAATATATGTCAATAAAGCCGAAGTAACATTAGTATAGTATAGCTAAGGTATATAATTCCTTCAATGACAATATCTTACCAGTTTATAGGACCAATACCAGACTAAAGCATTTCCTTTTCTTTCTTAAAACCAATATACCAAACATCTATGACAATGTAAAGGATAAACAATGGAATCTCTAATCCGCTTCACTCAAATTGCAAACATATGAATATTTACAAGCCTTAACAAAAATGGGACTGGGGATCCTCAATACGAACAATTGAGTCTCTAATCTGCTTCACTCAGACGGCAACCATATGGAATATTTACAAGCCTTAACAAACACAGGACTGAGGATCCTCAACACATATAAAAATCTAGGTGACAAATAAATAATTCCATTAACACGGCTCAACATTGCTCAACAAAAGCATGCAATTGAGGGGGTAAATCTAAAGGGTTTTTTTAATTCAAACGAAATTCCCTAACTATGTAGAGCACCTTCTAAAATGCTCAATAATAAACCAACACAGATTATAACAATTAGTGAAGCAAGCAAAATAGTGGAAATTAACCTTCTTAATGGCCAGTCTCTGCAACTTGGGGACCTCTTCGAGCAATCGAGCCTTAGTCCTTCGAATCTCAGCATTCAACGCAACTGCAGACGCCCGATTTTTCTCCTTAGAAGCAGCCTCCGCTTTCTGTTAGATGAAATCCTCAAAGTTTAGCAATGAAAACAAACAGAAACAAAAACGAACAAAACCATAATACTGCTCCTGGTTTTCACCAAAATATAGGTAAGAAACCACAGATCTGCCAATAAATTACTCTAATTCAACTACTAGTCGACTTAAATTAAGGTAAATTGGAAGTTAATCCAAAAATACAGAAATCGCCTTATTTGAAATTAACAACTGAGCGTGGACCAAACTAAAGATAAATCAGAAGTAATTTGGAAAATGAACTCAAAACAAACCCTCGTAACTAATCCTCATCAAATACGCTTAAGAGTAAAGGCCACAGATCTCCAATTATCTCAGTCTCAGCTGCTGACTGCCTTAAAATTAATGTAAATTATCCATTCATTTGATGGAAGTTAGCCGAATCGGCATTTCATGCAGCTTCATTTTCAAACACGAAAAGTAAAGGAAGGGAGATCGAACTGACCTGCAGTGCGGCCTCGATATCGGCTTCAACGACCCCGTATAAGCGAGCAAAGGCATCGTCACCGGAGACATTGGCATCCCTCTGCTTTTCGACGTCGTATTTGTCGTACTTTTTGCAGATCGCATCTACTCTCGTTAATATGTCGATCACGCTCATTTTCTAAATTCTTTTTTCCTTCACAGAATAAATGACTTCAAAATGTGAAGATGAGGAAGAAGAATTCGAACACAGCCGGAGGATTTGTGTTCAAAAATTTTGTTTTTTCAGTTTACAGTCTTGCAGAGTTGGGCAATCATCACCCAAAGAGACGGCCTACAGTACACTACAGCCTGTACTAACTGTAAACTATTCCTCTCACTAAACGCGGGGCAACATCTGTCTATAGGCGACAAGTCGTTGGTGTGCGTTATACATGTGAACGACAGGTCGTATAAAAATTAGAAGTGTCGTAGTAGTCGAGAATCAAACGATAATGTCGTCCAGTCCTTATCATTACTGTAGGCTGCAGTTTTACAGTGTACAGTATACGATTGGAAAATATTATTATTTTAACATAAAATGACAAAGAAATATATTTATTTATTTCCCCCTTTTATTAAAGTTTCAATTAATTTAATTAAAGTGCTGAATTAAAACAGGAAAATGTTTACTCTTGGAATATTATTTTTATATTTTAAAATAAATGTTTACTCATACTGGCATTGGACCGACCTGGCGTTTTAGGCTTTAGCTCTGCATTTGTTGGCCGCCTTTTAGCCCTATAGTGTTGGCACTACGAGCTGGTGGTCGGTTGCAAGCCTGGCCCATGGTCCTGGACATCATGACCCAACATCTTGTCACTAAAGATTGATCCGACAAATCAGCCTGTAGAGTGAGCGCTTTTAAATTAAGTGCATTGGAATTAGTTTAGAAAATTTTTAATGCGATTTAAAAAAATAAAATTAATAACTTTCAATTATTCAATTATTTTAATATTTTTATTTTTAGAACACTTTTTAATTTTGATCCGATTTATTCTTAATTATAAATTTAGATTAATTTAATACAATGCAATTTTACATTTCATTAATTTGATACAAATTTAATCAAATATAAATTTAAAATTCGACAGCGCTATAATAAAACACCCTAAATATAAATATTATATTATAGGGAGTCTGATTTAAGGCTAATCCAATAAATGCTTGATAAAAATATGAGTTCTAAAAATATTAAACAAAATCAACCAAACTTAGAATTATAAAATGGGTAATTGAATTATAGGTATTGGTGATAATTATTATTGAAATGAACGTACGAGAAGGAATGAAAGCGGAGAGCACTAAGCAAGGCAAGCATTGTACGAACAAATAAATATACCATAACCCAAATACAAGTCAATCACATTATCTCCCTATTTCTAGGTTTGATTAGCAAATCTTATCGAGGACTACCGCGACGATACGATACGGTGCAATGAAGTGCAAGCATAAAATAAATGGTGGCATTCATTTCGTGAAAATATTGGTAATGGAGTGGCGGCGGCGAGTACCCTCGTTATTCAAGAAATCCAAGACTTTGCTTTAATCGTAAGCTATTTTCATAATTTATTAAAAAATAAAATAATAGATGGTGGTTGACGCACGCGCCGCTGTCATGCCATCTGTGAATTCTTTCTCCCCCAATTTTAAAATAATTATTATTTTAGAATTTTTAATTAAAAAACTGAAATTTTTTTATTATTTTTAATTACAGTACTGCCATTATATACACAAACTCCCTTATACACAGTTAGTGTCTTTTTTTTTTTAATGAAAATAAATAAAAATTAACGAGAATAAAAAAAATAAATTATATAAAATATGTAATAATATTATAATTTTATACGTTAAATTGTACGAATGAATTTATATTATCAATATTATTTTTTTAATAAGTATGTTTTTAAAATTAATAGTAATTTTTAAAAAAATTGTATATAGTTTACTTTTTTTCAAATGAAGAAAAGTGCAAAATATAGTTTTAATTTATAAAACTAATTTTCACAAACATAATCAACACAAATTTCTAACTATTTAAAAATAATATTTTGAAAATGTAATCAAACCCATTCTAGTGCATTTGTTGTATAATGTTAAATTTTATTCAATTTAAATTTTATAATTAACCAATTACGATCAAGTTTGATGATTCTAATACGATGAATTATAATCATGGATGAAAAACAAATGTAATGCAATTTAGTTGATGAATCATGGTATTAGTTCATAAGTACTACGTAATACATGTTTATTATAAATTAAAGTTATTAACGGTAAATAATTAACACAAGACACGTTCTTGCAAATTTCAAGTTTAAATTATTAATTTTTTTCTTTATTGTAAAGTCAATAATTCAGAATTATATTCGATATAAGATTTATAAACAAATTAAAATTTAATACAAATAAATTTAATCAGTGTTAGATTGGCAAAAACATTATAAACCATAGGACCAACTTATCATCTCCACTATTATTAGTGGATTGATGAAAAAAAAAATGAAAACTATTCAAATAGTAATCTTGCAAATATATATAATAGAAACAACTTTATTATTATTATTATTATTATTATTATTATTATTATCATTATTATTATTATTATCATTATTATTAAGTAAGAAAAATCGATTTAATTATTTCTACTTCTAATCTCTGTTAACACCCATCTATATTTTAATAAGAAAAATATAAGTAAGAAAAAAAAAAGTTAACTCCATTAATCATGTAAAATGCAAAGAAAAAATTATTAAATAAAATTATCATTTTGTGATTAAACAAATCTCTCATAAAAATTCAAAAATTGGTAAATGGACAATTAAATAAAATAATTTTCAAGTTGGTATACAAAAATATAAAGTTCAAAATGGATTTACTTGGATACTGGACTTCATTTTGAATTCCTTTAAATTATTACATTTAGTTGTAATTTTCCTCTTTAAATTTGTCTATCTATATATATATATATAATTGTACCCTTAAAATATAATAATTTATTAAATTTTGTCATTTATAATTAACCATAATAATTCTTTCAAATATACTCTTAAAATAGGCTGACTCATTGTTAATTTTATTTTTGTTAGTTTTTGACAACAAAGACTAGTTATAATAAAGTAAAAAAAAAAATATTGGCATGGACCAATTTGATAAAACGTAAAAATTATGATTTGAAAATTTAAATATTTAAAGTGTGATGAAACCCCATCTTTAGCTTTGAAATTTAGTCAAAGGTGTTTTAAGATTTTTGATAATTATTATACATATTTTAAAAAATCAGTTAAAATCTCTAAAACTAGGAAGCATTGGATAAATATTAATTATTAAATTAAATATTTTAATTATTATTATTTTTTAAAAAATGAAATAATAAAAACATGGGCAGGTACAAAATTATTATTCTTTATTTTCATCTAAAACTAATAATATTGCATTAGACGGTAGAAAAGGATGTTGCAATTTTAACGAGGCACGACGTGCACGTTTTGTTTGTGTGGCGTGTCAAGATGCTGTAGAATGGAAGAATAAATAAACACTAGAAAACCTGCGCTTTAAGTTTCGCGTGGCCACCGGTTTCCTTGCCAACAAAAAAAATTGAAACTTCGGTGCTGACTGTCCTTCCTCGTTGCCAGATTTATGGGCCTAAATTTTATTAACATAATTACCAAAATACCCTCATTTGCGTTTGTTTCACTCCGGCACATTCCCACGACCCAGTAAAATCCAATAACTGTATACTAAATTTAATTAGGAGTTTATTCATGAATTACTTTAATTTATTAATTTTATATATTTTTAATTAAAATATATAGAATTTTTTTTGATATTTTTTAAATTGAAAAATGAAAAATAATTTAATAAAATTTCGAACAGAAAATAAATAAGAAGGTTGATACAAGAAACGTGGATGAAAAAGATTTAATACGGATTAAACCGGTTGCCGGTTGTGGTGGGCAGAACAGCCGATGCTCTCCTCCTCCTCGTATTTATGCGGACAACGCTTTATTTCATTCGTCTTTTCTTCCAAGAACATACCTGTTAAAATNATGCGGACAACGCTTTATTTCATTCGTCTTTTCTTCCAAGAACATACCTGTTAAAATTCCTCTCTTTCTAAAACTCTCAAAATCCTTTCGATTCTTTCTTTCTTGGCACGGTGACTTTTTAATCTCTTCGAAGGTATGCTTTCCGGCGAAATTTCCGTCATTGATTGTTCATTTATGTTGCAGACGCCTGTATTTCTGTTCGTTCGTTCGAATTTTTAGATTAAATTTTGTTTTTTTCTGTTCCGATCATCGTTTACTCGATGAAGCTTGTAATGTTTGGGCTTGATCCTTCGACGCGTGGGGTCTAACTTTTTGATTTTAGTCTTTGATCATTGCGTTTTGTTTGTGCTTGACTGGTTTGGAATTATCATCTCCGGGTTTTTGGTACTTTTAGATGATACCCATTTGTAAACCGTGGTGATGATTCTTACGCGTGTTTTAAGTTTGTGTCTACTAGCACGAGTTTACTTAAATATTCTGTTAATATTTAGCTTATCATCGCGATGATCATCATCCGATATCATATGTTTATCTTGTGGTGAAGAACTTGTTGTTTAAATTTATTTCTTGCTGCAGTTGTGATTGACTTTTATTTCTGATCAGTTTGAGGCGATAGGTAATACTATTATAAATTTTGTGACCACGAACATGTTAAATCTGATGTTAATTAGTAATGCTGGGTTATTTTTATTTATGATTAACTGATTTTCAATAGATTTGTTTTTTCAGTGGTTGGTCCTTGGAAGTTACAGGATTCATTATATGTTGATTTCTCGGATTTTTTTCTCTTGAAAAATAAGTGTAATGAGCTGTAATTATCTTTATCTATCAAGCACATCAATTCCTGCCAGTGTTACTTCATTTGTTTTGGCTCAGCATGTGAAAAATAACTGCTTGCTGGATGAGGTACTATAGCAGACAGCTAGCCTTGGTCCTAATTTTTACTCATGATTACCTTAGAATCAACTAGGTTTAGATGGTTTCTATTATGCAGGTTTATGTTCTCTGATGGTCTTTCACTATTGCTCATGTGTCTTGAGTTTCGGCACCACAATGAACATTAACTAGTGTGGAGGTTTTGGAATGATAGCATGCCTACAATTACTGGTGAGAAGCCTTGATATTATAAGATCCCCGTGCTCAAGCAATCACTTGTTTCAAATAATAGTAAGAAATGCATACGTGTGTATCTGCTGTAGGTTTTGGCCAGTGGTTAATTAGGTCAGTGAGCTTATCTTCTCTTTACATTTTGTTAATCTGTATTATCATCTCTTATGTTAACTGCCTCAAAAATATTTTAAATCTCAATTCTATTGGCAATAGTTCATTTTGGCAGATAAGTTGCAGATTATTATCATAAATTTTGTGACTGACCCCTTTAAACCAGCCAGTACTTGGCAGATTGTTTAGTTAGTCTTTTCTGTTTACATCTTCTGAGGTGCAAATGGTGTTGCAGGCTTTTTTGGGTGTTGGGCCAACTGAACAACAGATATGAATTGCAAACCTGCATTACTTGAAGAATTTTCTACCATAAGAACTGCAAATCCTGAGCGTTGTATATTGACCTCTCCATTTGGGGAGCGAATTATAAATAGCTAGAGATTTTATTTCTGACTTCTTAGACCTTATTCATTGAAATTGATTTTGGAACAGTGTTATGTAGTCCATGACATGGAGGCTATACTTGGGAAAAAAAAACCTAGTGATTATGCCAACAATGTCTTGATCTTTAGATCTCCTTTGATTGAGATCTCTATCAATGATGTCAGATGTTTTGAGAGCGTACCCAAAAATTTAGGGAGTGTGGGTTGATTGGAAGAAGCACATAAATGAGCATTTGATTTCTAGCATCTTGCATGCAGTGCTCATATGATGTTGGATGGTTAATATAAGCTGGGGGCGTCTTCGTGGCAGTAAGAATTTGGTAATCACCTGTCTAATGAGTGTTGTACTGGTATCCCGGGGTTTGGTCTATTGCTGCTGCTGTAAGCCAGAAGGATAGAGGGTTTCATGATGGGTTTACCAAATTATGAAGTTCTTAGGGAAGTTCCACTATAACATGCTATTTGTCTAGCATTTGTTTGGTATAGATGTATGATTTGTGTTGAAAAACTTGACTTATTGGGTGTGGCAGAAGGTACGCTGTGGGAATAGCATTGAGGCTGGACGTGGATTTTATTTCTGGGGGTTGATGCATGTTTTGCAGACACATTCATTAGGTGGTTCTTATCTTACTCTTGTTGTGGCCTGATGCCTATTAATTAAGGATAGTTATAATTCATAGCATCAAGGTGCTGCCCATATAAATATTACGAAAAAAGTAGCTTTGATGCCTTCAGTTTGATATTTATGGGGGCGGAGGAGGATAACCTGAACTTGAATGCTGTGTCCTGGAATCCAATGCTTATGATAGTGATTTCATAGATGCAGAGTAGTGGACCCTCTTGACAGGAGGCCTGTTCGCTTGTTAAAAAATACCCTTAACTTTCTTTGCTGTTGACAAGGCCTTTTTGCTGCTTGATATTGAAGGACAATTTCCAAGAGTTCATATTTGTGAGAATATCCCCATTGCATATTAGGGTGTATTTTGACTGACAAGCCTCTCTGAGAGAGTGAGGGAGTTCTGTAAACTTGTCCAAGAAGCCTCTTTCGTCTCCAAAAGTCCTCAAGCATATTTTTCTAGGTTACATGTATCTTGTGTAATTTGTACTGCAAAAGCTTTGATGGTGAACTTCTCCAAGCTTTTGTTTGACAAGTAGTAATAGCCTTTGATTTTTTTTAGAGAAACAGGGAGGATTTATTGTAAGATTAAAACTTTTAATAATATAAGACTTGCGACTTTAAGCATGTATTGATGTGGTTATACCAGCTGATCTTCTGCTTTGAGAGTTCTTGAAAATATAGAAAAATTGACGTTTTTTATTTTTTTTGAGGGGACTTCTCTTTGTGCTGTTCCAGTTTCTGCTATTGCTTGGTCATTTGTGTATCAAAAGAATGATGACTGTAATTTTCTTGTTTAAATATTATGTGTATGTTTTATATTATCTTATATTTCTTCCCATATGCTTACTTCTACATCATTGATAGTGATTATACCAAAGCTGATTTTTAGTTTATTGGTTTGAAGTCAATGATCAGTTATTTTGTTTTATTTTATAAAGATTATTCATAAGGTCATTTAGTTAAGGGCATGAATAATCATTTACTCTAGCCTCTGTACCTTCAATCCTTTTGAAGTGATTGGGTCCTTTTCCTTGTTCAATAATCTCCTCCCTTTTTCCACTTCGTCTCCAAGAGTAACAAGGACCAATTTAGTCACATTTTCATGTTCCAGTTGAACATTTTCCATTTTTGATTATTCTCTAAGGAGAAGGTTATTCTTTTTACCAAACATATGCTGCATGTGTGTGTTTGTGTTTTTCTCTGGTTTGAAGTCTGAAAATGCAGATGGGAGCCCATAGTTGCTTCATAGTTGTGGCAAAAATGTGATCTTAGTATGATGTATTTGGAACTTAAAACAAATAATGAAAATATTAATTTATTATCCTGTTTGTAGACACAGTCCTCTATTGTGCATTCTGGTCTTATTTTTAGAGCACCTATAAACAGATAGCACGATGATGATGTTAAGCTTTTAGTGGAGAACTATGATTAAGTTTTATATTCATTGAACATGTTATAAACATTTTCTAAGTTTCAGCTACTATGATGACAGATTTTGTGATAAATACTTATCAATTTGTTTGCAGCAGTAATTTCAAATAATCATGCTATTCTAGTTATTCTTTTGTGTATTAGGTGTGGTATTTTAGAAATTTCTTATATTTCAACAGAACCATCAAACATATGCAATGTGCAAGTTGATAAACATTCCCACATAGACTGAAATAGACACTGGAAATACATATGACTTGGTGTTCATGCCCAAGAAAGTAAGTATTGCAGCATGGGATATGAACTCAATCCCAAATTAGTGTTTGTTCATGCAGTAAATTTCTAAGCTATTTAATCATGCATGAAAGTTATTTGAAATCTTGAAAATTTTTAATATTCTATAGTTGTGATTTGCTGCTTGTTGTAATTAATGACTGTGTAATTTTTCAAAGAAAGTGAAATCTAGCATAGCAATAAAGTTTGATTAAAGCTCTTATCAAAATTTCATTTATGTTAAAGAACTGTTGAATTCCATAAGTAGATGAAAGATTTGGAATTTAAATTATATCTATATATTTGGGTCGTTTTCTTCTGTTTCACGTATGCGTCGTGTACAGCCAGCAATTAATAATTGGTCTATGCCAATTGAAGGCGTATGGCAACTGGTGTTAATAATGCACATCATAACAATTTATCCATTTCTCTAAAGAGGAAAATTCTTATATGTAGTTAAGAACTTGTGTGTGACCTGAAAGCAAAAGAAGGAACATGGGCAAGGTGGAAATAAGTTGTCAGTTATGTTCTAGCTTATCAGAAGAATTACCACAATCTCTCCTCACATAGAACCTGATAGGGAAAATGAGGATTTTTCATACCTTCTGTATGTTTTGGTTTTCATCATAACTATTTATCCTTAAATAGGGGTGGTTCTTCAGTAAGGTGTATCCGACTATTGCTTTTTCATATGATGACTAACTTCTTGAACATTCCCTTTGTGTGAGTGGACTGCTTTGCATCCTTTTCTTGTGTCTTTCTCCTTGCCCCATCTTTCTGTTTATGTGCATGCAACTGTTCGACATTTTCTCCTGTCAAGTTTACTGTTTATGCCTCTTCTTGAAATCCTCTTCTTTATTGTTTGCAGACACAAATCTTTTTTATTTTTTTCCCTCAAATATGATGAAAGCATTCTATTCTAGACTTTCTCGTGGATGCTACTTTGTGAAGTTACTTTTATTCTTTGGTTTGATGACTCTTCTCACAAAGGCTTCTTCTGCCTCTGATGTGATTTTACTATCTTCCCTACCTACATGTGGTTAAATATTAGCCTCAGGTGAAGGGACAAGAAAAAAAAATGCCAGCGTCTATGTGTTTAAGGTTTATAAATGGCGATGCCACTCCTTTTCTTTTTCTTTCTTCATCTGTTCCAAATCCAGGTAAAGTACTTCTTTTGAGCAATCCCAATCCCAATCCCATTCTCCTTTCTCTCGTTGATAACAAATCTTAGCTCCTATTGCTACATAGAGGTGTATAGAGTGAGTATTTACTGTTCAAATTTACATATGTATTTAATTAATTAATCTTACAATACTACTGTTTCTTGATCTTTTCATCTTTGTTTTTGGACCTCAGAATTTGAAGGAGTTATATTGTAACTTATTTTCAAATTAAGAAAAATAAACACAGGCACTTTTACCATTTTGAAGGATAAATTGTAATGCTTTTAGGACAGCCTAACTTTGTGAGGGTTAATTTCAATACATTAATTTTGAATAAATGACATTTGAAGTGACGTAAGCTGCTGATCTGACTGCTCAATGTCAAATTGGTAAAGAAATAAAAATCAATGTAAATAATCATGCTTTCTGTCATAAATTAATTTGATATGAAATGGGAAATTTGTGGTGTTTGAAACTAATATTATTCTGAACTTTCTGGAAAATAAGAAAGGATCTGTCATAATAGTGGAAAATGAAAAATTCAGAAAATAATGAAAAAGAATCTTATCCTAAAGGTTGACATAAAAATGAATAGTGTACTGGGTCGTGTTTTAAAAGTAAATTCTTTGTGATAAAAATTGTTTTATTTCTTGAGATGATAGCATGGAGGCATTGGAGTGTAATTTTTTTTTTTTCAAAATTTTGTTATCTTGTTCTGAATGCTTGACACGTTTTCCTTTTGTGTGCAGGTTGATTTTGACTTCTGGAAACAATATAATAGTAGCTCTGAGGTGGAATAGCTATGGGGCATAGACATTTATTTGGCTCATCACACATGTTTGAGAGCGGACATGATCAGAACTGGAATCACATGCATACAGAGCAACCTTATGCAAATCTAGGTATTTTGCCTTTACATATCTTTACCTGCACATTAGTTTATTAGGACTATACTTGGTATTGGTGGTAAATAGTGTAGACACGTCTTTCCCTTGCTGACATGAACTTGATCATATTTTGCATTGAACGTATGGCTTCACATATCAGAGTATATTTTCTGTTGTATAGGTCCAGCATTTACTTTTGTTGTTTCTTGCTTGTAACATTTAAAATGAGTGCCAATGAAGTGTTTTTTTGTCTCTGCTGCATAGAATAACGGACAAAGCACAAAAAATTTGAATTCGTGAAGAATCTCAATCCTTGCCTTGATGAGATGTTCATTTATTGGTGACTTGATTTTCATGAAATGGTTAAGCAAGGATGCAAAAAACTTGTGATGTCATTTATCATCTAACATTTTGTAGAATGCTTAATTTGTTGAGTTTCTTTGACAAATTCTTCTTGTTCAAGATTTATACTAATGTTGGATATGTGCTACAGCCAGGACTGGCACCGCCGAGAATGGCTCTTTCTTATATCCAGCGGAAAATATGTCTGTAGGAGGAGTGAATTTTGCTTCACATTGGAACCCTACTCCCAGCTCAAATGGGTATCCTCACAATGTTGAAATGCTGCATTACCAACCTGATGCTTTGGGCCCATCCTTTGATCCTTTTCTTCATCCATCTAATGCTGGAGCCTTCTATACAGTTCCAGAAAATTATGTGCATCATCCAGGTGCTCCAAATTACGAAAGACAGACTCTCCACAGCATTGATGGTGGCTTTGCTGATCTTACCATGGGCAATGTAAGGGGGCCCCATAAGCGTAAAAGCCCCGGAGTCCCTTCAGCTTGTGAGAGAGGAAGCACTAGCGGATATTACAGTGCTGGGAGTTCCTCTGATCTCCCCATACCTTCTGAATTATGGCAGGAGAAGCCAAATGTGGATTCCCAACAAATGCCTTGGGATCATGTTAGCTTGACTCCCAGTTACAGAAGTAATGCCCTCTCCATCAGGAGTGAGGGTTCTATGAGGAATGTGAGAAGCCGGCCTGCACTTGATTTAGAATCCAACCTTGCTAGGGCACATTTATCAATCAATCCTTCCCTCAATTCCTATTCAACAGTCCAGCATGACCATTCTATCCCAATGGATCATTCACTTCCGCGATCTAGCACCCTGACAAGGGAGTGGCACCATAGTAGAGTATCTCCTGCTCCTGGAAGGATTCTGGTTTCAGGTTGTTACTGTGACATTATTGCTTTTCATACATTTATTTTTTTATTTAATTATAATATTATTGCTGGTAATGTGCAGATTTAGGTGGTTTTAATCATGAGACAAATGAGACTATTTTTAGAAGCACTCCAACAAATGCTTCTTTGGAGGCTGGGACATTTCGCCCTGATGTAATTTTGGGTAGAAATCCTGTTGTTCCTCAAAGTTTCCATGGTACTTCAAATCAATCAGTGAGAGGAGTTTGCAGTAGCTACTCTCACAGATCTGGCCCAGTTTTCAGGGCTTCTTCAAGCACTATGCATGTGGGACATGTGGGATCTTCAGACGAGGGGATGCAGTTGGTAGCAGAAAGTTACTCCGCTAGACATCCAAGGCCCTTGTCTGCCACAGCGTGGCGTCAGAGTGATAGGAATTGGAGATCAAGGGTGTCGAATGAGCGACATCGATCACTGTCTGATGAGTCAAGTCTCCACGAGCGATTGTCTTCTGAGGTATGTACTCCTTAAGTTTCTATTTCTTTTCTCTGTACGTGACACAAAAGCAATCTATTGATTCCAATTAGAAAAAAACAGTATCCCATATCATTTTGAATCATCTTTACAGAAGCTAGTGCACATTTAACCTGAAATGGACTAGTTTAGTTTGTCACTAATGTTGCTCTCCACAGCAAGTACTGAGATGATGCTTATGGGAATTCTTAGAGAAGGTGGAAAACTATTATTTCAGTTGCAGGTTTATAGAAAATGGAAAAGGGTTATCAGGTTGCTTTCCATGAGACAGTTGCGTGCTTCGTCTCTACATGACCGTTAGGGCCTATAAACAGTGTGTATGGTTGTCAAAATTTAGAGCCAGAAGCGCCCTGTTTACACTCTGACTATTGCTTGTGATCAGTTTTGAACTCTAATTCTTTAGCTGAGACTAATTGCATTCAAGCAACCACCAATTGTCCTCTCCAAATAAATAAATAAATAAATAGACTTCAGTGTTTCCTTAGGCTGAAGTCAAGTGTGTTGATGGAGTTTATGAATATGATGTTGAGTTGGTCATATTTCAATTGATTCTCTTTCATGGCCAAGGACTTATTTTGGAGTCCTTAATTAAGATTAATCAATCAATTGTGCTTCCATTTCTTGTTTCTATATTTTGTTTCTGAAAGCTGTTCTTGTCTTGTCAATTTGCAGGGCTTTATGATTGTGGACCGTTCTTTCTATGGGTCCAGAAGTATGTTTGATCAGCATAGGGACATGAGGCTAGACGTAGACAACATGACTTATGAGGTTACTATAATTTTTCTAGTGTTTATTACATTTTTACTTCTTTGTAGCAAGTATTGGATCCTAAAGAGTCTTGAATGATTGACCTGAGCAGGAATTACTGGCGCTTGGTGAAAGGATTGGGAATGTTAGCACGGGCTTGTCAGAAGATTTGATATCCAAGAATTTGACAGCAACAATATATTGTTCAGCGGATCAAATGCAGGAGGAAGGAAATTGTGTAATTTGCCTGGTAAGCTCTTGACTCTGTTTGAAACGAAAATATATGGTAGTTAAGCTGCCAACTATGGTTATCTTTTGTATTAAAAAAGAGAAATAAAAAAAGTTATACTCAACAGCTTATTCTTGTGTATATTTGGTCTCTTCTCCACAATCCTGCGACACAGGAGCCATTTCATTGAACTTTGTTGTTGAGTTGTGGAAGTTGACATATAAATCTTCTACTAGCTCTAATAACTTATGCATTATCATTTTGACAGGAAGAGTATAAGAACATGGATGATGTTGGGACACTGAAATCTTGCAGCCACGACTACCATGTGAGCTGCATCAAGAAATGGCTATCAATGAAAAACTCATGTCCAATCTGCAAATCCGCAGTTGTGGCTGATGGCAACAAGGAATAAGTTAAATTCTTCATGTATTCTAAAATTTATCATTTCTTGTATATATATAAAAAATGATATTTGGATATTCCCTCCAGTGGTGGAAACAAACAAACCTACCTTTTTGCTAGAAAATTTGTAAAAGGGAATGCTGGTCAATGTGAGTACCATTGGTTTTTAGGCTTCCCTCTTAATTGATGTGGAGCCTTCGAATGCCAATGTTATTGTTTTCAATGATTTTGGTTGCAGATGGTACGCCATTCTTGCTGACCTCGTAATTGATTTTCCTGCTTTGAATTTATTTTTGTTGTTATGCATTTTGCTTCTAGCGAGATACTTGAACTGCCTGCCCGGAGCTATGATGAAGGGAAATAACCAAAATTTGGTGAGTAAAAGATAAAACCTCGAAAATTTTCCAAATTTCAGGATTTTGTGAAGTGGTGAATGAGCATGTTCAAGTAAGAAAGTGGGGTAAAATTTTTTTTTTCGGGGGTGAAATTTTCTTTTTGCTAATAATATTTAGAGTAATTTACAAAATTTTAGTACAAATAATCTAGCCTTCAAAAAATTTCATTATTTCTTAATATTTTCTTGGGTCTAATAAGATGTTTATGATAATTTTTATCCTCGGGTAATTAATTTAAGTCTTATTATAATATATTATTTTATCAGAAAATTAATTATAAAAGTTAATATACTTTCACTGCATTTTAGGGTTCTAGATATTATTTGCTATTATTTTTTTCACTTCACCTTCCATTTTTTTTTTCCTACTTAATATTTTGCATACATTTTTAACCATAGTTTACTTTGTGGTGTTAAAAGCTAATTTTGAAGTAGCCTCATTTTTTTTTAACTC
>CP135581.1:4833281-4845599 GCA_032401905.1 Swietenia macrophylla
GGTTTGGTTTTCTTCGCCGAGTGGGGGGGGGGGGGGGGGTGGGGGGTGTGGAAGGATTGGAGCTGCCGGCTTACACTAGGGTGGAGGAGGTGCCGTGAAAGCCGTGCGGGAGCAGCACGATTTGTTTCTATCAAACAATTATACGAATACTTGATTCCTGCACGACACACTACTGATGCAAAGAGTTTTCCAAATTCCAACAAGCTTTCCTTTCGCTTCCATACTATTGCTATCCATAATCTGCAGTGCTTGCCCTGGCTGCAACAGAAATCCATCATTTGTATTAGGTCTTGAGCGCCAAGGAGATAATCTGCAACAAAAATCCATCATTAGTATTAGGACTTAAGCACCGAAAAGTGTCGACAATTCTCCAGAGATACGGCGTTCTCCATAATATAAAGCCACCGTATAAAGGCCTCAGAGGCTTGTTAAATCCTCAAATTTCCTAATAAAAGGTCCCTTCAAACATTCCAAACTTGCCTCAAGTTTTCTGGTGCCCTGCATCCTTCCACAACATACAAAATCGCATACTACAACGTTGGAACTATTAGGTAAAGACAGAAAACAAATCAAATTTTCAGGCAGATCGAAACCAAATTATCATCCGATTGAATGGATCCACAACAACCGTAGCATATGGTTCCCTCTGGCAATCACATGCACGTCACAAGTACCAGTACGTCCATTAATGCAAGAGAATGAATCCATATATTACCCAAGAGAATGAAGATCACAGTATTACTCAAAAAAAATTTCATTCATAAGCATTTGAAACTTGTAACTGTAAATAAACAGGGGGATATCCAGACTGAAACCAAAGAAATATCATGATTCCAAAACATGCTTAGAACCAGCACTCAAAAGCACACAAGCACCCTCAGATCCTTTAACGGAAAAGAAGCACAACAAACAGGATTATTTAAACTAAATTTTTATTCGTAAGCACTTGGCAAAATAATATTTTTGCTCTGGACAAGAGAACATAAGACCCACTTTCAAGAGACAAACAGGCACACATGCGATACAACTTCCTTAGAATTCCCCACCACGGAGACGGAGGACAAGATGGAGGGTAGATTCCTTCTGAATGTTATAATCCGCAAGGGTGCGACCATCCTCCAGCTGCTTCCCAGCGAAGATGAGCCTCTGCTGATCTGGTGGAATCCCCTCTTTGTCCTGAATCTTTGCCTTGACGTTATCAATGGTATCGGAACTCTCCACCTCCAAGGTTATTGTTTTCCCGGTCAAAGTCTTCACAAATATTTGCATACCACCCCTCAGACGCAGCACCAGATGAAGAGTTGATTCCTTTTGAATGTTGTAATCCGCAAGGGTCCTCCCATCCTCCAGCTGCTTTCCAGCAAAGATCAGACGCTGCTGGTCCGGTGGAATTCCTTCCTTATCCTGGATCTTGGCCTTAACATTGTCAATTGTATCTGAACTTTCCACCTCCAAAGTAATTGTTTTGCCAGTCAGAGTCTTAACGAAGATCTGCATACCTCCGCGGAGACGAAGGACAAGGTGAAGAGTTGACTCTTTTTGGATGTTATAGTCAGCCAAGGTGCGGCCGTCTTCCAACTGCTTTCCAGCAAAGATCAATCTTTGTTGATCCGGTGGGATCCCTTCCTTGTCTTGAATCTTGGCCTTCACGTTATCAATAGTATCTGAACTCTCGACCTCAAGCGTGATCGTCTTCCCCGTTAGGGTCTTGACGAATATCTGCATACCACCACGCAGCCTAAGGACGAGGTGAAGGGTGGATTCTTTCTGGATGTTGTAGTCGGCCAAAGTACGGCCATCTTCGAGTTGCTTTCCGGCAAAGATAAGACGCTGCTGGTCTGGGGGAATTCCCTCCTTGTCTTGAATTTTCGCCTTGACGTTGTCGATCGTATCAGAACTCTCGACCTCAAGGGTAATCGTCTTCCCGGTTAGGGTTTTGACGAAGATCTGCATGCCTCCTCGGAGACGAAGGACAAGATGAAGGGTCGATTCCTTCTGAATATTGTAATCAGCCAAGGTACGACCATCCTCGAGTTGCTTCCCGGCGAAGATTAGACGCTGCTGATCGGGAGGAATTCCCTCCTTGTCTTGGATCTTAGCCTTCACGTTGTTGATGGTGTCGGAACTCTCGACTTCAAGAGTGATGGTCTTGCCGGTTAGGGTTTTCACGAAAATCTGCATCTTGAGAAGAAATTGGATATCCGAGGCACAATTTCTTACGCGATCGGCGGTCAGAAGAAATGCGTAAATGAGTATTGAATTGAAAGAAATGCGTGCAATTGACGAGGCGTGGCAGTGATTATATAGGAAAGGAATCGCTACCCTCTGAAGAAAAGGAATGGTCCAGATTGGTGGGTAGAAAGTTAGATGACGTAATTGACTGCTCTTCGCACAATCTAGAATCTTCCAGGCAGAAGCAGAATTGGGCCAATGAGTTCTAATTTTCATAGCCTATTTTTACAATTGGGCCGTGATCTGTTCTTACACGTAGACCCGATAGTTAAACGGACCTAGTGGACGGGCTGAATCAGTGATGGACAAATCTGTAATTTTCTTTTTTAAAAAAATGTTACAAATAAATCAGCAAGTAGATCATCCACTGCCCTTACCATGAAACAAATGAAGCACGCAATGTGGAACAGCTAACAGATCATGCATGCATTCCAATCCAAATTTGGTATTGTAACCGATAATGAAAAGCCTCAGAATGTATTACAACGAAGAGAAATTGCAAAAGAATAAAATATCCCAAAAAATCCAGCAACTTCTCGCTCTAGGTTCATGTCATTAATCATACAATAGCTAATTGCCAGTTTAGTACAGCAGCTGCTTCAACCTTTCTGCTTCATTGCTAGTTTAGCCTCCTAACCCAGCCAATTGTTTCTCTTTTCTCCACCGCACTAGTGCGTCTGTTACCTTATAAAGTTGAGACTTTGGCGTCCCAGTTTCTGAGTCTGTTAGGTTCGTCCCAGTGTTTCATGACCGTCGTTACCACAAATAATTGTCCATCGTTGGATGCTGTTGAGTCTAACCTGCTGGGAATGCGGTAGATTTACATCTAAAGCCAAGTGATTTCCATTCTATCAGTGAAGATTCCCAAGTTGTGATTCTGTTTCATCTGAAATTCTGCAGTGTGATGCCAGCTTCCTAGTGTCAACTACTCTCCTGTTGAAGATGGGGGCTTTAATGTTAAAAGAAAACCTAACCATATGTTGGATTTTGATTAGAACAAAGTTAAGTTTCCGTCCTCGTCTTCATTGATGCAGCCATGTTGGTCCAAATGTACCCTCCCTCAATTGGTACTTCATGCATGCTTTAATCATCAAGCCTTAACAGAAATCCAACAGGTCTTACTGAACAAGGAAATTTTTTTGTGAAAAATCATTTAGGGTTGGGGCAACGATACCTAACAATCTCACCTGTGTTACCAAGGCTTGAACTTAGCCATTTGTAAAAGTGCCACCGGCTGCAAAACAGGTAGAAAATACTGGCTTGTGTCCGTTTAAAATGAGTAAGAAAAAATGTAATTTCCAGAAAAGAGCAGAAGCATTCTCTTCTTCTTTGATTGCTGCCAAAATTTGAAATCTGTTCCACACTGAAAGTCTGTTTGTTCTTGTGTTTTAGATACTGAAAAGCTGAAACTACAGCAAACGAATTGAAACAAATATAGTTATCTATGTAACATTCTGTTCTCAACATCATGCAATATTTTGATGTTATCCCATCAATATCCTGAATTCCCTGATCATTTTTGTCCAACTCCTCATTCATGCAAGATCTCAACCCAAATTGATGCTGGAAGAAGAAACGAAAAAGAAATGAATGAAAAAGAATCACATTTTAGAGACTAATTTTAACTTTCAGACGACAATAAATTTCCCCAGGGCTTACCCAAATCCAAATTGAAAGTGCAAGCTCATAGGCATTCTGTAAAGCCAAATGAAAGAAAGATCATTGAACAATGTCAAAATAAAATCAGTTTAAAAAATAAGCACGGTAATCGTGGTCGGATTGCAGAGAAGTGTCTAAAAGAGAGAAAAATGATTGAGATAGAGAATGATCTGAGGGCGGTGGAACCAAAAGAGGTAATCACACGACTAGACTAATGGAATTCCCCTAGCTCTCTTTTATCTTCAATCCTGCGGCATATACTTATGATCAATTGTAACTTTGCACTTACGAACAGGATGGTCTGCAGAAGCTCTACCAACCTTCAGATCAAGTGGGAGGCTCAGATAAACAGGAAGAAAAATGTACTGATAAAAACAAAGCTTACAATCGGAGGTATGATCAGAAGCCATGGATAAGAAATACGAGCGGATTCAGAGAACACATTATTATTGAAGGTTATGCCTACCAAATTAAATTGTCTTTGCATGCTAAATCCAGCATTTGATATTTACCACTTATAAGTTTATAAAGCTTATGATTAGATGCTTTTGCAGCCCACAAATGCAGCTAAACAGAAGGATGAAAGAGAACCTTCTTCCAAGTACCAAAGTTTTGATGTGCTTAGTATCCACAGAAAAGTTAATCAACAGATCCGGAAGCCAGGGAGATTATACATTAAGCCAAACAGGAGTGCTTACTGTCACTTTCTCGTCTACAATTCCAGAAAAAGTAAATACATTAAGCCTATTTCATCCAAAAAGAAAATCCAGGGAAATTATACAATACAGCCCGTAGGAAACCATAAGCACGGAGATGATTGGACTGGAATGTATCAAGTTGGTTCATGGCATATGCCTGGGATAATTTAAACTTGTCCCTACAAAACAAGTTTTACTTTTCTTTCTTCCACAGTGCTGTGTTCTCATTCTCAAATCCAAGCATAACCGTTTATTTTACAGGAACTGAAAATATTAATTGTCCATGCCAACTAAAAATTTATGGTTGATAAAGTAATCAGCCTTTCCACGGGGTTCATGTATCTAAAGAAAAAAAGCAGGGGGCATTCCGAGAATTGAACTCGGGACCTCTCGCACCCTAAGCGAGAATCATACCACTAGACCAAATGCCCATCGCTGGTAGTCATTTTTTTTCCTGTTGAAGAACCGCAATTGGTATAATCAACTCGTGTTACGCACCCCTTCGTTGCTTCGTAGTTTTATAGCTCCAGATCCCGATCGATGAGAAACGCATCCTTTCTCTTGGCACGTTCTTATCTGGATATCATTGTTGATTCTGCTAGTTCTGGGATCCAAACTTGAATCAATAGTAGCAAAAATGGCTCTTCAGATCAATGATCGAACCACTGCAACCCAAGGAACTCCTCTTGTTCAACCGAGTGATGAACTCTTCTGCTTCCCCCCCAATATTAATTCTCTTCCTTCGTTTAACTCCATCACTGGTAATTTATGATTCTTTTCCACAAATTTAAGTAAAAAAAAAAAAACATAACTCTTGGAATAATATACAGCCAATAATCTTGTAACATAGAACTAACAGATTCATATATTTTACCTTAATTTTCAGAATGCATTTGAGCTTTCCAACTTCATCTGGGTGATATGGCTCCTCTTGTACATGTATTACTCAAAAAAAAAAAATATATATATATATATATATATATATATTTTATTTTTATATAACCTCTTATCTATATTTTTTTATTATTTTAATATTATTCTATTGTTGAATTGAGAACCCTCTCCTACGCATAATTTAAGAATTTATGCTATTTTCATTGTCATTCTTTTTCTTAATATGAAATTAAAAAGAGAATATATAATCAGAATATTCTGATTAAATGTATGGTGTATCTCTTATACAGTGTATAGTCAATTTTGTCACATTCATTGCATATGAATCAATTTCAGTTCTAATTATTTTTCGAAAATTTGAAGTTATTTTTGATAACATTATTGATTTATTTTGATAATAATACATAATTCGTCGGATATAAGTTTTGTTTAATATTAAGTGAATGTTGTTAAAAATTAGTATTATTGTCGATTTTTTTTAATTTTATTTTTAAAATACAGTGAAAATGCTGCAATTTTTTACAATCTAAAAGGAGTCATAATTAATTTTGTAAAAAATTTACTTTTATATAACAAGAAGAATCAATATTGTGATGAGAAGAAGAGCCGGAAAGCTCGATATACACATGCCAACCTTTGCTTGTCATGGAAATTGCTTGACTCGAGCTCCTTAAGTTGTGGCCAATAATATGACTGCTTGATATGGCCTTGGATACGGGACATGTGCAACAACAAGAGATCTGATGTCATTATTCAGACAAGGGCAACATAGTAATTTAACATGGGAAAGGTGTGGATTTAGAAGAATCCATTCCTCATAATCACATCGTCCATTGTCCAAGGTTCCACCACTACTTGCTTTCTATATTCTTTTAATTTGCTTTCAATTGTTATTCCTTCTTTTCACTTCCACCACAATTCCCTTCTCCCTTGATAACTATTTAGATTTTGTTTCATAATTCCTCTCTCCCTCCTCTTTCTCGCTGTCTTCCATGGCTGATACATTCTCTTTGTGTCTCACAGCAGCCATGGATCATCTCTGGTTTCATCATATAATTCTTATCTCAGAGCCCACTTCACTTCTTGTTTCAAAAACCCTTAAACCAACTTCATCAACTCTCTCTTTATCTTCTCCTTTGGATGACCAAGAGATTTCATCACCTCTTGGAGATGACGAAAAATCATCAGACTCGTCTTCGTCATCTCTTGAAGATGAAGAAAAATCATCAGACTCGTCTTCGTCTCCTCTTGAAGACGAACAAAAATCATCAGCCTCGTCTCCTGTTAGTATTTCACTTGTACAATATTAACACTTACCCAATTTTGTTGACTGGTTTGTTGTTACTAATTTGTTCTTTTTTTTGTTACAAGGATGATTATAACAACGAAGAAGAGGAAGAAGAGAAGAAAAAAGACGTGAAAGAACGACCAACGAGATTGAATCATTTAAGAGCAAGAACTCGCTCACAATCTTCTTCTCCATCAACTCAAAAACGGCCGATAAATCGAAAGTATTTGACGAGTAAACTGCAGAAATCGATGAGCTGCAGGAGCTTAGTGGACCTGGAACTTGAAGAATTAAAAGGGTTCATGGATCTTGGTTTCAGATTCAACGAAGAATACCTAAGCCCGAGAATGATGAGCATAGTGCCTGGACTACAAAGAGCAAAACTGCACAACAATAAAGAGAACGGTAAGACTGCTAGAGAAGATGATAAAATTGAACAAGAAGAAGAGGATTATAAGAAAGGAATAATGAGACCATATCTATCAGAAGCATGGCTAATAAAGAGACCCGATTCACCATTACTGAATTTAAAGATTCTAAGGGCTACTGCAGCTGCTGATATGAAGAAACATCTAAGATTCTGGGCTAAAACCGTTGCATCAACAGTTCAGCAAGAAATGTCAACGCAAAAAATTATTCTTGCTCATTAAACTGAAAAAGCACTGACAATTGTAGTGCAAAAATGAAATGGAAGTTAGTAAGTTCATGTACATGTTGAACGAAAGAATAAATAAAGATTTGAAGAATGTAACTTCTGTAAGAATTTCAAGTTTGCTATTCAAAGTAAATGATGTTTGAGATTGATTTATATTGGAGTTACCTATTTAGTCCATACAACAAAGTAGTAATAGCTTGTAGGATTTTTTTTATTAAATTATTTATTTTTTAACTAAAAAAAAAATACAAGAATAGGAATAGATGTAAAAAGAAAAGAAAGAAGGGGTGGTGGGAGGGCTTAGGGAAGTCAAGTGGGTATTGGCAGTATTCCATGCTGAGTTTGTTTGCATATGGGCTTTGAATTTGTTTGCATTATTCATGTGTATTGTATGTATTTTCGTATTGTCACCAAGAATGAAAGCGATTTTCGTATCCTTGTTGATTGTACATTGGCCTACCATAATTGCCCAACTTTGTGTTCCAGCCATTTTAATCTTGCCTTAAACTCAAGTAAATTACTTGGTATTTACTACTACATAAAAAGCATTTTAATCTTATCTTACACTCATTACTTGGTATTTACTACTACAGTAAAAGTTTTAAAAAAAACACAATAATATTAAAATTTTCAAGTTTTATTATAATTCTCCCTAATAATGTGAATTTCATCTATTAAATAGTAAAATGGGATAATTAATCATTTTACAAATAGTAAAATTCATCATCCTAATTGACAAAATTATGACAAATATTCGAGACATTTAGTATTACTTTAAGTAATATATCTATAGAAATAGAAAAATAAAATTTACATTTATATTTGATATCAAAATTAAGATTTTTGGAAAAAGGTAAAAAGGTAAGCCCTCCATGAAAAATAAAATTTTCTTTTGTAAAATCTTTTGTTGTGATCTAAATTTTATATTAAAAAAAACTTATGAAGTTTATGTTTTTTAGTTAATAAATTAAACAAATATTATTAGCATGATGTAATTAATTACATTTCATATAAAATCTTTAAATTCTCGAAGGATTTTGGATTAAAAGAGGATTTTAAGAATGGTGTTTGACATTTTTTATATCTATTTTTTTTCAAAAAATAAAAAAATTGTTTGTGAGGCTTTTTTTTTATAAAAAAAAATGTATAGGTGAAAAATAAGAATATTAATTAAAACAAATGTGAAACAAAATGTTAAAAATAAATAAATAAATAAAATTATTTTAATATATTATTTTAAAAATAATTATAATACCAAAAATATCTTAATATTTAACCTAAAAATTAAATTGCACAAATAATCAAACAAAAAGGATATTTTCAAATATCTTTCTTAAAGTTTAGTAAAATCACATATAAATATAATTTTTTATAAAACTAATAGAAAGTACCCTTTAATAGTAAAAATAATTATGTATAACCGTTAATTAATTAATTAAAATAATCTTATATATATAATTTAATATTTTTCACATACCTCTTATGAGGTTTAAAAAAACTAACAAAAAATATCTATAAAAAGTATTTTTTATATATTAACATGTAATTTAATTTAAATTTAATTTAATAACTTGCATAAATTATGTATTAATTTTAACAGGACAATACTATAAATTACTTGATTATAAAAATTATAAATTATTTAATTTAACAAACATATATAAAACTATAAATATAAATATATACAAAAATGTATTATAAATTATTTACTTGTATTAAATTATTTTAATTATTTAAAAATATTTTTATATCTAATTATAATAGAATTAACTCAATAATTATAAAAATATTTTAGAATAAATAAAATAACTATATATAAATAAATAATTTATAATATCTATTTGTATATATTCATTTCATATAATTTTATATATGTTCATCAAATTAAATGATTCATAATTTTATACAAATAAATAATTTATAATATTATCCTGTTAACATTAGTACTTAAATTTATATATGATTATTAAATTAAATTAAATTAAATATCAAAATATAAAATATAACTTTTAAGTATACTTTTTGTTAGTTTTATAAATTTTAAAAAAGATATATGAAAAATACTACTAATTTAAAATTATATACATAATGTTATTTTAATTATTTTATTATTTTAATTAGTTAATTAATGGTCAACATAATTATTATTATTATTATTAATAAGTACTTTTTATTAAATTTATAAAAAAATTTATATTTATAAATAATTTTTTTTAGAATTTTTAAAAATAACCTTAAAAAAAGGGGGGGCATGCTGCAAATAACAAACCTATAGGGTGACATGGGCCTAATGGGCCCAGATGTATTAAATGTCCCAAAATCATTTACTAAGTACCTCAATCATTAGGTTGAAGTTAGAAAGTGCTTGTACTGCCCAAATTTTGATTCTTTCCAGCGATAATCGCAAAGTCTTAATTCTCTTTTGCAGCCCAGATAGAAAACACTCCAATTCTGAACAAACCCCATTAAATTTCAAAAGTTAATTTATTATTATTGTTGTTGTTGTTGTGTTATTATATTTTTATATTAAATTATATTATATATAATATATATTAATTTCTTCTACGACTAGTTGAGTATTTTACATGACAAAAATTTAATAAAAATAATTAGCAAAAAATAAGAAAATTACCGATATGTTACTTGGCCTCTAAATGGTTTGATCTAAAATTAATAAGCAATGAGTTTCTCGGTGGAGAATTGTTAGATCATGCAATAACCATTGTGTAATTAGCAACAAATTTCCATTAATTGGGTTTATAAAATTTGAATTCAGTAATCAAGGTCTCAATTATCGAAATTAAGAGTGGTCTATCTGACTCTGACATTGCCAATGAATAATCTCTTTCTCGTTACATCATTCATTAACTCGCCAATCATAATCTATCCATTATAAATGGTCAATATGCTCCCTACAATGCCTTCATATTTATTAACTAATAAATGTTAGCTTTGATATTGATAAAATTTTAAGTAGTACGGATAATATTATTGACGTAATAAAATTATTTAATTAATA
Source organism: Swietenia macrophylla (assembly GCA_032401905.1). Classification (NCBI taxonomy): domain Eukaryota; kingdom Viridiplantae; phylum Streptophyta; class Magnoliopsida; order Sapindales; family Meliaceae; genus Swietenia; species Swietenia macrophylla. The sequence goes on from CP135581.1 coordinate 4,843,727, forward strand.
AGATAAGAGAAATATATTTATTTGATGGTGGGTGAAAAAAATTAATAGAGGGTTAATTTTTTAATTAATATTGTGAAAAAAATTTATAAAGTTATTGTTTTCACCCATCACTATTAAATATATTTCTCTCGTTTCATTAATAGAATGGTCTCAGTAATATTAATATAATAATACTGTCTTATTTTAGACCGTTATATATATGTATAATATATTAATTATTTTCTTATAATAATTTGCAATGGAGGGGGGGTTTACTAACAAATTGGCAGGTTTCCAAAAGATTTAGTGGGCAGCCAATATCACTGTTAAAAATATTTTCATAATCAAACTTATCCATAATAAAAAACAAACGTCAATGTATACATGGTATGTCTTTATCAATTATTATTAATTATTTAATTAAAAAATAAAATTTAACAATAAAATATTACAAATACAAAGTAAAACCATGCCCGCATACATGGTTTAGCCTCACAATACGGCTTATGGTTCATATTCAAAGAGGTTCACGAGTCTAGATTACTTACCCAATTGATTAATACAAGTGTGGTTTGCTGGTAATGGATTCTAGGTTTCGAGTGTAACAATTGGAGATTACTGATGAAGAAAAGATTGAGTTTTAAAATTAGAAAATTCCGTTGTAAGTGAATAATTATTTTTTTAATTACGGTTCTAGTTCATGCCTGCATGAACTGTTTAATAATTATCAAGAAAAATATTTAATAATTATTTAATATAATAATAATTATTTATCAAGAAAAATATTTAATAATTTTTTTTAGAAATAATTAATTATTTAATTGATAAAAATAAAAACCTAATAAAGTATTTAAAGAGTTTTATCATATATATTTTTTTAAAATTTGTGATAAATTTTAGATAAAAACATACTTACCTACTCTTTGGTCATAAATTGACTAACTAAAATATAAATATACTATTAATTTATCTTTTATAGTTATAATTTTAATTTACTTAACTTTTTTAATTTTTAGAGTTTGTTAAGTATATTTTTTAAAATAAATAAAATAATATTTTATTAAAAAAATTAATTACATATAGATAATATTAATTATCTAACAAATTAACTTAGCATTATTTATTACTCTGTATAAAATTTAAAATTTATATTAAAAAATAGCTTTGTTTTATAAATATTCAAATGGTGTTAATTAACAATAATATTAAAATATTCTAATTTTTATTATCTAGAATATTTTAAAAGTTTAAATAAAATTATTTTTAAATAATAATATATTGATATAATTTATATTAATTTAATTAAAATTTTATATTATTAAAAATTTAAAATATAAATTAGTACTTAATACAAATAAATTAAAAAATAAATGAAAATAAATAAATTAAGATTTTACTTATAAAAAATAAATAAATTAAAGCTATATTTATTTTTTATTTAATCAAGTTATGATCAAAGGTAGGAATGGCAATAACCAGGGATGGCCATCCCTCTTCCCATCTCTGTCCTTGTTTTAGAAGTGGTATTCTAGTTCTTGACCCATGCTCATTTTAAAAAAAAATTTCCCATTCTCATTCCATTCTGCTTTTTTTAAAGTAGGGATTCTTATTCTTGGTCTATCTCTGTTATATATATATTTAAAAAATAAAATAAAAATTTAATATTTAAAAAATTAAATAAAAATATTAAATTACTATTTATTTATAAATTATGTATATTAATAAATTAATATATCGATAAATTATAATTTTAATTTTTAATAAAAATAAAATAATTAGAATTTTATTGAAATTTGTATTAATTTTTATAAAAAAAATAAATCTTTTGATTATTTTTGTAGAAAAATATGATTGGTAGATAAGAAAATAAAAACTTGAAAATCATTTTTTTCTT
>CP135581.1:4850323-5053284 GCA_032401905.1 Swietenia macrophylla
AAATTATAATTTTAATTTTTAATAAAAATAAAATAATTAGAATTTTATTGAAATTTGTATTAATTTTTATAAAAAAAATAAATCTTTTGATTATTTTTGTAGAAAAATATGATTGGTAGATAAGAAAATAAAAACTTGAAAATCATTTTTTTCTTTGTTAATATTCTATTGATATAGTAAAATATAATTCAATACTGACAACTGATCATTTAATTTAATATCAACTAATTGCTATATATTTTATTTTAATAAATTTTTAGTTTATAAAAAATAAATCTAATTATATATATATATATATTAGTTTTATTTTTTAATTTTAAATACATATATATGATAATAAAAAGATGGAAAATTAGGGTGGGGATCGAAAATTTTTCTATCCCCATCCATGTCCCGCTTTGAAAACAGAGATAGGAATACATTCAAGTCCTTGATCTCTAGCCCAAATGACACATGCATCTACGAGCCTTCATCCTCACAAAAATTTTTGTCAATCCCTATAAGAGGAAAGACAAATGTATGTTTCTATAAAATTTATTTATTTTTATTTAATTTTTTTAATTATTTAGTTTATTTATATTTGGAATAAATTATACTTAAACAAATATGATCATTACATAATCGTATCAATTTAAAAATAACTTAAATTAATTTTTAGTTTTTAAAATTTTGCAATAAAATTATAATAGTATAAAAATGAAGTAAGTAACAAAAAAAAAATAATATTTTGGTGTAGGTATTATTATTAATTAATAATATTTATATAATTATTTTTTAAAAAATATAACTTATGAATCTTATATGGAGTGGTAAATAGTTCTTAAATCTATATGACTAATTTTTTAATAAAATATTATTTTATTTGGTTTAGAAAATAAAATTAACAAGTTCTAAAATTAAACAAAAATGAGTAAATTATAGTTTTACTTAGAAAGAATAAATAAATTAGAGTATTTATTCTTTTAGTTAGTCTAATCATGGTCAAAATAATGCAAAGGCGAGATAAATGCATTTTTACAAAACTTTTCATAAAGTAAAATAATTATAAATTTGAGAAAAAATATGTGGTAAAATTCTTAATAAATACCATATTGTTTGAATCCAAAAAAAAAAAGCGAAGATAAAAATTAATATATATATATATATATATATATTATTGTGTAGTATTAAATTATGTTATTTATCAAATAAATAAATTGATCGGTGAATGTTAACCGTAAAATAAAAATAAGTGTTTAAAAAATATTTTAATTACTATATTTTTAAAATTTTAAAAAGGCTGTGGATGATTATAAATATACCTTAAAATACTAAAAAGAATGTTTAAAAAGTTGAAAAATGAAAACCCTCCTAACATTTATCCAAAATTTGTAATCGAATGGGTCATCGAAATTTCTTATCACTTTGTCGTGCAAGCCACGCCTTTCTAGTCAAAATCCTAATCACAGCACTCTCAAACACACATTATCATTTTAAAATTCTTCATCAAGACATTCGACTCAGCAATATTTTACTGAAATCGTTCGAAAGTTTGTTTGAATTATTGATATAATCGTTGCTTGGTAATGGGGAGATGTGGGATAATTTTGTAAGCCATGTACATACAAGTAATTAAATTTTATTACAAACTTTTCTTCTACGTTTGAAACTTGTAATGGGCGCCACATACTAAGTATTAACTTAATAAATTATAGTCATTAATCGGTTGACTGTGTATTTCTTTAATTTGATCATTGAAAACTATACATGACCCACCAATCAAATTCGAATAAACCCCACGAAACCAGCTAGTGGTTGGCTGTCTTCTGAAAGTCTTTCCATTTTGGAGCAAATTATTTCTTAAATTCAATGGTATATTGATTAATTATATGAAAGATGGGATGATGACGCATATAAATTAATTTTTGGTTAATTTTAAAAGGATTGGCTTGAAGTAGGGCCATTCGCGTAGAGGGAAGTAGCCGAAAGGTCAAAGAAAGTGGCTTAGTGGGGGCTACAATTTCATCTGGCACTCCAAAACCACTTCCTATATAAGCACTTGCACAATCCCTCGTTTGGATCACTCAGAAAAAGCTAAGAATCCAAAAGCATTTGAGAGAAATTGAGATGGCCGCTAAGAGGACTCATCGTCTTTGCTTAAGCTTCTTTTTTCTGTTATTACCGTTAGTCTTGCAGTTTTATTCTGGTACTGTTCCCTAAAGAAAACCCGCACCCTACACGTAGCATGTAATATATATATATATATATTTATATTTACGAGGATTGTACAATTTTCTTGCTTTTTGATGCAGTTAAGAGCCAGCTCCAGTTCAATTACTACGCACAAAGTTGCCCAAAAGCCGAAGAAATCATCCAACAACAAGTGAAGCAGCTATACTATAAACATGGAAATACAGCAGTTTCGTGGGTCAGAAATCTTTTCCATGACTGCAGCGTTAAGGTATTTCAATGTTGCATATATAGATAATAATTGATCGTAGCTTGGCTTGTTATAACATCGAAAGATGCTTAAAAATTTGTAGGGATGTGATGCGTCTTTCTTGCTGGAGACAGTGAACGGCATTGAATCAGAGCAGGAATCCCAGAGGAGTTTCGGTATGAGAAATTTCAAGTACGTGAACACGATCAAACAAGCTCTCGAACAAGCATGCCCATTGAAAGTTTCTTGTGCTGATATCGTCGCTCTTTCTGCCAGAGAAGGCATTGTCATGGTTTGTGTATATATATATATATATATATATATATTTGCTTTTAAAAATTAATCAAAACCAGAAACCATGCAGATTCAAACGGTATAATTTTGTTGCTTTGGTTGTTTATTACAGTTGGGAGGACCACGCGTTGAAATGAAAACAGGAAGGAAAGATAGCAGAGAAAGTTATTTGGCAGAAGTTGAGAAGTTCATCCCTAACCACAATGCTAGCCTAGACACAGTGCTTTCCGTCTTTAGTTCCCATGGCATGGACGTTGAAGGAACCGTTGCTCTTCTGGGTAAATATTTTGGCAAGTACTTCTGCCAAAAGTGGTCTCAATAACGAGCCTCGGTTAATTATTTCACTATTTCTTTTGCAGGAGCTCATTCTGTAGGACGAGTTCACTGCGTGAATCTGGTGCACAGACTGTATCCAACCGTCGATCCAACGCTGAATCCGGCATACGCAGAATATCTGAGAAGCCGATGCCCGACGCCGACTCCTGACCCACATGCAGTTTTATACGCAAGAAACGACAGAGAAACGCCGATGATTCTCGACAACTACTACTACAAGAACTTGTTAGACAACAAGGGATTACTGACAGTTGATCAACAACTGGCTTCTGATCCAAGAACAGCTCCTTATGTTCAGAAAATGGCCGCCGATAACGGCTATTTCCAGAAGCAGTTTTCCAGGGCCATTGTCTTGTTATCAGAGAATAATCCACTTACGGGAGAACAAGGGGAAGTAAGGAAGGATTGTCGTTATGTCAACAGCAACTAAAGATCGAAAAATGAAACACAAATTTCTGTCGTAATTGTTATTGTAATTGTGAATGCAATGGTATCCTTTATGGATATACAAGTTCTCGGTGATTCAGCATACTGTTATAAAATTGTAAACTACGTCGGATTGAAATAAGAATTGAGTCGATCAAATTTGAAATTCGACTCTATTTATATAATTATTGCTTGTTTAATATGTACTTGTATTAATCAAAAAAATTAATGTAAAAATCTTTTCTAAAATATCATTTTACTGCACACTTACTGTTATGATATTATCTGAAAATTTTAATTAATGGGCCTATATATAAGGCTTAATATGGTTTGGACTCAGAGCAGAGTGGCTTAACATGAATAAGACCCAAATGTCCCGACCCGGCCCGTTATACCTTTGTAGTTTATGCTCCCAGCTCGTACCAAGCCAACAATATTGTGGCATGACCCCACGTGTACTTCAGCTGCCAACCCATTATAACCCAACATAATATTGGCTAAAACCTAAAAGGTGTTCACAAATAGCAACTGAACCCAGGATCGTTCCACAGGACCGTCAGATCAAAACAAGACAAATTAGCAACGATTAGACCGTGCACGTCTACCAAACCATGGCCCACATCGGCCCACCAAAAACACATAATTTCAATCAAATGGCGAAGAATTCTACCGTCCACGTCAGCAATATCCCACAGGAGCACAAACTCGTAATCTGGAAAACTCTCAATATCACGCAAAATTCCGTTACGTTATGTTCCGTGGACTCCAAAATTTCATGCGGTGACGTGGCAGATGATGGAGAGTGGGGCGTGGCGGGCTAGGCATAGGGTCTTGGCTATGGCTAATACTTTTGTCGACTCAGTACAGTCACGTGAATATTAAACTGTTTAAAGATAGTCTTCTCACTATTGCTTATTTTTATCTTCATTTATCTGATGCAGTAAAAAGACAAGCTGACGCATCGTACTGACAGTTGTGTCAGCATATTGCTACGGACTGAACCATTAGTTTTCTCACAAAATACAAAATACATGTTTAATAAGATGCAGAGCACTTATTCTTACAATAATATTTTATTCTTATTCAATTCAAATTTTATCATTTTTTTTAAACCTAATTTTACATATTTTTATTACAGTGACTCTTTGTACGTGGGTTATAATTTAACTCAAAAACTTGCAAATTTTTTATAAACATGAATATTAACTAAGATATTAAAATAAAAATTAATTTAATTTTAATATAATTTATTACGAACTAAATCATTATTTTTTTAAAAAAATATATATTTAATAAAATTATAAAATTTATTTTTATAAAATTTAAAAATATTTTATTTTTATTTAACCTGAAATTTCATCCCCAGCTAGTTCAAGGCAAGTTGAAAAGGTGCAGTGTAGGATTAAAAATGTCCAAAATTTTGTTCAATTAATTTATCACATGAGAGCTAAATTGTTTCTATTTTTTTAAAAAAAGTTAATTATTTGTCACTTATTTAAAATAAAAAATTAATAAAATTTTCATAAATAATTTATCTGACAAAGATAATGCGTGGACATGTCTCGTGTGTTTGATTAAGACTTGGAAGCAAACAAAAGGTTCAGATACTTTGTAAAATTCTCAACAGTAAGCGCTCGTTTCTACCATGGCTCCTTTGTTAACCTTAGCATCTGCTAGAACTACCACACAGTCGACTTACTGGAGCGTAAATATCACGCGTTGTGCAGCCACGTGTGTTCCACATGTGTCTGATGAAGTGCATGAACTGAGCTGAACTGAACACAGCAAGATAAAAATTAAAAAAAAAAAAGTTTTCTTTGTCACACGAAAAAATAACCGTTACAAATGGACACGTGTCGTTCTATTCATAAACCTGTCTTCTTAATCTCTCCTTTGGATTCCCTTAACCTGTCCTTCGAATTCCTTGCTTGGGTTATTTGTCCTGTCTCAAAACACAATCCCATCAGTCTCTCTCTCTCTCCTCCCTCCCTCCCAAAAATCTCGTGAATTTAATCTTCTTTTCGAAGAACAACCAATGAGCATCCGCCATAACTAGACAATGTTGCTGTTTTCTTGCAAATTTTCTAGCATAATTACATCTCTATATTTCTCTGTTTTGTTTTTTCTCTTCAACCATGTCGTGATAACAATCTCAAAAACTGAATTCGACTTCGGTACTTTAACTTTGAGCAGTTTGAAGCTTCTGGGTGATGCTCACTTGAGCAATGGAAGTGTCAGACTTACTCGAGACGTCCCGGTTCCCTACTCCGGCGCCGGCAAAGTTCTTTACTCTAAACCAATCAGATTCCGGCAACCAAGAACCCACTCTCCGGCAAGTTTTTCAACCTTTTTTTCCTTCTCAATAAGCAACCTTAACCCGTCTTCGATAGGCGCCGGGCTTGCATTTGTCATCTCGCCGGACGATGATGCGCTTGGCTCGGCCGGTGGCTCGCTAGGGCTTCTAAACGAGAAAGGGCTTGGCTCGGGATTTGTAGCAGTAGAGTTTGATACTCTAATGGATGTTGAGTTCAATGACATAAATGGAAACCATGTGGGTTTGGATCTAAACAGCATGGTCTCTACTCAGGTTGGTGATTTAGGAGCCATAAATATTGATCTTAAAAGCGGTGATCTTGTGAATTCTTGGGTTGAATATGATGGGTTAACTGGGGTCTTTAATATTTCGGTTTCGTATTCGAATTTGAAGCCAAAAGAGCCGATATTTTCATTCAATCTTGATCTAGATCAGTACGTGAATGATTTTATGTACGTAGGATTTTCTGGGTCGACTCAGGGAAGTACAGAGGTTCACAGTATTGAATGGTGGAGTTTTAGTTCTACGTTTGAGTCAAATCCTGGTCCTGGATCAGCTTCGTCTTCTTCACCGCCGCCTCCAACTAGTTTGATGAACCCAACGGCTAATTCCCTGAGGTCACCGTCACCATCATTGGCTCCTACTGGCTCTGATTCAGTATCAAATACTACACAGAAGAGCAGTAAATCTTCGTCCTGTCATAACCAGCTTTGCAAGCAAGATGCGGGGGCTGTCGCGGGGGTGGTGACGGCTAGTGCTTTTTTCGCCATTTTTGCTGGCGTGCTAATTTGGTTTTTCTCTAAACGGTACAAGCCGGTAAAGAAATCTGAGTCTTTTGCTTCGGATGTAATTAAAATGCCGAAAGAATTTAGTTATAGAGAGGTGAAATCAGCTACAAAGTGCTTCAATGCTAATAGAATCATCGGCCACGGCGCGTTTGGGACTGTTTATAAGGGTATTTTGCCAGAGAACGGTGACATTGTTGCAGTGAAAAGATGCAGTCACAACAGTCAAGGAAAGAATGAATTTTTATCTGAATTGTCAATAATTGGAACTCTTAGGCATAGAAATCTTGTTCGGCTTCAAGGTTGGTGTCATGAGAAAGGCGAAATTTTATTAGTATATGATTTAATGCCCAATGGAAGTCTTGATAAAGCTTTATTTGAAGCAAGATCACCTTTGCCATGGCCACACAGGACAAAAATTCTGCTCGGCGTGGCCTCTGCTCTAGCTTATTTACATCAAGAATGCGAAAACCAGGTGATTCACAGAGATGTCAAGACAAGCAACATAATGTTAGATGAAGGATTCAATGCAAGATTAGGAGATTTTGGTTTGGCAAGACAAGTTGAGCATGATAAATCACCCGACGCAACAGTTGCTGCCGGCACTATGGGGTATTTAGCTCCTGAATATCTCCTAACAGGAAGAGCAACCGAGAAAACCGATGTGTTTAGCTATGGAGCTGTAGTTCTTGAAGTAGCTAGTGGAAGAAGACCAATTGAGAAAGAAGTTACGGGGATAGGCAAAGCTGGGGTCGGCAGCAATTTGGTTGAATGGGTATGGAGTCTACACAGGGAAGGAAGACTACTAACGGCAGCTGATGCACGACTGGAGGGACAATTTGACGAGTCTGAAATGAGGAGAGTGCTTCTGGTTGGGTTGGCCTGCTCTCACCCAGACCCATTGGCTAGACCGACAATGAGGACAGTGGTTCAGATGCTGGTGGGTGAAGCTGAGGTCCCAATCGTCCCTAGAGCAAAACCTTCAATGAGTTTCAGCACTTCTCATTTACTATTGAGTTTGCAAGACAGTGTTTCTGACTGTAATGGGCTGATCACCATTTCCACCTCCTCTTCTGACAACGATGTCATTGCTGGTCATGGTCATGATCTAGTTTGATGATCAACATCATCAACGGTCGAGATTCCACCGCCTTTTGTTTGTTAGTCATTCGAGTATTAACTTCATAGACATATTATTGTATTCATTTGTTTATGTATGTATAACACAATAACATGGAATCTAAGCATAAGGTTAATTAATTTAGTGACTTAGGCAGCAATTTTTGTTTTGTGTTACCACAATTTTGTGGCCTCACAATAATTGATGGTGGGAGCCATTTTCTTTATCTCATAGGAAGAAGGTTGGCTAAATGCTTTCACAAGCGATCTCCTTAGTCAAAAGGGCTTGAAGAGTTTTGAGCAGAGGTTCGGTAAAGTATAGTGGCAAAAAGGAGTGCCCATTATTATTAGCTTTTAAGGGGTTCTTTCATGGTGGTTGATCTCAGTAGTCCAACAACCAAAGCAATGAAATCAATTTTCTTTATTAGAATAGACTTATTTTACCTCTTCTTATGTGGCTTCCTCTCATTTGCTTTGTTTTGTTCATAAATTTCTGATGCATTGTTAAGCCATTTACGTTTTCTTTGAAGTTAACAGGTGCTTTTTCAGTGTTTTGAACACTAATGCACTAAGGCAGTCCGCTATTGAATAATTTGAGAGCAGACTTGTTGAAAGTTAAAATACAAGTGGGTCGTCGTTGCTTTTGAAAAGAAACGTAAAAAACATTGCTTACGAAAGGGGATAAGGGTAGCTAGCTTTGTGCCTATAAATTAAGAATATTATTAAAGTGCCGTTTAGGATAACATCAAATCGCTAAACATTATTATCACAAATCGCATCTTAACAAATCCTAATGCGCTGTCGCATCACTCTTTCTTAGGCCAAAGTTGTTCGCTAAATTATAATTAAATTTTCTAATAACAAAAACAACGTCGTTTAATTGCTTAGACCGTGGAGTTAATGCAAACCGTGGACAAATCTTGCATCGTGGAAAATCGTAATCAAGTAATTATCTCATGGCCGTGACCACGTGGCATGGCCCATATTACAGCGCAAGTTCTCCATCTATTATTGTACATGATAAATAGAGACGTGCTTTGTCTTGCAAGAGCACCGACGATGCTTGCCTACGTGTCACTGTATGATTGGTTAAAAAATACCGCGAGCATCCACCAATCAGAGTTAAATAAATTGAGAATCTTGTCTGCATTCAAATTATTAAATACATAAAGAATTTCAGTTGAAGTGGGTTCGTAATGTATGCGTGCTCGCCAATAGGATTGCGGCTGTACCAACAACTTGAACTTGTGGATCATGAATTCTTAACAAGTAAACGGCTGTGTTACAACGGCTGTACCATGCATCCCCCGACTCGAAGTTTATAATTCTACCGTAAATTTTAGAATACTTTATATAAAATTTAAAATATATAATAAATAATATTTATAATACAAGTAAAAAAATTTTAAAAAATTAAGACAAATCTTATAAATTAACTGTAGCCAATGTAATATAAGCAATCTCTCTTTATATGTATGAAATCAGAGAGAGAAAGATTCCCTTTCTATTTGATCTTCTAACAACTACAACTACAACTACAAATGAAAATTAATTTATGTTGGATTTGATTCATTACCTACCAGTCAAATAATAAATGTTATATTTAAATTATTACATATATAAATTATATTAAATTTTAGTTGAGAATTATTATTTATAATATTAGATATAAAATTTATCCCTCAATCTATATATGTTGTACATTATTATTTTGATGCGATTACTAATTCATAATTGAAATGGATTAGAATTAGAATGAGTTAGAATCGAAATAAGAAATAAAAATCAGAATAAGTTGTTCATTTTAATGATAAGAATCAAAATAAAAAAATTATTTTAAATTATTAAAATATCCTTAATTAATTTTATCATTATTATTATTATTATTATTTAATTATAATAATTGTGATTATTATTATTCAAGAAATTACTTTTATTAATAATTAATTATAATAATAATTTTATTAATAATAACTACAAAAATATGAATAAAAATAATACTAGTTATTATATTTTTATTTTTATAATTAATTTTTTATTTTTATATTTTTTAATCAAAATGACAGAGAAAATGAGATATTAAATTATTGGGTAAAAGTAAAATAGTCAATTTTAGTAATAGGAATCTCATTCTCAAGCCTCTTAAGAATTAAATTCTCATTCTTATTACGATTTTATTCTCGTTCTCATTTTCATTTTAACAAATAAACACAATATTCATTTTAATTTTTGATTTCGAATTTTGATTTTCAATTAGTAAACACACTATTTATGTAGTCTAACGATCATACGAAGATGATAATGAAACATAATTATATAAATAATAGATTGAATATATCTTTAAAATAACTCTCAATGTATTGAATTAGGCTATTTTAGGTAAGTAAGTATGTATTTTCTTAACTTAGTGAGATTTTTGAGATATTTTTACATTAAAGAGAAATTTTTTTTTTTTGAACTTTTGATTGAATATAAAGATAAAAGAATTTGTATAAATTCTATTCCAAAAATATCCCTAACTAATTGATTTATTTACACCATTATCTATATAATGCATTTTTTTTTTCAAATGCTTATATTATTTTTTACTTTGCAAATTCATTCATCAACATTTTTAATTAAAATATTAATTATTTTTATATTTATATAATTTTATAGTGACATCAATATCTTAATATTGTATTTAAATATTTATTTTGGATTATTATTATTATTCTGAATTGTATAATTTATGTTGAAATTTTAAGGTAATATGATTATTTTTTTTAAACTTTGGTTTTATTCTAATTTAAATTTCCTAAAGTTTTCTTATGAATTTATTATAATATCAATTATAACAAAATTAGCAGTAACATAGTATTTTTTGGGTATATGAGCGAAAATTAAAATGGAAATCATTTTATTTATATTTTTTAAAGATTATTTATTTATTTATCACTTAAAAGGATACAAATGTAAAAATATTTATTTTTGTATATTTTTTACTTGAAAAATAAACAACTTAATAAAATTAAAAAGAATTAATTGAAATTTTAGACATTCCACTTTGTTTAGATATCATATTAATTTAGATTTTAATAAAAAAAATACTACCTAAATTTTTTTGAGTCATAGAATTGCAAAAAAATATTTCAAAGATAGTTTTCAATCTAAAATAAAGAACATATTAAATACAATGAATTCACAAGAAAATTTTAATCTTGGGGTATACCTATTGAACTTTGAATAGAATTATGTAATAATTTTTTAAATTTTTTTATATTTATATTATAGTTATTTCAAATAAACAAATAATTAATAAAAGAATAATTCGTATAAATTAAAATTAAAATTATACTATACATTTATATATCTTTATCAATAGTTAAAAAGGGAAAAAAAAAAGGAGCAATTATTCATCTCTCCTTTTATGGTTATCTAGCACCAAAGACAAATTAAATTTATATTTTCATTTGGGTAATATCATGCGATAAATATTTATGTATTTATCAACTCAAACATAAATGAATTAATTATATATGATTAAAAACCTCGAACGTTAATACAATTTATTTATATGTACGTGAAACAACACAATTCATGTAATTTATTGAAGATTATATATCAAAATTAATTTGTGTAAAAGTAACCTAATCAATCTATCTATTTATCTCACATTAATTTTATACTTTAGATCAAATAGATAGAATTATACTTTAGACAAATAGACACAATGTTTTTTATTTTAAATTTTAATAATTTAATTCAAAAGATTTTATGTCATATTAAGTGGTTTGAAAATAAAATTAAAAAAATATTTGACAACACTAACTTTTAGTAAAATATATTATTTTTCATTAATATTTATCCTCAAGTGCTTTCATTCCATAAGAATTGTAGTTTAAAAACAATCATCCCTAAATATCAAATGAAGTGCAAGCCACAAAAATTACTACAAATAATATACGACAAAAAAATATATTTAAAAAAAATACAATTTTATTAGTTGGTAAAGGTAAAAGTAAAACAAATAAGAATTATTTTAATATATAAATGAAAAATACATCCATTAAATTAGTTTGTATCAAACACTAACTTAATTTTAGTTGAAAAGTTTAGAGAGGAATAGGAGATTTTTTTTATTTTATTTTCGAGCTTTTAGGGTTATAATAGTTAAACATTTAATTATATTAATATATCTTTAGGGGTTAATGGCACATAACCAACCCCTAATGTGAATTAATGACACTTTAATCAATAATTTTTAAAATTATTACTTCAAGTCATGGCATTAGTTTTTCACACATAATTATATTGTAAAGTCTAAAATACTCTTACATGACTCGTTACTCTAAAATACTATAATATAATTAAAATTTATTAATAAAAAATATAATGCAAAAAATAATAATATTAATTGAAAAAAGCCTATGAAATTTAATAATAAAAAATATTAATATTTTATAAATAATAAAATTTAATATATCATACTAATGTATTTTACATAAGATTAAAAAATAAAAATTCAATGCATTTTACACAATGGACAAAAATATATAAAAATAAAAATTCAATGCATTTCACACAACTGGAAAAAAAAAATTAAAAAATCATACTAATATGCCTTTTATACAATATAGGAAGAGAAAAAAAATTTAGAGACACAATAATAGATTTTGTTGTGAGTCTTATAATGACATTGTAATCTTTACAGTATAATTATATTTGAAAAGCTAAGACATGACTTAAAGCAATAAGAAAATTTTTTGAAAATAGTTGCTTTTATTAATAAATTTATCACATTAGTTATGTTGCTAATTATTTTATTAAAAAAATAAATAATATATATTTATACGAAAATATTGTCTAATAACCCGAATCAACCAAAGTGCACCCGAAAGTGAAAGAAATTCTCTACTTTCACGTGCACATTTCTCACTTTGCACACAATTTTTCTCCCAATCTCTAAATCTATCATGTTAAATCTACTTTCATTCAACACAACTTAATATTGAAATTAAATACATATAAAAAATAAATATATATAAAATTAATTACTTGTAAAATATTTTTTATCAAATTCAAAATATAAATTTTACGAAGAAGATTGAAAGTAACAAATGATAAAATAAAAAGAGAAATTTTTTTATTATTTGAATTAGAGGCATTTTTATCTAAATATATATTATTATTTAATTTTTTAATAAAATAATTAATAACACAATTAATTTGATAAATTTATTAATAAAATAACTATTTTTAAAAAATTTTCAAGGCGATAATGTTTTGAAAGTTTTGAACTAAAAAATCATCAACTCATTTGCAAGTTAGGCTGGGTGACATTAACCCAATTTTTAATAAAATTTCATGGGCTAGGCCCAAGACGGCCCAATTGCCTAAGGAGCTACGAAAGGGAAATATGAAGCTCAAATTTTTGGGCTATAAATACTAGGATTTTCATTTTCTTAACAATAGATTTATGAGAACACTTTTTTTTTAACCCGAACCTTCGCTGGTCTGGTTCGTACATTGAGCTGTGTCCGCCATGGACGAGGAGTTTGATTTCGGTGATAAGGTCCCTCCCTCCTTCGATCGCATGGTATTATTTTTATGTTATTTATGTTCATAAATTTTTTGCTTATTCACGAGATCTACGTTCATATGATTTGATTTGCGCTTCTAGTTCGAAGATCTGGCAGTTCTTATAATATTGCTTTCAAAGTTCTTGAGGTGATCTGGTGTTGTTTTCTTTTGTTTATGGAAATTCAGTCATACGGATTGACTGGATACATGGACGTTGACCGTTTACGTTAGATTTTTATCTTACGTGGAGATTTTATCACGATGCAAACGTTAGGTTGTGATTAGGACTGTTTGATTCTGTGAAAATGGATAAAATTAAAATGAAATGAATGCTATTTATGTAATGACCGTTTCAGCATAAAATGATTTATCTTATTTTTCGGTAAATGGAGTTTTCGTTTTTTTTTTTTTAATTTATGTCGAAATTTTGAATCATGAACGCTTAGTTTTGATTGATTTTGGAGTTGATTTGTCATGAGTGATCTCATTAATATAAAAAATAGGTTTATGACGAAAGAATTTAATGAAAGAATTATTTTTTTATGAATTGTTGTATAATTTACTTTTCTACACACTGTCAAATTTGATTTGAATTTATTTATGAAAATTGCCCCTTATTTTAACAAACCTTTCTCAATTAGAATTTGATAAATGTGTTTGTGGAACAACTGTTAGGCTGTGATCTTATTTGATCGAGGAAAAGGCAGACAAAATGTGAGAGTGTATATATGGTTTTATGCCAAATTCAAGATAATAAGTACGTGATGGAAGTTGGGTGTTATTACGCTATAGATAAACTTAGCCTAGCTTTTAATCCTACAGCAGGGCAACACCATATTTGCAATATGGAAAGTGCAGGATAATACCCTGTTTGCAATATGGAAGCCCTTTTGATTTTGTTTATAGTGCCCTGGGAGTAGTTTTATAAATGAATGTGGGTTAGATAATTTTTCATAGAATGCGAGGCAGATATTTTTGGATGTTTGCATAGGTTGGAAGGATGTTGTAAATAGACATTAATGGCACACATTCTTGTTATGTATATGATCAAGATGAGTCTTTTGGAAACTATTTTTTACTGTGGTAGTTTTTACAAGACATGTGAATGAAGGAGAAAGAGAAAAAAATCAAATTAATTAGTTACCAACTTAAACTTTTGTTATTCTGAGAATATTTGCATGCATTTTTGTTTCAAGTAGTGCGGAGCGCCATTAATAGTTGTAGATGTTAAGGATTAATCAAAGATGAGTCAATCACAAACTAAACTGATGCTACCATAAAATCACATTGGTACATGAAAATGTCTGAGTTGCTAGTTGCATTTTCATTTCTCGTAATTTGTTGTCTCATGCATGCTTATGGACTGTGACTTGCTCTTATGACAAGCAGGGAAACATGGTTAAGGATGGTGAAGCCCAAGGGTTTAACCCAGGATTGATAGTGCTGCTAGTGATCGGTGGGCTGCTTTTGACATTTCTGATAGGAAATTATGCACTTTACATGTATGCTCAAAAGACCCTTCCTCCGAAAAAGAAGAAGCCAATCTCAAAGAAGAAGATGAAGAGGGAACGACTGAAGCAAGGTGTGTCTGCACCCGGAGAGTAGAAATTTTAGATCCAGTTTAGGTGTTTCTTCTTAATGTTAAACATTCGCGTTCTGAATTTTATCCTCCAAATATGATGTCAAGAGAGTTGTTGAATTTGTTTTCAATGTTTTTTTTTTTTTTTTTTTACCATCATTGCTGATTAGAACATGACCGCATAATTAGGATTGACCTGGTATTTATTATTCATTGTCCATCTGGTAAACGTTTGCCTAGAAAGTGAATCTTCTTGTTAAATTTTACAGCTTGAATCTGGGCAAAATGAAGGATCGGTGCCCCACATTTGTTACAAACTTTAAAAAAAAAAAAAAATGGAAGAACGACTGCATGAGTTGGTGTTTAGCAGGTCCGTGTCAGCACTTCTCTTTCAGTGTCTTAGGTGGCCGCCAAGCACAGCAAGCACGCCACCTCTGTCACACACACACACACACACTGCATGCAGACAACGTTCCTCGCACATTAGTTTTTATTTGCAGAAGCAGCTCAACGACATTGATCTTTTCAGCTCTCTTATCTTTAACATCTCACTGCATCGTGCATCCTCTTGGGACCACATTTAGCCATTACTAATTGTATGTAAAGCAGCTGTTCTTTTTGTAAGAAAGTAAGCCGATATACAAAAATACATTCACAGAAAACTTGTTCGATTGATCTTGTTCTTAAGTTTTATCAATTTCTCTAACTGTTGGTAATACGTCCTTAATATATATATATAAACTATGTCTGCAAAGGGCTTCTAAGTGCTGTGGTTCTGCCAGTGCTTTTGGATGTCAAAAAAGTTTCCAGACTTATTTATAGGATCTCCTACGGTGTGTTTCCTATGCAACTTTTATGGAGATTTTTGAAATAAAATAATCTATAAAAAAACAAAATAATTTCAAAGAGAGAGTTATTAAGTGTCAAATTCCCAAACTTAAAAAATTAAATCCATATTTATAATAATTTTTTCTCTTTATTTTAATAAAATATTATTATAAAAATATTTGTTTGAAGATTGATTTTTTTTTTTACATACACATCTATAATTATTTTTTATTTTTGTTGTAAAAAAAAATGATTATAAAAAATATTAGTTCAAAGATTCATTTTTTCCACACACACAATAGAGATGTTAAGTGTGGTGTTTTTATTCAAAAAAAATATATAATTAAAAAATTAAATATCTGTAAATACTTGTAAAGATGCATGCATATATTTATCTATATATATAATATAATTGTACTAAATTTAGTATGAATTTTTATTTTTTTTAAACGCATCCTAAACCTATCAGGAAGCATACCAAACTTGCCACGTTAGGATTAAGTATTAGCAGATTAGTAAATTTATAAATAAAATTATCATCCCGTGTGCTTAAGGTTAAGCTATAATGATTTCTATAACATAAATAATATTTACTTGTATTTATATATTATTTTAAATATAAATAATTATGCAAAGTGTCGTTGCTCAAAAACTTTGAAATTGACCTTTTATAACATAAATAATATTTACTTATATTTATATATTATTTTAAATATAGATAATTACGTAGAGTATCCTTATTCAAAAACTTTGAAATTGACCAACTTAGCAAGAACAAAGCGAAGTTAACTATTTATATAAATGATCTTTAAAATAATACTTGTATAAAGTTTTTTTTCTGTACATTGCGCATGAAAATGTTTAAAATTACTGAAGCGGATCCGAGCTTTGATAAACACTTTTTATTTGTCCGCATACCATGGCGGTCCTTCAACTAGCATTACAGAATGGGCCACGAAAAAACAAGTTGAAGGAGATCAGCAGTGGCGAATGGCATCAATTCAATTTAGAACAGAATTATTTACACACCATGTCTAGTAATTATCAGAAGATTATCCTTCGGTTTTATTTTTCTATGAAAATTGATGTTGTCATTCATCTTCCAATCCGGAGTGAGGCAAGATACAGGAATAAGTGGAACAGTTGCCATAAAATCTGGCAAATATAGTGTGGTAGATGGATCTGAAGAATGCAATTTAACTTGACATTGATCGGCTAGACAGGAAAGGCAGATATCTGAATATAACAAATTAACAAACGCAACATAAGCAGAGTCTTTTTATCCATTTTATTTCTATACTTGGTTGGTCAACCGAGTAATATAAGAATAGATTGCAATTTCTATAATGCATATGTAGTATCACATGATACTACGATATCTTCTCCCCCAAACAAATTATGCATAAGATAAAACTCTTTTGGGTTGAGGTATGATGCCAAGGAAGCATGACCTTAGGCTCCACGACCCATGGTCTGCTCACCAGGGGGAATCATGACAAAGACGGGTTGAGCATTGAACCCAGGGTGGGGCAACCTTCTGCGGAGCTCACGACCTTCTTGGCAAAGGGCACAAAGGTGGCACAAGACATGAGTGGCAAAATCACACGATGACTCGCACTGCTCACGTTGTAACTCATCTTCCACACAACTTCCACAGCACCCGCTTGACCTATTAAGTGCCTCAAAACTTCCCTGTTTGTAAGAAAAACATTAAATAATCAAAGCTTTCATCCAACTGTTTCTTTCGTTATACAAGTAACCCTCAAAATTCTCCCTGATAAGAAAAAAAATTCAACAAATCTGAGGGATGGAGTCCCCATTAGACCACTATGCAAAACAAAGACTACATACAAAGTAAGCGATCTTGGAACTTGGAAATGAAATAACAGTGAAAAATGATCGATAATACAGTTATATCTTACTGAATGAAGAAACAGAGACATAATCTTAAACTATTTTAAAAAGAAGTCTATATCAACTGAGTTAGAACTGTGGAATGCCTTAACATAGCAAGTTCACAAAAATGAAAAGCAAATTATCAAAATTACCCAGGCGTCCAATAAAAAAAAAGGTGTATTGACAACAAATTCACACATATACCAGTGCGTACTAGGCCTTAAAAGTCTCACTATTATAGAAAATCAACTCGAGTACCAAATTTGGATAAGATATATAAAATGAACCCATAGCCATCAATTGGTAGAGTTTAGACGAGAGATATAGTATGTCATCCTTGTGTGTGTGGAAGTGAGAGATAGTCTGCGGTACTTTTGAGATCTGAAGAATGATCCTTAATTAAAGATGAAGCATCCAAAAGGAAATAACAATAGAAGCATAACTATTATCAAAATAGACAATTAGGTAAGAGTTGTGATGAACAAATCAATGAAAATCATAGACAATCTCAAGAAGACATCTGAGATGATTAAAAACTTGAGATGATGGAGTGGGGAAAATGGATGAATAACTTGCCTCCAGATTAAACTTGCGGCGAATAGCCGTACGGCTAGGATATGAAAAACATGGTGCGAGGCAATTCCAACCAAAAAGTACTTTACCAATCAGGTACAGACCAGAGTAGGGCAGGCAGTGATTTGCAAAAGTCCCCGGAGCAGATGCTAGCCTCTCAACATTGCTTCCATATAGCACACAAGGTGCCACACTTCCAAGAAGACCTAGCCAGTTGACATGATTAAGAGGTAGAATAAAAAGAAAATGAGAAACAAAAGGGATTGAAAATTGAAAAACAAATCACATCTCAGGACCTTAAGGGGGCGTTGGGGGAACATACATCAATTGTATTCTATCATTCACTAATAATTTCAAAGAACCAAAAAGTCGCATAAAACACAGAGAAATGAATCCACCACAGGTCTAAACCAAGCAAATTCAAACTATAAGCTACCACAATTATGGCTTAAATGATTCAAATGAGATGCAAATATACAACGATTATCACTGTTTTAACATATACAGAGAAATATAATCATATACGCAGCTAACAAAGAAGACACAAACGCAATATCTCCTCTTAGAATCAACCAAGAAAATACAAACAAGGAAGGCCCCCATTTTCAGGCTTAGCCCTGAATGATCAAGAAGCTACACGTCTTAATTAAACACCATTTGCATCAAGTTTCTACAGCTATCGCATTATTCCTTATTATTTTTATGAGAAAGGGAATTCTTGGAATTCGTTTTGTTCTTGTTCATGATAATTAAAACTACAAAGCAACAGTAATTAAAGAACACATAAAACTTTAGATCTAAATCTATGCATCATTTTCCATAACAATGATCAATCAATAAGGTAAATTCTATCAAAGTTCTATAATCTTCAAAAAAATTCATAAACACAATCAAACCCTAGAACTCAATCACTCACAAACTTCAAGATCGCTACTGCAGAACTCATCATTGCGACCCAGACAAGCAAAGAGACTCGAGTCCCACTGGTTCCGGCCCATTGGCTCGCCCATCACACTCCCGTGGCTCAACGGCAGCCCATCAGCGGTCCAACCGTATCCACCCGATTCCCGAGCCTCAGATTTCTCAGCAGACGGAGCTTTCGCATCGCCGGAAGCCTTGCCTTCACCATTAGATTTCTTCTCGTTTTCAGCATCTGCCACGCGATTGCTCAAAAGCGGGCTCGATTCAGAATCGTTGTTGCCGTTATCGCCGTTCGTTTTAGTGTGAGTGTAAGCCATTTGCTTCTTTCTCTTGATTGAATTGTGAAGAAAGCAAATTTGTTCTTCAATCCGAACAGATGAAAGAGCAATCAAAGGGTAATTAAAAAACAATAATAAAATAAGGAAAACTGTTTGGTTTTTGTCGGTGTGGAAACGTAACCGAGCCGTGCGCACCGCGTTTTCTTTGCTCAGCTTGACCACTGGTCTTCGGTCACGGGTTTTTACACGGTGTGAATGTAGTCATGATTGTTGATCTAAGTGATCTTATAGATCATCGCCACGTAGGAACTCTTGAACTCTGATCTCAGTCAGAAATTTCTAGGATATTTTAATTATTGAATTAATTTATTTCTAAGGTGAGGTGGACTTTTCAGTCGGATTCCGAGGCTCTGCATGTTTGCATGGAAAAGATTTCTGAATTGAAAGGGATTTTGGAGTCACAGTCCAATTAGGTAAGAGTAGTAAATATTATTTAATTAATAAAATAAAAAATTATTTATTAATATTAAATAAAAATAATTTTAATTATTAATATTAATAAATAAATAAATAATTATTTAATAAGATTTTTTTATTAAAATTAATAAATAATTTTTTATTTTATTAATTAAATAATTTTACTGTATTAATTAAATTAAAACGATAAAATTATTTTATTTATAATTTTTTATTATATATATATTTTAATAAATTAATTGTGAAAAATTTTTCATAAATTTGGATTGGAATCCCATGGATTGTCCATTTCATTTAATTTTTCAAATACAATCAATACAAAATTTCAAAAATTTAATTATATTTATGGTAAATTTTCTATTTTGTTTTGGAGTAATTACAATGAACTCGTTCAACTATTATTTTATTTATTTTTAAAAAATATATCCAAAAACAAGTATAATTTTTCTCTCAAATTTTAAAAGTGGAAGTAGACTAAAAAATAATAATAACAACAATTGAACTTGGTCACGATAAATTTTAAATCGACCTAAAATGTTACAAAATTTTATAAATAATAAAATATAAAATTATTATTTATTATTTGAGTATATTCATGCAAGAAGTAACATGATAAGGTAACAAATTCATGGTGTGGCCATTCATCATTTAGGGTTTTTTTTTTCTCTATTTATTTTAGTATATTTATTTGGTTTAATTTCAAAGAAGGGAATTGCAGTGATTAGAACAAATTAAGAGGCTTATAAATGTGGAAGAGGACCATCACTAATGGGCCAAGGCCTTTGTGTTCCCTCCCTTCTTGCCTTTTGCCTTTTAGATATATTTAATTTTAGACACGTGTTACCTTCATGATTAAATTTGGCCACATTACATGTGAGAGACATCACCATGCCTGAAATCTTTGTTGATGCCCCCCAAATAATAATTAAAAAATATGTATATATTGTTTGTAAACTCAAACTTAGTGGGATTTGAGCCAATTCTTAATTTATAATAAATTTAATTTATAATTTTAATTAAATAAAAAATGATAAACTTTTAATTCTTAACATTACCATCCTTATTATTAGATGAGATAAAACAAAATTTTACCCTAAATTAGGTTCTAAATGCGAATATTTTTTTTAAATTTACGGATTCAAATTACAAAATTTAAAGTGATATATTAAATTTCAAGTCCAAATTATTTCGTATTAAAACTATAATTAAATAAATTATTTTTATTATTTAAATTTATGTAAAATTTTTTAAGACATAAATTTAAATATATTTGCGATTGAAATACCGACATAACAATATTAAATATTAAATATTAATAAAAAGTGAGTGTCTCAAAATTAATATTTATTAAATATTTTTTATTTTACTTTCCTTTTAAAATTAAAAAAAAATAATAAGTAGTACCAAGTATATCCCTAAACTCCGAATCTTTACCCCATCCAACAGTTTTCCTCCTCCACAACCATAGATATAAGTTTCTATTGAGTGTGAGTAGTAAAACGCTTGCGTTTAGCAAACCATTAAAGTCTACAGGGAAGATTAAGCTACAGACAAGATTTCATGCCTACAACTTGTTCTCCTTGCAGAGATGTTAGAATCCCATTACGGCTAAAAGTTTGGCTCAATGTTCCCAACTTTCAATTAATGAACACAAATTTCTACACACATTACATTGTTATCACATAAGAGACGACCTCTAAAGCTAGCAAAGACAATAATTAATTAAGAATTACTAGTATTCCTCAAACCCCAAATACAAGATCACCCAATTCACATCTAATTCACATCTACAGGGACTGCAAGATTCATAGGTAGATATAGCTCAAAAATGACCACAAGACTTGCCAAATTTTTACATGTATTATTCATATCTATGATACATATATGATGGAGGAACTATATGGTAACTTTGACAAAAATTAACAGCATCCAGTTTGCTCCCAAAACTTCTCTATCCATGGCTTTTCTTTCCCTGCAAGAGAAAACCAGTAACTTAGAAAAAAAGTACTTTAACTGCAAACCGGTGCCAAACATACCCCAAGTTTCTTAAATTACAAGTGCTTTCAAGCCCTTGAACCCACATAAGTTCCTTGACTTTTGTATTTGAATCAAAAGAAATTTATCTTTTGGGTAATCTAAAGAAAATTTTGTGGATTCAAAAAGCATTTTTTTCACAAAAAATAGCGCAATTTCAAGCACTTTTTCTACAAGAAGCAAATCAACAGAAAGAACAGTAGAGAATGCATGACATAATATTACATTTCCTCCTGTGTTGCAGCCCCTTGAGCCAATGCATTTTACAGGCGCCGATTCTCTTTCCCGGTGATTCATAGGCTTGCCACGGGAATGATCCGGCGGGGGAATTGAAGAGTGAGTTTCCGGACCTCTGTAATCAATCTCATACAAATCCGGACCCGACTCCACTGGCGACTCACCTTCATTACGAGACCAGTACCATCAAAATACTGAACTATACAACTAACTTTTAACTAAAAAATTCGTACAATTACATACATACAAATAATTTCTCATGTATTTCAAAATCGGACAAGAGAACAAGTACGTACCTTTTGACAAAAATGGGTTAGCGAAAAGAAGGAATAGAAGAAAGAAAGTAGCGACGCTAGACTTGAGCTCCATGCGTAAAATGCAAAGCCAAAGGTTGTTTTGAGTCGAAGAAAAGCTAGAATGTGGCGTGGGTGATTTATAATAAAGGTGTGGTGTGGGTGGGGGGAGAATTTAATTCATGGGAAGTTTACAGATAAGCACGGTATGAAAAAGCAATTGGGTTTCGGTTTTCAATTAGA
Source organism: Swietenia macrophylla (assembly GCA_032401905.1). NCBI lineage: Eukaryota > Viridiplantae > Streptophyta > Magnoliopsida > Sapindales > Meliaceae > Swietenia > Swietenia macrophylla. The sequence goes on from CP135581.1 coordinate 4,872,938, forward strand.
ATCCCATTCTAATTTTTTTGTATCATTTAATTTTTATTTATTAAAAAATTTAAAAATTTTTAATTAAAATAAAATTTAAATCATTTATTTTTTTTATATTTATGTATCACTAAAATTTTAAAAATTAAGATATAAATAATTAAAAGAGATTATTATCCTTCAACATTTTTTAAAAAATTGAATTGAAACTATCGCAATCGATCCAGCAATAAGTTAGCAAAGAAAAAATGTAGATATAATGGGTTGTAACATTTATGAAGTGTGACCATGCCCTTGTACCCAAAAATTATTTTCATTCGTAAATATAAAATTTTTAATTTTATTTTTATGGTTTTTGAGGTTTGGACAATTCCATGTGTGTATTGAATGTTGCATTGAGGGACATCTCATTAAGTTCTCTCTCCTTTGGCTTGGCTGGATTCTACATTATCCCTCACACCTACTCCATTGTTATTTAATTATGGGTATTTTCCCAAGTAAAAGAAAAAAAAAATTATTATGATCAAATGGGTATTTTTTTTTTTAAGAGGTGAAACAAAATTACTTGGAATAAAAGATTTATGATACGATCAAATCAAGGAGAAATCATTTTCAAAGGAATTATTAATGGGCCTGGCAGTGTTGATATATTGATTGAATGGTTATCTTTGAAGGATATGCTCTTAAATATATATGCTTCAATTCTGAAATATACAGATAGAAGTATAGGTGTCTAATCATCTGTGAAGTTGTGTGGTGCCTTCGGAATCATTAATTATTTTGTGGCCAAGGGAAACAATAACAGCACCAGAATACAAAAACTTCATGATTATCATCGATGTCTAATAAAGTGAGTAAAGCAGATAAGTCCATGCTAAACATGATTTAAATTGATTGATTAAATGTCCCATTAATTAACTAATTAAAAAAAAAAAAGGGACCAGAAGTCCAAAACCTGCAGCTACACTACCACAAGGCATTCATTTCATGAAAGCCAATGTGTACACACTGCGAGACACTTTGAATTTTATGGATTATTTGATGCCATAATATGAATAGTTGGTGGGAATCCAACTTGTGATTGTTGCATATTTTGGTTTGCAATTGTACCTTGAATTTGTGTCAAGTTTGGGCCAACATTGGCAGCCTGGATCAAGGCAGGACGGTAATGGGGTTTTGAATTTGCCTTTGCCTACTGCATTTTCAGTAGCCATTTCCAGGTTGCCCGTTGCTGCCATGCCATGCCATTCTTCAAAGACAGTAACTTCAATTTCCCATTTCAATTCTGTTGGAAGAAGCTCGCGTGTTTGTAAAAATGCTAAAGAGAATAGTTCAGAGTTCATGCATATTGATATTCAGCGTGGTAAGAGCCAAAATCCAGGTAAACAAGATATTTGGACCCACTCATCCACATAACATATTCCACTTAAGGTAATGAAGAATGGGCCCAATTCCCAGATAATGAAGATGACGATACTGATGAATTTTATTTATTTTTAATAATATTATATTATATCACATCTTCCCTAATTTGAAGCCATTATCGTAATTTTTTATATAAATTCGCAATAATTAAAGTGTTCGATAAAAAAGGTAGACAACTCTAATATACGTTCATTTATTATTTATATTTTACAATAATTACAGATTAAAAGTTACATCACCTTAATTCTAAGTGGACCCTTTTTTATTGTTTACTACTTTAACCTAATTTGATGGATTTGGATTTCAGTCGGGTTTCAAAATGATTCCAAACCTGAATGTCGGAAGCAAGTCTTTGTAATTGTGCTCGCAGCTGTGGCCAATGATCAGTTGATGCCCAGCTATCAGAAAGACATGGTGTGATGTGAACATCAACCCATTATCAGGAAGTGGCATCAATCTTGATTGTAATTTCCTAATCTTTCCAATGAACAAAGCAAATACCACAAGAAAATGATGAGCAGTCCGCACAACAGCTCAGGAAAAACAGTGGGAGGCCAGTATCTTATAATTGCTTTATAACTATTCCCAGGGCGTCCCCCTGGATTATTATTGGTTGTGAATGACAAAATTGAACTGCGACTATTAAAACACATAACGCTTTTATCTTTGTTGTGAAACTACAGGCGGCAAAAAGCTGGGAAATATTTTCCCCTAATGGACAATGTTTGAATATTCTGATTTCTGTGCTACAGAGCAAGTTCTGAAAGTCGTGGACTCAGCTTTGAGCTTTCCAATTCAGTGGCAGACAGCAGGCACCAAACACAATCTTTGCTCTGGATACATCACTGTTTTTGGTAACTGGGTTATGAATCTTCCTTTACGTTTCTCTGTAAAAGTCACTGTAACTCTCCTGTCTTCTCTGAGAAACAAGTATATAATTGGAAGGAAAAAGAATTGGACAACTTCAATTACATTATTCATTCCCATCACACATTGGTTGTACCTTGTATCAATGGTTCATAGATAAATAACACTCTTTTCGAGACCCCAGGAGCTGGGTCAACTGCCTTGCATCACAAATTTTATGTTCGTCCCAAACATAACCTAATTCAGATTGAACTCATCATTCTAAAGAATGAAAATCGAACTTAATTGAAAAATAAGTGAAATAGAATTAACCACAGCCATAACAACAAAGTACCGATATGAGGTGCAATAGGTCCCAAAAGGAGATCATCATTGAATCCCAACAATCCCCACGACATATCTCTACTTGACTGTTTGGAGTTACACTTCATTTATTATTTAAGCTTCCAATTCTTTCCAAAGAATTCTATGTCAAATCATGAATCAAGCTCAACCGGCATTAACAAAACCAAGATTTAGAAAGGGCAAACAATGCTCCTTGGCACAATATGGAGCTGATGGCGAGGGATGAAGGTACTGCCAACAATAGACGAAAACCTTTATTCAAAAAAATGGAGGCACCTTTCAATTTTTAAAGATATTGTTACTGTTTCAGGGATATGACCAAACTCAACAAGATATCTTAAACCAATGTATTTTTGACAAAAGCAAGCAGTTTTGTACAACCAAAATCTCTATCCCCATGTTTCTTGTCTATGATTAAATGAATGGTAGGTTTATGTTTCCCCATAAGTAAGGTCTTCGTCAGACTCTTCAGCTACATACAAATAGAAGCAGATCAATAATACAACTGATGTTCACATGGCTGTAGATACCTTTTGACTCTCTTTAAGAAGTAGATCTTGACAAGTTAAATAATGCAGTCCCGATTGACATTCAAAACAAATAAAAAAGAAAACATCAAACCTGACGAGATACTCCCAAAGTCCATTGTTTAATGATACCTTAAACAAAGATTGTCGATTAAAATATCATAGGCTACTATTGAGCACATAAAATAAAATGTGGGTCAGCTCATGAATTATTGTATAGACTTTCTACCAAGTATGAAAGTTGGTCAGAGTATCCAAAGATGTATGAATAAGTTTTAAGTTCCAAAACCCGAAAGACCCAGAAAGCAAAAAGGTTGAAAACAAGGAAAACACTTCCAGAAATCATTGAAAAACTACAAATAAGAAAGTAAATTTTAATAAGAGCAGAAGACTTTAATGAATACAAGTGCCCATGAGCGAGGGCAGAGTAGTGGCAGAGAAGCTTAACATCACAACAGGCGCACGATTTTTCACCCTTTTTTTTCATCTCGCAGTGTACGAACCAACATAATCTTTTATAATGCTACGGAGCCATAGAGATTCTCTCATGTGGCCGCAGATGAGAAAATTACAGAGAAAATCAAGATAAAACAAAAAATATATTCAGTTAAGTCGCCAGTAAAAACAAAAAAACAAAGGAACTACAATTGAAATTTGATTGATTGATTAATTAATTCATGTGAAATCCAACCTTCTTTTCTTCCATAAGCTCATCTCTGGATCGAGCTTCTCTCCGGTTCTCGCCGGTTCTGATTTACACCTAGGGAGCAGCAGAGGATGCACAGTTATCGCCTCCTCTGCTTGAATATTTTCAGATTTCAAAAATCTTTCGCTAATTTTATTAACTGGACCATTGAATTCTTTGAAGAACTTTTCATCAGTTTCTGGAACCATTGTTGATTGTTGATCCGAATCTCTGCAAATGGACTTTCTTCCCGATGTGGGATTCTCTTCTCCTCTGTTGTCTTGCTCTGTTGTTGGCTCTTCTTGCTCTGTCTCTTCACACGCTGAAGGTGAACCCCAAAACCTACTAGCTAAAGACGATGATCTGTAAGGTGCGGATCTACATCTTGTTAACAACAGAGCATTTTTTGGTGGGGTAGAAGAAGAAGAAGACATGAAAACTTTAGCTTCTTCTTCTTCTTCCTCGGCGTCTTGTTGTCTTTCTTGAACAAAAGATTCACTCTTGTCGCCAAATGTTGATTCTTTTTGCGAAGAATCTTCTCTACTTTTGCTTTTTCTGCGAGAACTCCCACAACAGAACAGTACCCACCTGCGCCAAACGGGTCGAAACGACCTGAGCTTCAATCTTTCCTTGAAACGAGGACAAAAGAAGGGGTGTTTTATCCACTTACACCGCCGTTTAGTCGGTGCTCCGGCTCTTTTTACGGGTTGCTTGGAGCGTCTCACCCTGACCTGCCCCATGCATGTAACCTTCGGCGAAGTGGGTTCCTGTGTTTCAATGGCGTTACTCTTCTTTCTTAGAACAAACATTGGGCTGGAACGTGTCCTACCCCTGCTCCTGCTACTAACATTGCTTCTCAAGAACCGCATCAATGGTGGCGGATACTTCTCGGCCCGACCAGGACTCGCCATGGGCTTCGTAGTAATCTTCATCCCCAGCAATCTCTCTGCCTTTCTCTGCTTCGAGATTGTGAAGATACTTTCTGTCTTCTCTGTTGTTGCGGTGAGAAGTGAAGAAGTAGAAGATATTGTGGTCACCTATTTGCTGTTATTGGAGTCGTCGTTTCTTGTATGCTTTGTTTTGCTTGCTTTCATTAGCTGTTGTTTTTGTTTCCGTTTCCGTGTTGCCGTGATTTATCTTATTTCCGCACGGATGGATGAATCCTTTGTAAAGATTTTTTTTCTCTTTGGGAGGGTTCCGTTTGGTTTGGCTTCTTCTTCGAACCCGGTTTTTGTTTTTATTTTATAAAAATCATTATACAATTGATAATATCATTTGAGTCTCTAATTGTTCAATATATTTTAATTAAGGGCATAGTTTTCATTTACATCAACTAAGTCCCTAATTTCAATTATAATAATTGCAGTAGTAGTGGTAATTGGTTCAATTTAATTATTTCAAAAGTAACGTTACATGTACAAATTTTTACATAAATAAATGTGATAATATTATATGATAATTATATATTTTATATTTTTACGAAAAAAAAAACTAAATATTTTAAATAATTTTTTCATTTTGCATCTTAAATAGTGATTAAGAATGACAATTCTATTTATAAATTTGCAAGTATTTAATTTTTATAGGATGAATTTAATATACCTTTTAACACTTTTGGAACAAATTTAAAGAAAAAAAATGAAAACCCTTATTATCCTTTACTTCTTTCATCCAATGTTCCTTTATTTTGCATCCACACATGTGTGTGTGTGTGTGTGTGAATAATGCCACATCATCATCTAATAATAATAATTAATTATATAATAGAACTATTTTAATTAGACAATAAGTTATATAATATATGAAATAATTAATTATTCTATTTTATTATTTAATAAATAAAAATTATATTATTGCTTATAATAAAAATTGAAATACCAATTAAAAGTATAATATTATTTTTAATGAGAATAAAAAAAGATAAATTATAACAAATATATCACCAATATAATATTGTCATATTAAATTACATATATACATTGGGACTTATTTGATACAAGTGAAGAATTTATATTCTTAATAAAGAACGTATAAATAATTAGGGACTCAAATGTTATTATTCCAAAATAATGTTTGTGACAGGTGGCCTTACAGTGTATTTAGTTCAGTGATAACCGCATGTATGATATTTGATGAGGTAAAATTAAAGCTACTCGACTGTTACAGGGAAAGAAAAAGGAATGCTTGTGATTTGATTTAACATAGATAGCAGTTGGATGAACAAGAGAGGAGAGAATAAAGCATTTGGTGATTGATTCAATCGCTTTTAACATGAGATGCTGTTGATGACTTATCGAAATAATAAATCTTTATTTATTTTATTCAAAATTTATTATTAAAAATTCAAACAATAATTTTAAAATTAATTATTATATTTCATAATAACATTATTTATTTTCCTCTTCAACAATTAGAGACTGTGTCTGTGTACTGAAGCAACAGAGGACTTATTAGGTCCCTAAGCTTACTGTTTGTCTGATGGCTACTTTGTGAAACCAAATATTTTCCTAATGACCTTCATATATCATAATTATAGTAATCTCACATTTCAACTCAATTATAGCAGTAATTATCAAATTTTCTTCACAAACCCACTTTCAATTTCTTGATAAAATATTTTTTGCCAAAAATTAAAAAAAAAAGTATTTGCAATTGGTGCGTTTTTATTTAATAAAAAATTAATTTTTTATTAAATAGTTAATATTTATTAAATATTCACTTATTTATATTTTTCGATCGGGTTGAGTTCACAAAGTTTAATCTAATACTTGTAAAGATCTCAATCTATTAATTTTTATTATTTGTTTGGATGAAAAATTCATTGATACAATTGACCAATTGAGATATTTTTCAAATTACTAGAATAAATATGTATATTAAATCAAATCTTAAAAATTCAGTTGTCATTTGTACAAAATTTTATTTCATAACACCACTATAACTTTAAAAATTGGAATACATCAATTCTAACTAGACCCTTATTTTTCTAGAGCTTCGTGGAAAAGAAAGCATTATAAGCCCCATTGTCAGAGGTTGGTTGTGAGCAGGGAAGTGCTTTTTAAAAAATTAATAATAAAAAAAAATCAACAAGCCACATCAAATCATTAGGGTAAAATATTACACACAAAGACTATGTAAAAGGGTCATCTACACCTCCATAGGATGTGAAGAAAGCAACCTTTCCAAACCCACCATGGCTCCACCAACTTACCATCTGTCTCTGCAACAAGCAACCACCACACCACCCAAAAATTTCTTGACCATTTAACTTTTTTCCAACATTATCCTCACTGCATTCACGTCAACATTCCAAGTTTTTCACTGTAAATTTGGTATGTTCCCACAATGTGAAGGGACCAATTGGCAGTACTCTTTCCCAACAACAGAACAGGAAAGTCAACCAAGGTATCAGTCTCCCTGTCCCTGCTAGAAAAGCAAAAGAAAGTGCTTCACTATGAAGCAAGCAGCAGCTCAGAATCAATTTGGTGTTAATAGAGTTTATTTAGCTCCAGGCACTGGGAATAAAAGTAATGCATGTTCTAAACAAAATAATGCAGACAGAGACAATGTGCATTTTAAGGGCAGCTGTAATATTGTTGTCCATACATATAAATAATCCGGTGGTATTCTATATTGCACACTAAATACATTCTCATCCTGAAGAAATAATGTCATTTTACATAATAACTGCACAGACTCATGTGTCCATAGATCTTTTCATCCCAACCACTAGCCTTGATTCCAATTCTACTTCATTACCGCAATCCCATTTGCTGATGCAATCTTGCTCCTCTTGTGCATCGGTTTCATCATCTGAGAAACAGCAGTAGGATTAGAAACTCTACATGGTTTTGCAGGATAAGGCTAATTCTTGAAATTAATAATTGGAATTAATGCTGACTAAATATAAATGTGTGACTGTAATAAGTGCAGCAATTTAAAAAGAAGAAAAATGGCATTAGAAAACAAGTATTGTGTTAAGGAAGTTGTAAATCCTGCCTCGGATAGTTGACAGAGAGACTTGAGACAGGCGTCGAACACAGTCCTTTAGTGCTTGGAGTTCGGCTTCCTTCTCTTGTAATTTTGATTGGGCCAAGTGCAATTCAGATTCCAGGTCCACGATTTGGTTTTCCTGCTGTTCAATGAGCAGCTGAGACAGTTTCTGCTCCAGTACAGATGGTGATACTCCATGATTTTGATAACAATCAAAAGTCTGCCCCTCCAGTTTATGGAACTCCGTAGTTAAAACCTCAGTCTGCAAAACATTTCTCCGGTCAATGACAATTTGCATAAATAATTGTTAGAATTGAAAAGAGAGCAAATTCATTTTGGGTCAACAAGAACTTACCATATGCATAAATATATGTACCTATGGTTGGTGAGCCAATTTGTAATTTAAAGAAACATATAACCAGGAGAATTACATAGCTCATAGTCTAGTCACAATTATTCAATTTAGTCGCTTATTAAAAATTAATCTAAAATTGGTTAACATCTTATACATTCTTTTTTTATCTAGCTGTGGATTACATTCGCAACCTCACTGCTAATTATGTTGAGAATCACTGACCCCAACCATTTTCCTGATAACAGGGAAAAATTAATTTCTACTAGCCTGGATTTGTAATGTTTCCACTAGATTATGCGTTTTTGTGTGTGTGTGCACGTGTGTGTAGAGAGGGGGAGAGAGAGATGATTAAGGTCAAGTCAAAGAAAAAAAAAAAGGAAAAGCAAGGACAGATCAATAGCAAGTTGAAATTTGCCATAATATATCTATTAGGCTGTTGTCAACGAAAAACCAACAATAACTATGCTTCTTTATTAGTAAATGAATTATACAGCATTCAACCATCAATAATGACCAAACACTTTTAGCAGCAAATAAATTTGAAAACTTTCAACCACTAATAAAAAAATTATAACTTACAGAATATATTCTTCTATGATTTATTGAGTTAGCCATTGAACTTTAATCCAGTTGCCTATGGGCCAGGGTTTATACTCTCTCGGTGGTCTCAAAAGGTTGTTAAGATGTAACATATGCAATTCAATTAAGGGGCAGCAATATTCTTTGTATCAAAACATTTATAATGACTGAATCTTCATGATATCAAGATGGGGGGAATCAGTATGGAGAGCAAGAATTTAATGGTAAAAAAATCAACAGAAAAACGTGCAGGGATACTTAAAAGAGCGCACCTTGTGCAGATTTAATTTCATATTGTCATGGCAAGAAGCTTCTGTAGTGTACCAAGGCAGTTTCTGCAGTTCAGACTCGAACTCTGGTTCCAATTGATCCATTTCCACTGGCTCTGCATCTCTCTCTTCAGTAAGAACACTACTTGTACATTCACCATCATCAACTAGAGGGACACTTAAAAATTTTAGATCATTAAGGCCTCTGTTCTCAGTTCTCGACTTGATAAGCACTTGCTGATTGCGCTTGTCACTAATTTTCTCTGAGTTTTCAGTTACTCCATTAGCAGAACTAAGAACTTGCACACTACACAATGATTTTCTTTTTTTTAGCTCAGATTTTAATTCCTGGACAACTTTGGCAGTTTCATCCATGGCTGTGTTCAGCTTACTGATCTCACCTGCACCTGCTGACATCATGTACAGGATCCCAACACCAAGTCCCCAGTTGTACAAAGAGCTATCTGAAGAGTATAAGATGAAAAATTAGAATGTTAAACTCATAACATCACAAATATTTTAAGCATACTGGAAAATGAAGATCACTGCACTGACAGATGGAAATGAACAAACTAGACCACTAAAACATAAGACACAAATTTCTTACAGATGATTATAATGGCAAACGACTGTCAAGAATTTCCAGCGAACATAAGTTATTTATCTAGAACTCGTAAAACTCACAAGAAACAATAAGTTTTACTAGTCAGACAACTTTTATATAACAAATACATTTACTGTTGAATTACTAACTCGACTTCTGAACCACTGGATGACAATTATGCTTTTAGACTCCATTGGACTTCAAGTGATTACTACAAACAACAAACAAAGATGGTGAAACTTTTTACCGCTAGTTATACCTTTACAACAATTGTTCTTATTATGAAACATTCTTTATAAGAAATTTAACATGAAACAAGGTCAGGATTTATGGCATTGACAAAATCAGCAACAAAGAATCAAGTTTTAAATTTATTCTTACAATCTTCCTCATGAAATTTAAGTTCTCCAACAATCAAAACAATATGACTTAGAAGAACAGAAATGAGCTTTATGCAGATACCTATGTCCTCCCAAGACATCTTTATACTAAGCAGATACCTATTATAACAAGAATTGTGGTATGTTTTCTCTTCACGAACCCATCAATCAAACATAACATAATGATGATGGAATAAAAAGGAACAAGCACTTAATTTGAGATTAAATTATTTCAGCTTTAAATTACTCAGGAATTGTAAAGTTCTGTTTGTAAAAGGACTGGCACACCAAACCCAAGTACAAACTGAGATTTGCTTTCAGTAATCTCCATGTCTTAACTAAGAGAAACAGAGATGGTCATATGTGGTCACCTCACTTTCAATAAAGTATCATTCTTTATTACTTTTTCATATTAGAAGTCAGGAATTTCTTTCACACAATAGTGCCATTAGTTATATTATATATCTCCAATATCATTTGTGACCACATAATGATATCTCACAAAATGCACCCGCATTCAATTCACCTAAAAAAAGGTGTTTTGCTAGTTACTATCAGTCACATATCTAATTAGAATCATCATGTAATTTCTAAATTCCCAATACTATGTTTGTCTCATGTAATAATATTAAATTACAACAGCAAAACCATAAATCTAAGGACAATTACAAATATTTTTCCCTGTGGAAACCCCAAAATTTTATATGGTCGAGGCGAAACTTAAGGAAAGGAAATTTCATGGCTTACACTTTCAAGTGGGAAATTCTATCTAATTGGTAAAAATGGAATTTTTCCAAACCCCAGTAAGTAACAACGTGCAATATGATCAGTACCGTAACAAATTTGAAACATTTGCCGCATTTTCTCAGCAACCAAACAGATCATGAAGCACCAATAAAAACCTAACCTTTAGAAGAACACGATCCACACTTGGAAGCCACATTCTTGGTAGTCTTCCTCTTCTTCAAGCAAACAGCAACTCTCCTTCTACTAACCTCTACACCACCAGATCTTTTCTCATTCTTAGACTTGTCAGCTCCGAATCCCTTCTTCTTCCTCACATTTTTTGCCCCACTTTTACCACCAGACTCGGGACTTGAAAACCTAAAAATCCCTTCTTGTTTCTCGCAATTACTCTCGTTCCCAGATTCATTACCACCACGTGGAACAACAGGAGACCGATATTTGACATCATCGTCAAATGGGTTTGCCTCTTTCTTGCTCTGATCTCCTTCACATGTTTTTGTATTTGCACTGAACAAGTGTTTAGCCACCAGTCCCGTGGATCCTGCTGCCGCTGCTGCAGCCAACAGAACTTGCCACATGTTGCTTTCGAGAGAAAACGAAAGCTTGGGTTAAATAAAGAGTCAAGAGCAACAGAACTGAAGCTGGAGGAGAGTAATGGAGAGACTGCATTAAAGAGAAACCGAGGAAAGAGTGAAGAGAGTTAGGCGAGGTGGGAGAGAATCAGTGTCGCCTTTGTCAAGATTCACATACAGATATGTAAAGTACAGACACGTTTCCCGCTTTGTTTTAATTTCCAACTAGGAAGATCTTACTATGATTGTATGGCTTTTGGCCGGGTGTTTCGGCGTCCTCGGTGTATCCTGCTATCACGTGATTGTCCGTATGATCCAACGGCTGGATTTATCTCAATATTTCTTATGGTCGTGCAATTATTGGAAGTTCATTTAAAACATTGGATTCTTATACGTTTTAAATTTCAAACTTAAAATGAAATTACAATGAATTGTGCAAAAAAACGCATGGATTAGAAAGAAAATGACAATAGTACTGTAAATTACATTGAGATAGAAGGTGCATCTGTAATTTTCACTTCTTATGTATTTGGATCACACCTGCACGTTTAGTCCGAAGATTTGCAGACGTTACTGAAAAACGAAATAAATGCCAATATTACATTCAATATAAATGCAGCAGTTTTTAGTTCTCTGCATATTCTAATTTCTGAGCAAGAATGGCAAAACTTTTCTATTCATCCATCAATCTGATTGTCTAACAAAAGACTGACAGCAAATGCAACACTGCTGCTGTCTCCAAGAAATGGGCTTGCAAGGAGAATAGCATGATAAGAATGTGCATAATTGAATTTTATGACAGCAGTATAAAAACAGAGAGTTTTAGGAAGGGAAGTTTCTAGATCTTGAAGCAGCTTAAACTCAGATAGAACATGATTTCTATTATTTTGAATAATCACTAACTCTCACAGGCATCAAATGTTAAATCAAGGGTTCTGAATAAGTTGCAAAATTAGAAATCTTGAATGTCCGTAAACCACCCAGGTGGGATCTAGATATGGGAATATATTGAAGTTTGTAAGAATTATTGTTCACTATAACTGTTCTTTCATTACGTAGAAACCTCTGCAGCAACTGCGATATGCTGTCTTTACCACTGGTAACAAGTCTAAACTCCAGAGTTAGCCCCTCTGAGCTCCAGCTATGTTTTCGTGCAATTTCCAAAATGAAGAGATCCAAAAAGGAATGACATTTGCTAAATCAGCTTATCACGTAGCTCATACAAGCAATAACAAAATTCCCAACACAAACTAGGATCTACCAACCTGTCAAAAGAAAAAAGGGCAATGGAGTATAAATATCAGAAAGCCATCCAACCTGGCCAATAAAAATAAACACAATTGCACACATGCACATGAGGAAGAAAGGAAGAGCAACAACCAAATTTTCCAGCATTTGCTATAGCAGTGCATCAAGGATGTTTTATACCATTCACAGACTATTATTGATGGACAACAATAAAAAGTAAGCAACACTCTTCAGGAAGGTAATAGCAACATCTGCAGAGTCAATTATCCATTGCTTTTACTAAAGAAAAAAATTGGAGGTTGCATAAAATTGCATTCAATACATCTATTTCCAGTGCCATTCCCTTTAGTAAAAAGAAAGAACAGTTAGCTCTCACCTCACCTTTGTAATTACCTAAGTATCACTTATACACAAAAATTGAAGGAAAAAGTAACTCAGATAAACAAACAAATTAACTTGAACATTTGACCCCACAAACATAAATGATTTTCTGCACAGAATTACACCTTCTCTCTATTCACAAGGACAACTGACCACAGAAAATGAGCTGAGCGTAGAATTTCTTATTCTATTCCACATTGTTTTTATCACAACATATTTTCAACAACATTTATGTGCATGTGAAATCTTAGCAGCCTAACTTTGCGTTCAGAGCAGAGGCTGAACCAGACTTGAGAAGCTAGGGAGTCACTAATGAAAAGAAACAAAACTCACAGGGCGTAAAACATTTAAAATACATCTAAATAGACTAAATACAACTAACTATTCTCATTTTTTCAATTTGATTTTTGTAAGGCCGTGAGGTTCATCATGAAAAACAACAAAACTTAGGGGCCAAAGCATAAACCACACATGTAAAGAGGCTAAAATATTAATAATTAATCTTGATTTCCAGTAGATATGAATGGGGACAGAGCACGACCCTGGGTACATAACATCATAAACATCAACGGGTGCTTTTAACTGACTTACTGAAATTTCCTTCTATATCTATTGTACGTTTTGTTATCATATATAACAGTCCTAGACCCATTTCTTCCCTGCATCCACCCAACTCTAGCAATTTCATTTTGTTCCGTAAGACAAATTAAAAAGAAGAGAAGAGAATGAGGTGAAAGGAAGAAGAAAAAGGAGAAAGTTACCTTAACTTATTCGGTTTATAGTAAAAAGGATCAACTTCCTTCAGAGTCCACCATATCTTTTTCATCCAGTATTAGAGATAAAAATGGTAACAAATTTCATTCTCACAAAACTCATTTTTTCTCAACCAAACAAGTGAATACAAATAAGTTTTCTATTCTCTCCTTCTACCTGTTCCTTCCCTCTTACCCTTCCATTCTTGCATTTCTATAACTCTACATCTCTACCTACCAAAGTCTACAATACCCAACTCTTGGATGATAAAGTCCCAAGTAATGAAAATGCTCATTGACTTTCCTAACACAAAATTTTACAGATAATTATCTCAAGCGCTTCTTAAAATTGCAACTGTCGGTTCAAAGGCCATGATAAACATATAAAGAAAAACCTGATCTCGATGGAACACCCATGCTACTGTGTTAGCATAAATTTCAGATTAGAAACTTATCTGAGCAGTACATAACTTTTTTTTTTAACATTTCAGCTTTATTCATTTTAGCTAAAGCACAATCAAAAGAAGCAGTAAGAAATGGAAATAATTCGTAAGAAAAAGAGAAAAGAAAGAGTAGAACTTAACTTTCAGTGCACAGACTATATCCCTCATAATAGACAAACGCACATTAACATTCAACAACTATGATGCCATAATTAGACAAAACAACTTCTATATTGGGAAACAAAAGTCATGACAAAATGAATACGATAAATGAGATCTTGGCACAAAAAATTCTGACGATTATTGCAGCAGAATGGCAATAAAAATTGAAGAGTAATTCAGCATAAAACAAGTAAATGGATTACAGAATTGACACCATGTTAAGATGATGAGGAAAGTTAAAACTTGATGCTCACAACCATTGAATTTTAAGTTTCAAGTTGCTAAATCAAAGTCATTTCTGTGCTTGATACTTAGTCTGAAACATCATCCATTTATTTAACTCATTTCAACATTAATGAAAAAATTAGGACCTCTAGCTAAAATCCTCCCTTTGGTCAGCCTGAACCATTATTACTGAACTAAGACACGTGATGAGAGCAAGTTCTGCGACCCTTAGAACAGATTTACAATCAAAAAGGCTCCATATAGTTTATCATAACATTCTATCCAAAAAATCTCCATTCTAGAAATAAAACACTATGCAGAATAAAGAGGTAGAAAGTTTGGACAAAGCCCTCAGGCATAATAAAGCTTTTCATGGCTAATGTTTTTTATTTCAACTGATTGATCATCATAATGTGATAATTGGAAACCTTGTGTATTAATCATGATCAAAGCAAGCAGTAACCAACTTGAGCGAAACATTACTCACCTCTTCCACTTTCTACACTATGAAGATGCATCAAACTACCCACAAAAGCCCATTGGCATTGTGTGGCATGCTTGGGTTAGTCCAGTCCCCCCTAAGCACCTATTTAGAGCCAGGTCAGGTATAGTATCTGCATCAAACAACAACAAATTTGGGTTTCGACTACAAAGCTTATTTTCCTAGAGGCATTAAATGAAGTTTTAACACAGAAGCCATGCACAGCTAAATGAAAGAACCTCTAATGCTTCTCTCTGGTTTTCCATCTAAGACGTTTCCGTTCCTATCACATTGAAGTTATTAATGAGGGCCCACATAAGAATGGTATAATTCTATAACACCAACCCTATAAACCTTCACAACTCATATAATGCCTCACATTCTAGAGTGGACACATAGTAATAAAAAGTTTATGCATAAATTATGTTACTGTGGAACTGCATTTCATCTTGAACCGGACGGCTTCCTATTTGCTTCTGAAAGTTACGAGACCAAATTAACATTGCATAAACATACAAATGCTATTCTTCCGGGGTTAATATTACTCATCCTGCAAGATCAAATTTAAAAACTGCTCTACCTCATCCAAAGATGGCAAATACACACTATCGATTTCAAAAATTCACAACCCAAGTGGAGACACAATATAATATTGAATCAAAAACTAAAAAAGAACAGAAAATCAACGGAAAAAAAGATCAAAATCTCACATACCCAGGTCATATTTCATCGATCAATTGCTTTTAGAACCCTTGTCATTACTATTTCTAGCAGCCCTCGCATTGTCATACTCGAACTTCAACGTATTTGGAATATGGGAAGTATCCTTGAGATAAAAATACCTCCCAAGTGCACTCTCCTCGATAGCAGGAAAATATGGAAACATCAAGGAATTCACAACCCAAAACCACCCAGCTCCGATTAAGATCCCCAAAGTAGCCCCGGCAAAAACCTGAGCCACTGTATGGTAACCCAAATACACCCTTGAAAACATGGTCAAAACAGCCAAAGACCAGTGCAAAACGTTCAAAAACCACCTGTTTTTTATGCCACCCCATAGCCCGATTCCTTTACAAGTTAAAAGTGTATAGTAAACAGCGAAAAAGAACATGTACTGCGAGTGACTCGAGGGCCAGCCGTGAGAATCACACATTTCTAAAAGCGCGCACGTTTCGGGCCGGGCCTGCTGGACAGACTTTTTGATGAGTTCGCTGATAACTTGGGAAACTGAGAGACCGAGAGCGAAGAACAGCCCCTGAAGTTCGCGGCGAAAGATGAAGTGAGAAACGAAACCACCAAGGCTAATGAAGACCGGCACGAGAGAGACCCAGGCTAGGAAGTGGCCAAGCTGGTCACCCTTTTGGTACCGGACGTGAGTCAGTGTCACAGCCTTTAACTGCAGCGTGGCCATGGCGGAGCGGGGAGATCTGAGTCGTGACGGAGGTGTGAACGATTAGTTGGATAATGAGAAATGACAATCTAAGACGCGTGCGTTTGTTCATCGAGAAACCGTTGGATGGAATTAAAATAAGTATCGAAGGAGAAGAGCTCAGAGTAGAAGGCGCCACGTGGCAGTCCAATAAAGGAACGGGTGTTGTTACTTTCACATGCGGTCAACTTTGACTCTCTCACGCTCGCATCACAAGCCAACAAAGAAACCACGTACCAAAGAGCAAAGTAGAAAGTTTCGTTCCATTATTTTGCCGAAAGGAAACGAAAAAAGAAAAATATAAATAAATAATTTAAAATCCCATGTTTATCTTAAACACATTATATTATAAATTGTAATTTATTTCAATGTAAATAATGCAATATTTGTTTCTTATGATCGAAGAAAAATTTATTTCACATCATTTTACAACAAAAAAATCGTAAATTTTATAATTTTTTAAAATAAAATTTAAATTAAACTCTAGATACAAAATTTATTTACTTTTATTTAAATTTTGAGAATAAATTTATTGTCAATAAAAATATTTTTATTGCTAACTCATTATTAAGTGATTTTCAATATAAAAATAATTTTATAAAATATTTAAAAACTTTTCTTGTATTAATTAAAATTATTTTTTAATTAAAGATACTTTAAAATACTTTTATGATTAAAAGCCAAAACTTTAAATAAAAAAAATATATAAAAGAATGCACTATTATCCAAACAACTATAATGTTTAAGCTTTTTATTAAAGGCATTTTCAAATGACCCTTAAGGTATGGTGTGTGTACAAGTATTGATTATTTATGATACATATTATATATTTTGTATTTAAAATTTTTAATTTTTAAATTTAATGTTTAAATTTATTTTATTATGTGTTTTAAATTTTATATTAATCATTTTAATTCTTGCATTTTATATTTTTAATTTTTATATTAATTATCAAATTTCACGTTAATTGTTTTAAATTTTTTATTTTATATTTTAAATTTTTTTAAAAAATGTAAAATATATGGGAATGTACATTAGCAATTTTCATATAAATATTGTGTTTTTATAAATATTGTAAATCTTGACTTAAAGAATTGGGAAATGGGGACTTAAGTGAAAGGTTTGGCATGCATGAAATTTGAAGGGAACACTTGGGTTGGGAATTGTCGGTTTTTGCCTTTAAAATTAGAAGTTTGTTTTTATTTTGCAATTCATAATCGAAACTGATTTTGGAAGAAATGAAGCCAAGAGCAAACTAAAGTATAAGGAATGGGGTTAAATATTAATTTCGGTAAAGATTAAATGTAGAATTTGTTTTGGATTATTAAATACGCATACAATTGCTATGATATTCTAAGTTTTAGTAATTATTTTACATGTATAATTTAGTTTTATATTTTTCTCGATAGAATTTTATAATATAATTTATAGTATGACTTTTTAAATAATTATATTATGAGTTAGCAATTGTTATTATTGATTTAGTATTAGGAAGTGTTCTTGAAAAAGTAGAAAAATCAAAGGAACTCTATATATTGTCTATTGCATTGTTAAGATGGGTGTTTATTTATTTTAAGCGATTTTGGTTTTAAAACTAAAAATTTGCATGTGTTACTTTTCTCAATGTCTAATTTGAATGTTCATGGTAATCTAATTTGAATTATGAATGTTTATGAAATTTAATGTGAATTATTATGTGTCGATCAATATTTACTGTTAATAAATTAAATTAAATTATTATTTTATATATGAACCAAAAATGAGCAAATTTATAGTGCTGTCTCCTACAAAAGAATTTATAATAATTATGTAAAAAATATATTTTTAATTTAAAAGTATAATTTGTGAATGTTCACGATTCTTTATACTCTATAATATGATTTATTTTCCGTATCAAAAATTTGCAAAGATGAAATTAGAATGACAAATTCTAAAAATAATATCCTAAAAGTACATTTGTTGTATATTTAATGAGCGACGTGAAATATGCATGAAATTAATTAAATATATTTATTTGTAATAAAAAGACAAATATTTTATATCAAATTTCATGATTGTAAGTTTTGATGTCTCTCATTATATTTATTAAAATGTTATTGGAATTAGAAAATAATTTATCTTTTATTTATCTTTAATTTTTAATTTTGATATTGTATATAAATATATAGTGGATGTTAACACATCCATACTTGTTAGATTTTTTGCTATTTTGGATGTAAAACAATTAAAAAGATTGGTAGTATTCTAACTAAAAAAAAAAAAGAATCATTTTGTCATATTTTTGAACTTATGAATATATAAATAATTGTTTATAGATTTATACTGTTAGGCTACAGTATTCAAGACTACTGTTAGCCTCCTTTTTTTCAAGTCCTTCAAAAGATGTTTTAAAATTTTTTTATGTTTTTAATTTTTTATTACATATTTTAAGTATTATTTTATATTTATTTTATATATTTTAATATTTTTTTATTTTAAATTTTACAAATAATGTTTTAAATCCCATACATAAAAAATAAAAAGGGGACAATGGTACCAAAGGGTACTAAAGTTAAGACTTAAATTTGTAATATGTACATGAAAATAAAGATTGTAAAATTTTTATATTGTTATAAGAGTAAATGAGTAATTGAGATTTTTATTACGTGATTATGTGGTGTTTAGATTATGAGACGAAAAATATTTGGTAAAGAAATTTCATTCGATAATGTGCTAGATTCTGAATTTTTAAAATTTAAATTCATAATACATCTTTACAAGGGAAACTCTATGTTAAACTTTTATAGAATTAGAATGGTCACAATATTTTTATTTTTATCTTAAATATAAATATAATATTAGATTATTTATTTTTATTTTTGAAATAATAAGCATTTAAAAACTAACACTTTTCTATTTGTATATCGTTATAAATTTTAAACTAAATAATACTATAATTTTTTAAAAAATTACAAATAAAATAATTTTTACTCGTACAAAAAATTAGATACTCTACTCTACATTAATAGCAATTTAAAACACTTTAATTTACATTAAAGACACTTTAAAACACTTTTATGATTAATAAAGTACTCGCTTTATTTAACAACCAATATTAACCCAATACTTATTTATAATTGATTGCTATAAAATACATTCTACATTAATTTTGAATAAGAACTGACATTTTATCCCAAAAACATCATAAATTGGTTATTGATCTAACTTTTCTTTCCTTTAAAATTCAAAAATGTCATACACAAATTACACAAAATAAAATTATATTGCAGAAAAAAAATTAATCAATTGATATTACGATAAAATTTCTCTGTTTTATACCACAATTATGTTATATATTGATTTTTTAATGAATTAAAATAAATTGAATGTAATAGTCTTGATTTGATCTTATAAATATTAAGACCGTGTTTGTTTTTTTTTTACTACAATATGAACAAATTTGAAAGTGAATAATATGTTTATATTTTATTTGAAATAAGAATATAACATTAAATCGTAGCATTTTTCATTTATAGAAGCTTCCCTTCCTTGTTACTTCATCACAAGTCTGATTTAAGAGACCCAAGATAAAATATGATTTAGTTGCTACAAGCTTTGCATTGTACTCCTAATGTACTTTCTATTTGATTGATTAAGGGTTACGTTGTAGTACCAAAAAGTGTCGTTGTGCCCTTTTTATTTTTTTATTTTCAAATATTCTAAAAAATATTTTAAATTTTATTTATTATATTTTTTATTGTACATTTGAAATATTATTTGATATTTATTTTATGTATTTTAATATTTTTTTATTTCAAATTTTATAAAAGATATTTAAAAGCTCATTCATAAAACAGAAAGGGAGCACCATAACCAAGTCCATTGATGAAATGAATCAATTTGGATTGTCATTACATAATTCAATTAGCACCATTCAATATTGCATCTACAGGTGATGCAGACCCTATTGCGTTGTGATTGTTAGGTGGGTAGTATTGTACAATTTGATAAGGAGTTTTAAAGAGAATGAAAAGCAAGTGGGCCTGCAGTGGGGTTACTAGCCAGCTGCCGAGCTATTTGCAGGCTAACATTGAAGAAATGTACTTGTACCCACCTCTATGCTTTTAGCCAGGCCGCCCTTGGACTCGGGCTTCATCAATGGATACATAAATATGGCTTGATCAATGGCTTTGCCGAATAAGGAGCCGTCTAATCTCTGAGTTTACTACTACCACAAATTTAATTTGAAACTGTCAAAATATATTTAATATATCTTTTATTTTTTAACATAAAATCTAAAAAATATAATAAAAAATTTAAAATAAATAATATTAAATTTAAAATAAATAATATAAAAAATTAAAATATAAAACATAAAATTAGCGCGGTTAATATAAAATTTAGAAGACATAATTAAAATATTTAAAAAATAAAAAATTTTAAAATAATTAATATGAGAGTTCAAAATTTTAAATATAAAATTTATAAAATGAATGGTTGATAATTTCATCTAATTTTGACAGGTATCAATTGGGCAATTCTTTTGCTTGACACAGTTCACGAAATGGCTGTTTCTACCAATTGATTTATTGGGCCGGCCCATATGTTTGGATTATAGATAAATAATATTATTTATAAAATATTTAAATAATATTTAAAATAGAACCTAATTATACACTGAGTTAAAAATTGCCTCCAATATTTAAAAAGAGTTTGTAATCATACATACGAAATAATTACTTGTATTATCTTTTTAATTTAATATTCATCAGTGCTAATTAGCATTGTAAAACAAACACTAAATTAAATATATAAAATAATTATAAAAGAATAAATTATAAAAAAAGTTATAATATTTTGAAACGGAGAATAATCTTAATAACATTCTTCATTATCATCTTTGTTTTTTTTTTCCTCTACTTTTTTGTTGTAGGTCACGTTCAAGTTTTCAAACTCAATTATCCAACAATACTCAGATAACGCGGTATGCCCATGCTATGCTGTTATAATAAACTAAGGTTGACCCATTTGATGCCTTTACATGCAACTTCCAACTCTTCTAAATAACTTTCACATTATTAATTAAATAAAAATTTTAATACAAAGATAGTACACTTTAATTGGATTCCATTTGAGTTCAATTTTAAATTAAATTAAAGATTTTAAATTTATTTTAATTTAAACCAAACCGAATTAATAATAAAAAATAATTCGAATCAAACCGAACTAATATTTATTGATTTAGTTCGATTTAAGTTTAAACCAATAAAAAGTAGTAAATTTGGTCATTTTAATTCTATTGAATCTATACCAAATTAAATTCAAAAATCAAATCAATAATTATCGATTTAATTTTTTTCAAATTAAAATAGATTCAATAAATTTTTAAACAATTCAAATTAGTCCAAATTATCAATTTAGATCAATTTAATTTAAATTTATCTAACTTTATTTTTATATAAATATCAAAATAAATATATTTATTTTTATAAAAATTATTTATAATAAAAATTTTTTTGTACTATTTCATAAATGGATATAATTATGCATGAAAATATGTAAATTAAATTGATATTAATTTGTATGTCTAGTTAATTTAATGAAATGTTAGGAATATTTGTCACGGAATCAGACACATCCTTTTAAAAAAATTATACAAATTTTTGGGGTGAAAAAATAATTATCCTAATTAATGCATGAAAACCTTTTGTTTTCGGGGACAGCGAAACAAAATTGAAAAAATCAAGGGGCCTTCTCTGTAAATAGGAATAACCGGAGAATTTTGGCGCTTGTGCGCGTGAGAAAGCGATCGATCGTTGCATTTCTGGGGGCTTTCCAGTTTATGTTTGAAAAACCTCACTTTGAAGTTTCTTCGCTTGATTATAGCTTCCTCTATAATGGCCGACGATAGCTTGAATCCTAACCGAAGAGACCCGATCAAGTCTTCAGGTTGGTTCCCCGAAACCCTGAAGCTAGGTTTTTGTATTATTGAAGCTATTGATTCTTACGTTTTCTGTTTGTTTGCCGAGAAAATTGGGCAAAAAGATAAAATTGGAGGCTCGCTTTCTTACATTTCTAAGGTTCAATAGATTACGGTGAACTACCACGTGCTAGGCAAGTACTTAAATTAGGTCCCGAAAGTAGCAATGCAATTACAGTAGTTGAGAGGGCTGTCAAAGACATGTCGTTCAGAAACAAAATACAAACTGAATTAATTATGTTTCCTTCTTCTTGATGTTTCAAACAGTATCAATTTGTATGATCAGTCATTTATGTGTCTTTTAACCTTTTTCTTTTCTATTTAAGTTTAAATTTTTGTTGTGAAGCAGTTTTCTTTTTCTTGTGGAATGTTAATTCTGTATGTGGTTTGAAGTTGGAAATGTTGCGGCGCAACGGAGAAGGCAAAATGCAGTTACTGTGGGGAAAGAAAGAAGGGAATCGTTGGTGCGTGCAAAGCGCTTGTGTCGAGTTGGTACCATTGGTGATAACGAAGTTTCCCTTGATAGTGATATGATGATTGATGAAGAGCAGTCAGTTTTGGAGACTCAAACGTCATCAGCTGTGGAGGAGTTGAAGTCTGCTGTTGCATATCAGTAGGTCAACCTTACATTTCAATGAACATAATAACTGGAGACATATAATTACACATGTCACATTACCATTTTTGTTTTAAGACTTCAGTATAAGCAGTGTGATATATATATATATATTTTCATGTTATTTGAGTCTGTTGCATTAATTGAAAGTTGATTCATTGTAATTAAATTTCTTGTGGCTATTGTTGGTTATAGGGTCCATCCTGCTTCATTGCTCTCCTAATTGTATATCTATCTTGTTACTTTTTTGGCTTGTTGCTTATTTCTGAAACAAGTTGGTGCTAAATGTGTATACTCTTTGATAAGTTCAAGTTTCTTGAAGAATCCAAATTATTGCTCGTGTTCAATCTACATGTCTCATTCATTGTTTAACTGCTCAAAACAAATTAAAAGCAGTCTGCCTTGGTCAGAGGACATGATAAGAGCTACTGATTTGGGAGCTCAGAACATGTCATGACTTGAAAAATCCTGTTGGGATGTGAGACTTATAGGAAACAAGGAAAACAATAAATGAAATAACCATTTGGATATCATAAGCAAACTCAACTAGCATGTGCCATACGATATATTGACTGGTAAACCTATGATGTAACTTGTAGTGAATATATTCTATGTTGATGATAATGAGTGCTGTAGAAATTATTTCATGTAGATAGATATTCTTTCATGCAAAAGTACATATAAGGAATGGTTCTTTTAAAAATGTAAGATTGGTTTCTAATACTTTTGGGAACTAGGATTTTGGACAGTGGTTTTACCTTGTGGAAGGAAAGTTTACAGTCAATGTGGAACTGTTCTGTGTGTTTCTTTCTTGCATAGCTTACTTTTGTAGTGCAGCAGAAGGATGCTCTGTCGTCTATACTGCTGAGTGCTTAATTGTATTTTGGCAAGTTATACCTAATAGAAGTAACTAACATGTTATCTTTTTACTTATGCTGCTAGGGGGAAAGGAGCAATGCAAAAAAGAGTGAGTGCTCTTCGTGAACTGAGACGTATATTGTCTCGATTTGAATTCCCTCCCATAGAAACTGCTCTCAAAGCTGGAGCAATATCTGTACTTGTGCAGTGTCTTTCATTTGGCTCTCCAGATGAACAGGTCTGAACAATTTATCCTATTTGGTTGTTTGATTGATTTGTATGTGTCATTCTTAGTACCAATATGTGGCAAAAAAGAAAAATTATTTTTGCGACCAAGGGGGTGGAGGTGAGTGGAAATGGAGGAAAGTGGGAATGTGTATAGGTATCACTCACTGGTGTGTTCTGAAATATTCATTTGGTGGTGTTTCCAATTCCAAGCTATGTTAAAAAAAAGCTGAATGATTGGCTTTAATTTATAATTTATAATATTCATCCAAGGCTCCCATTATTAACCAACATGTTTGTCAGGTGGGAAAATTTTGATGCAACACATTTTCAAGAAGGATGATCAATTTTGCATAATTTTTGAAGTTTTTGGTATGTTTAAGATATGAGGAAAAAAAAAAATACCAGTGATTAAATGATCAAAAGTAGTTTCTGGCAATCAGATATGAGCAATGAGCATCAGTAATGAATGGCAGTAGTCGCTTTAACAATGGATTGCCACTAACGATAGTTATCGATCTTGGTTATAGTTAACAGTCCTTTTTAACTATGTTTCATTATATTAGGAAAATGGTTTACAAGCTGCAATAGCGCTGGTCAATTTCTGGAGTTTAAATTTATAACTTCCATTAACTTTTCTAACCACCCATAGTGTTGTTGCAATTTTTTTCTTGAAACAAATGGAAGCTAAAATATGCAGGTTGATGGGCCCTTTATTGTTGGTAAACCGTGTAGGGAAAATACACCTTGATTATGTTCTCTCTTTTGATTGATTGCAGCTTCTTGAGGCAGCTTGGTGCCTCACAAACATTGCAGCAGGAAAACAAGAAGAAACAAAAGCTTTGCTGCCTGCATTACCATTGCTTATTGTTCACCTGGGAGGTACATATTGGCTTGTGCTTTTTCCTCTTTTTAAGATACAATTCTCCTTTTGTTTCTGGTAAATTTATACAACTACTATTTTTACAGCTTTTTAAGCTCATAGTTATACCTGGACTGGGCAAAAAAGCCCAAGAGCCAGAAAACTGAACTGGATTGATTGGTTTGGTCCAGTTTTGGTTCGGTTTTATGTATTAAAAATACTATTTGATTTTCAAGTTTAGAACTGAACAGAAATCAGTTCGGTTTGGGTTCTAAGTTTGAAAAATTGAACTGAACTGAAAATAAAAAATATATATAAAATTTTACATTTAAAAACAAGTAGCATATTTTAATTAGTTGAATTTATTGATTATAATATAATTATTTATATTTAGGTAAAATAAGTAAAAAAAAAAATCTAAAATTTAGATTAATTTAAAAAGCATTAATATAAATTTAAATTATTAAACCGAGTTAAACCAAATCAATGTTTTCTTTTCAATTTGGTTAAGTTTTGGTTTGGCTCTTATGTAAGTTTCTGCTGGTTCGTTTCTAACATTTTGAGAATATGAATTTTTTGGTCTGGTCAAGTTTCGATGAAACTCGACCGAACTGACCCTTTCCCACGCCTAGTTATACAAGAATCTATGAGATCAAATCAATTCTGACATATTTTGTAAAGGAAGCTTAATCTTTCCAATGTTTTTGTATTGTTTCTTTATCATAGACTTATGATCTGTGGTCACCATGCACATTTAATCTTTAGCTTTCTTCAAATAATCTGATAAAAGATTACTTGTAATTGCACTTCTTATGTAGAAAAGAGTTCCTCGCCTGTTGCTGAGCAGTGTGCATGGGCATTAGGAAATGTTGCAGGTGAAGGAGAGGAGTTGCGGAATATTTTGCTCTCTCAAGGGGCTTTACCACCTTTGGCAAGAATGATGCTGCCAAATAAGGGTTCAACTGTGAGAACAGCTGCTTGGGCATTGTCAAATCTAATCAAGGTTTTGATGTCTTTCTGAATTTGAAAAATTGTATTTATGTTGTGTATTGATTTTGTTTGAATTGTGTGGGTATACTAGTCTTTGTGTATGTATGCATGCCTGGCCTTTTCAAATTCTATTTATTGTATTTTCGTGGATTGGGTTGTGTGGGCATTTATGCGTGCACGTGCCTGCTTGCATATTCTTCTGCTTTCCAAATTCATAACCTTACTTCAATGCATTCGGATATAGGGACCAGATCCTAAAGCTGCAACAGAACTTCTTAGAGTTGATGGGGTACTGGACGCAATTCTTCGTCATTTGAGAAAAGCGTAAGTGGGAAATTATCCGTCTGGATTCCTGTTAATTGTTATATTGAGTTGTTTATGTTGGGTCAGGTGCTGTATACACTGTTGAACAGACATTCTAAATCCTCCTTTTACTTGGAAGTTTTGATTTTAAAGCACGCAGCCATGTTCTCCATCTAAGAAATATTCTTGGTTAAGCTATTTGTGTGAACTCTATCTTGTTGCATGGTAAGATCTATACACAGTTCTAATCTGATGAACAAAATCATTTCAGACTGAATTTTGTATGTTGAAGAGAAAACTGATGAAGAAGCCAAAACTCTTGCCACTGGAAGAAGGGGTAATGAGCTGAAAGTTGTCACTGTAGAAAGTTCATATTGCCTAATAATTATGAAAAGTGCTACATGTTTTTATTTTTTATCCTGTGGATGTTTGGGAAACTTGTTTTATACAGAAAATTTTTTATATATGGTTGGTGTGTTGTAGATGAACTGATTTGTGGTAAAAATGCTTTTGCACATGTTTATCTTTTACTTGAAAAAGTGGAGATAAATTCCTTCCATTCTGTCTTATTGGAAACTAGTTTTCTTCTAAGAGTATATCTTATAGAGAATAGTGATTGTCCAGTACTGTCCCCAAAAAACTTGATCCTCAAAGGTGAAACTTAATACAATCGAACATATTGATGCAAAGTATACAAAATTGCCTTCTCCTTTACGTATATTTCCATGTTGAGATATTTCAATCAAGAAGGTCTAAATCTGCTTGAATGTTCAAAATTCATGGGCTCATATTTCCCTCATTATTTGGATGCAAATAAGTCCAATATAAATGGTTATGGTGCCCACTGTGGTTAGAGTGCAATAAGTTTATGTACCCTACAATTTAGCTTCAGATGCCTGTTCTCTATTGCCACCTTTTTGCTCTTGGCTGATTGTCCTTGTAGTTTTTTTAACTTGTAACATGTTTGCAGAGTTAATATGCCTGTTCTTCTTGGTCCAGTATATTTCGGGATTTCTTATCTTTCTGACCTTCCTGTCATTTTTTTCCTTCCATTTGAACCCTGTCTAGCTTATGATACTTTTGCCTTCAAAATGCCTAGATCCTCTCTGGTATCATTTGTTGCTCTTTACTTGCAGATGTGTCCTCTATAATGACATATTTTGATGGTTTTGGTAGTTTTTCAGAATTTGTTTATTGGAAGAGTTCTATGGGAAAATAATTAGCTTTGAGGTCCTTTCTTCAGGGAAGAATTATCTTCATCTGACTTTTATTAAGAAACATTCAGTGTTTTTCTTCAATTTGCTTTCAGAAAGAATCATTTAGTTGCCCCAATAATTTTATTTCTCATGGAAAAAAATTTTAATCATTGGAACTCATTTGTTAAAGCACACATAATTTTATATTTAACCAAATGAACTATCATTTCAGGGATGAGGAATTGGCCACTGAAGTAGCATGGGTAGTTGTGTATCTTTCAGCCCTTTCAAATGTTGCTACCAGCATGCTGGTCAAGGGTGGTGTCCTTCAACTACTTGTGGAAAGATTGGCAGAGTCAAATAGTTTGCAGTTGCTCATTCCGGTAACATGCAAATTCAGTGATCACCTTCTTTGTGAATTATGCAATTAATAGTGTTCCTCACAATATGTCCATGCTTATTGTACAAAGATTAAGTTGATTAACTTTCTGCTTCTTCAATTGAATTGCAATACTTGCCTAAAATCTTCATTTAGCAATTTTTAATGTGATTTTTTTCTTCTATGTAGTAATATGCCTGGTATCCTGATTCATTAATGACCTTATGCTTCTCGTGGAAGTTGCTGATAACATTTTCCTCTTGGAATTTTTGTTCTTTGTGTTCAGAAACTTGTTATGCATTCTAATGAGTCTTCTAGGATTTTTAAACTAGTGATTGAAACTGAAATTGAACTTCTGAAAACAATTTGAGTATGATATTATGGTTTCATAAGTTTGATCTTCCATGACACGGGACAAGAGCATACTAGGAATGATGGTACATTTCAATGATTGTTCTTATTACAAAATGCACTTTTTGTAGTTTACTCAATTTTCATAGGTCAAGTTATTTCAAAGAAGTTACAGTACCATTTGCTATGGCATCTCTTCAGCAGTATGTTCATGTGCACGTAATTGCATAATACCATAATGTGATTGATGAGAACTTCCGAGAAAAGAATGTTATGGTTCCATGGTCAAACTCACTATAACATTCATTTTTGTATTTTACTCAATTTCCAATGTCAATGTAAGGATCAACTTCTTCCAGTTCCAGTACCATTTATTTTATTGATCTCTTTGAGCAGTAGGTTAACTTGCAGGCAACATTGCATACTATTGCAGCTAGTATTTGTATGAGCTGATTTTAAGTGCATTTACTTCTTGATCCATGGTTTATTGATGAAGAAGGTTCTTCCTAGGTTCTGCGAAGCTTAGGTAATCTTGTGGCTGGGGATTCAAACACAATTTCTGATGTTCTTGTTCCTGGACGTGAAATTGCAGGCTAGTTAGTTACTCTTTGATTGTTGATACGAGTAATTGTCAGTACATGTTACAAGTGAAACATTACCTTAAATGATATTTTTACAGATGAAGTTGTTGAAGTTCTAGTAAAATGTTTGAAGAGTGAGCACAGGGTCTTGAAGAAGGTGAGTTATTATTGTTAATCTTGTTTCTGATTGAATTAACATTCACCATCGCCCATTCTTATGGCTTTATTATGTTGGCAGGAAGCAGCTTGGGCGCTATCTAATATTGCTGCTGGTTCTGTAGAACACAAGCAGTTAATACTTTCTAGTGTAGCTCTGCCGTTGCTACTGCATCTTCTTTCCACATCACCATTTGATATAAAAAAGGAAGTTGCATATGTTTTGGGCAACCTCTGTGTTGCCCCAACAGAAGGTAATGGGAAGCCAAAATTGCTTCAGGAACACTTGGTTTCCCTTGTTGGTAGAGGATGCCTTTCTGGTTTCATTGAGTTGGTTAGGTCTGCCGATATAGAGGCTGCCAAACTAGGCCTTCAGTTCATGGAGCTGGTAAGGAGATATAGTAGTTAATTTGAAAATTTTCATTCAAGTTGTGGACTATAACAGTTTGAACTAAGTTTTGTGTATAGTGCTTTCTGATTTGTCCTTTTTTTTTTTTTTTCTAATTGGTAAATAGTTTATGGATAGATTAAATAGCATGCTGCTCGAGAAAGCTTAACATTCTCTTGTAACTATTTTAACACTACATATTTATGCTCTTCCTATTGCAAGTTAATAGCTTGGCTGAGTCAATGAGTAAGTTTACTCATCAGAATTGTAAATTGTTTTAGTCCATTAGGAAATAGTTTTTGATTTTTGCGATGATTGAAGTTGAATGCTGTTCTAGCAAAGACAAAATGATGAAGAATTCTTTGATAACAATGTTAGATTGGTTTGTTTTGCAGTCCAAATGACATTTTTTTAGTTACTACTAGTTCAACAACTTACTTGAGCTGTTTAAATTATGTTACATGTAGGTTTTGAGGGGAATGCCAAACGATGAGGGCCCGAAGCTTGTTGAGCGGGAGGATGGAATTGATGCCATGGAAAGATTTCAGTTTCATGAAAATGAAGACCTAAGAAACATGGCAAATGGTCTGGTTGATAAATACTTTGGAGAAGACTATGGACTCGATGAATAGGTCGGATAATACAAAAGCGAGCTGTGCTTCTCGGTTTGCGAGCTTCCCTGTGTACCGCTCCTGACTAATCTTTGGCAGTCTTGAATGCAATGTAAAGCACTGAATGGCTGTTGACAGTTCATTCTTAACGATTTGGATCTAATCGGATCTGTAGATGGATGCTTGTAATGAGCATCCAGGGGCTTCGGTCTCAATTTGCACATAGAATAGGGCCCATGGGCTTTGAGAAACAATTTGCAGATAGTCAAACGAAAATTCTAGTGGGATATTACATATAATTTCTCATAAGATGAAGGGTTTACTATAATATTTCTAAAACATTGAGAGTTGAGAGTGGGTTTAAACAAGAATCGAACGAGTTCAATACAGAATGAGAGAATTGCAGTTTTATCGTTTGGTGACAACACTAACCGTTTTTGTGAATATATCATAAGTATTTGGCATCACCTTTAAAGTAATCCTATAATTCTCCGTATACCGAGAGTTGAATTCGTTAATAAATTTTTGCTGATTGATTTTATAGTATCTGATTAAACTTAATAAATTTTGTGTAGGTTATGTATGAGTGAATTCACGTTTGATCTTTCACATTGCTTATGCTTCGTCTGTCTGCTAGTTTCGCTATTTGCTTTGATTCTTTCGTCTATTATTGATGCCATGGAGACATTCGAGTTTCATGAAAATGAAGAAGACCATAGCAAATGGTCTGGTTGATAAATAAAAGGGTGGTTTGCTATGCTTTTCGGTTTGCAAACTTCCCTGTATACCGCTCCATTTCTGACTAATCTTCGGCAATCTTGAATGCAATGTAAAGCATTAGATGGCTGTTGTAAAGCATTATCTTGTTATATGTTTTTGTGGAACATGTAAAAATTTTGGAGTTTATTTCTTTATATGTGTATGATATATTGGAATCACATTTTGCTTTTGTCAGCGACAACTAAAATTCGTTTGCAAGTAAAAGACGTTTCCATGTTTTGCATAATGATTTTATATTGTAATGAGGTATCAAAAAGTTTTTCATTTTGTCATGCAATTGATTGCTAACTAAACAAATGTAATGTTTGTTGTGTAATACCTTGAAGTAGGATGTGTTAGCCCTTACCCATGGTGATAAATTTTGTCTATGATATATTATTACTTTGAAACTTCTAAAGAGAGAATACAAAATTCAAACCATTTGTTACTTTGCCCAAAAAGTTTGTATCAAGGGAGTGAAGTTCCTTCTCACAGCAAGTTTATGATGTGCTTAGTAAATCAAAATTGCAATCAATTGGCCATTCATTTGTTGAAATAATAATAAAAAATGAAATAAAATTAGTGGAGTCTGTGTAATAAAAATAAAAATTTAATTTCAAAGAGAGAGTTTAGAAATTGAATTTTTATTCTTGCAGTTATTTATTTTACTTTACTCAAATAATAAATTACTCACTAGACTATTTATTTTTTAGTATTTGTGTACATTTTTTTACCAACAATGAATTTTTTTTTTACATTAATTTTTTTATCATATTTTTTTACCGACAACGGAAAAAAAAAAAAACGCGGGTTATCACTATTTTTCCTTTATAGATATTGGGTCTACCACTTGGGCTCTGGTCGCAATTTGAAAATAGAACAGACCCATGGACTTTGGTCTCCATTTTCATGTTGAATAAGGTCATGGGCTTTCAGAAATAGATTGCATGTACACAAACGAAACCCTGGCGGACAAGGAATGCTATAATTTTTCTTAAACCTAGAGAGTTGAGAGTGGGTTTAAACATTGAACGAGTTCAATGCAGAGGTGAGAGAATTTGCTTCGATTCTTTTCTAGACTATTGGAACTGAGTTGGAGTCGGAATTTTGAAAGCGTTTGTTGATTTCTCAAATTTTTTGGGGAGTACGATGGAGAAAGGCGCCTCTTTCTTGTTCGCTGGCGTCAATTTCGATAAGAAAAAATTTGCCAGGGATTTCGACAGGTTTAAGGTAGTAGTTTCTTTTGGTATGCTGTCTGTTTGGTTTTCCAGATTTGTGAATTTCTTGTTCTTGTTAACACTACGTATTTTGTTCAGGAAAAGAAAGAAGTTGAAAATATAGTGGATAATTTTAGCTTGTTCAAGAGCGAAGAAGCTGAACCAGAGGAAGCAGCGTTGTCTGTCAAGAAGAGGAAGCGGAAGTCATCTATTACTGGTATTTTTCTCTTTTGCCTTTGGCACTGTCATAGTGGTTAATGTTAAATTTTCTATTAGCTGAATTTTTGTACGTTCCATTTGTCTTGGAAAATAGAAACGGTGGAAGGATTCAATGTCTTTAAGACTTCAAAGAAACTAGCACCTATAGTGAATGAAGAAAATGACAAAGAGGAAGATGGACCTTCAAAAGCGAAAAAAGAATTAAATAGACAAATGGAGGTTCTTTTTCTTCCTTCCGTTTGCTTTTCACATAGTTATTGCCATTATTATGTTTATCTTTACCTGTTAGACTTATCATTGTAATTCATCATTTTACGAGGTCAGCGGGATGCACTTTTTAGGAAGAAGTATCACATTCATGTGTCTGGGACCAATGTCCCTTCTCCGCTTTCAACTTTTGCTGAGCTCAGCTTGAGGTATGTACTTTATATTTCTTTATTTTGCTTACAATATGTTACACATCCATGATATTGATTTGAGTTACTTTTAGTCTAGATTTTCCTAAGATGGTTTTGTTCTAGTTGAAAGGGTAGTTGATGATTAATGTCTTCATGATTCCGTGAATATCCATATACAATCCTATCTGGTGCAAAGCATCAATTATTTTCTTTTGTATTAGCTGTCTTCACCCTTATTTTGCATTTATTAATGATTATAAATGAGTCAATGTTTCTGTAATTATCACCATATGTTTATATTCGCAATCAAAATTTTTCTAAGTTCTGTTTGCAACATGTTGGTTTCTTCTGTTGTAAATTTTAGCTGTGCTTATATAATTATTTCATCATGGTAAGTTGCCACTATGTGGTTTACTATTGGAGCTTATGATGGTAAACATGTTGTCTGGAGGTGAGGGTGTTTACTGTTTTGGGAGCAGATATGCTGATTTTGATTTCTATGGTCGATAGGTAGCTTGTGTATGTTGTTTTAGTTGCCTTGTGAACCTCCGGTTCACTTTTTTATCTTCTTCCTTTTCATTCTAATAAAGCACGTTTTTTTTTCCTATCCAAAAAAAAGATAGTAGACACATTTATATGGGGATAATTTTTCTGGTTCGCTTTTTGCTCTGTCACAGCAGTGCTCTTTTCATCGTTTTCTTAATCCTGGCTATATGATTCTTGTCACGGATGGCAATTTGTTTCATTTTTCGTTCTTTACAAATGTCATAATTGCTACTCCTTGTCTGTCCATTGTATTTCTGATCCTATACTTGCATACTATAAAGAGAATCAAAATTTACTTGGTTGGTTTGCAGATATGGATGTGAGTCGTATTTGTTACGGAATTTGGCTGAACTTGGATATAAAGAGCCAACCCCAATCCAAAGGCAGGCTATTCCAGTGCTCCTATCTGTATGATTTTCTAATTTAATCTACATTCACCTGCCAATGATACTTCTGCTTTGTTTCTCCTTTTTTTTTTAAAAAAAAATTCTGTTTCCCTTTTTCCCTTCCTAGTTTGTTGCTAAATAAAAAGACCGAAAGTTGCCTAAATGGCCTTTGACTTCATTGAACTTTGGAATGCATTGAGCTGGTATTAAATGCTTTTTAAATTTTGCTAGCTTTTTAAGATACTTGATTAGTTGTCATTTGTTCTTAGGGTAGAGAATGCTTTGCTTGTGCTCCAACTGGATCCGGCAAAACCTTGGCCTTTTTATGTCCCATGCTAATGAAACTTAAGGTATTGTTCATTCGTTTTAACTGCTTTTTGAACTGTTCATCTTGAATTTGTTTGATGGAGTTTCATTTTATAATTAGCATACATCCAAAGATGGCATCAGAGCTGTTATCCTGTGTCCTACGCGAGAATTAGCAGCTCAGACAACCAGGGAATGCAAAAAGCTGGCCAAAGGAAATAAAATTCAAATCAAGTTAATGAAGAAAGAACTTGTAAGAAGTGCTGATTTGTCAAAATTTTCCTGCGATGTACTTGTGTCTACACCACTGCGTCTACGATTGGCAATCCGGAAAAAAAAGATTGATTTATCAAGGTGTGTGCTGGGGGACTATGCATTACTAATCTAAGCTTCTAAATTACAGTTCGTTTGAGAAATAGTGCATTACTAGACTATTTTTCATGCTTAGTCTAACAATTTTTATTATGAATTAGTTGGTCCTCCTTTTTTGTATGAAGTTTTTGATTTTGAATCTAGAGCATGTGTTCATTATTGCTCAACATACTATGAAAAGTTATTTTCAGTAATTGATGACAAAATTTTGTTGATTTTAATAAACCATATATATCACCAACCGGTTAAATGTCTCCTTGCCCAGACTCCAAGAGGTAGGATGTGCATACCTGCACGCGTATATCTATCAAAATGATGTGAATCTTTTGGTATTTGTGGTTGTTTTCTTTGATGCTTGCATTTATTGAAGCGTCAGAGTTAGATTTGGGAAATAACTATAGTTTTAACCCTAGTCTTGGTAATGTAATGATTGATTTCAAATGGTGTTGAATGTTACTCTGAAATTCAAACTCTGATAGGAGTAAGTCTAACTTTGATTGGATAAAAAGATGGTTAGTAGCAGCATTGTTTGTATAAATGAATCACCAGGTCTTTCATGCTTCTTAGAACTTAAAAATTCGTGATATATTTGATGTGAATTTTGTTTTTCAGATTACATATTAATATATGTCAAGAGATGAAAAATAAATGAAGATTTTCTACCTTCTAGGGGGTTTTTTAGAGCTTCCCTTACCTTGGGGCAATAGTGTTAGGTAACTTGTTAGATTTTTGTTTGAAATCTAAGATTAAGAAGGAAAGGAAAAAAGAACAAATCTTGCAAGTTTGAGTGAATTTAACATGCAGTTGTTTTATTAAGAGGGAAAAAAATTTAATTGATGTCTAACCATGAGGAGTTATGTACAACGGGCATGTGTCATTTCATTTGCTAGAAAATCGTGCGAAAACACTGGGTGTTAAATCCTTTTATCGGTTATGTTTGGACGGAAAGGACATGAATCTAACTAAATGATGAATTGATATTAAAATGCTTCTGACATGAGTTTTCTTGTTGTGCAGGGTTGAGTATCTTGTCCTAGATGAAGCTGATAAGCTATTTGAGGTTGGTGACTTGTTAAAGCAGATAGATCCTGTAGTCAAAGCATGCTCCAATCCTTCGATAATACGTTCATTGTTCAGTGCTACGTTACCTGATTTTGTTGAGGAGCTTGCAAGATCAATAATGCATGATGCTGTTCGAGTTATAGTTGGCAGGAAGTAAGTATGAGAGTTTACTTTATTGAAAAAGCAGAGTGATTACCTGGTTTCCATCATGTTTCTGCAATTTTGAACAGGAATACAGCTTCTGAATCAATCAAGCAAAAATTTGTTTTTGCTGGAAGTGAAGAAGGGAAACTTCTTGCGCTACGTCAAAGCTTTGCAGAGGTATGCTACTATCAAGCATGTGACAGAAAGCATGTTTGTTTTGTTACCCATTTAGCTAATCTTGTTAATAAGACCATATTTCATTTGAAACAAAGAGGATTAGATTTGTTATTCTTGTTCATGATTTTTCATGAATGAATTTCAGTGACAGTTTTTGTGCTAGCTATGGTTTCCCACTATTTCTTCATATTATTGTCTAAGGGAACTTCCTTTTTGAAATTTGAAAATTTGTGCTCAAGCCATTCAAAAAATCTTACATCATATCGTAGTGGTTTACAGTTTGCTGGAATGGATTGGGGCTCTTTTAAATAAATGAAATAGTATTAGTAAATGGTGGTCACTTCCAGACATGAGGCACATAACAATAAGTGTAGATTTTTTTTGTTTGGCATCATTGGTTACCTAAATCTTCATTCCTTAGCTTGTACTAGTCATTACAAGCCTACTATATATCAAATGGCTACAATGTTTTTCAGGATCTTGGTTGCAGGATAGAAAAGTGCTGCAGAAATGTACTGAAATACAATTTAATAAGCTTTTGTCAGCAATTTTTTGCGGGAATGAGTCTTATTGCAACTGTCTGTCTAGTTTGATTGTTCTCTTTAGTGTTCTTAACTGCAGCACTTCTTCATCTTCTTGTTTTACTCGTTTTTGTTCTAATATCGTACTTGGCAGTAGAGCTTGAATCCGCCAGTATTGATTTTTGTGCAAAGCAAGGAACGAGCCAAGGAACTTTACGAAGAGCTGGCATTTGACAACATTAGAGCTAGTGTTATTCACTCTGATCTGTCTGAAACACAGGTAATCTTATATTGGTTGTCAATTGAACTAGATCTCATCATTTGCATAGTTTCTAGTTAGGACAAAAACTTATTTAAAATTAAAATAATGATTGAAATCTTATGAATTTCCGGTCATAGACTAGGCCTTGATTGTGAGCCCCAAAAAAGGTTTTGCATTGAAAAAGTGCAGCTTATGGAATACATTTTGACGTCCTCTTCCATTGTTTTACGTCAGATTCTCAGTGAAATGACCCAGCAAGTTTGTTGGTTTGATGGTTAAACTTGGGTAATGTACACACTTTTGAGTGGTGCACATGTGGTTCCATCTATACAAGGATTGTGCATTGATGTATTGCAAGCCAGTGACTTGTTTATCATATTGTTTTTTTGTTACTTGTCCTGATTTCTTGCCAATGAATGTAGCGGGAAAATGCTGTCGATCACTTCAGAGGTGGTAAAACGTGGGTTTTAATTGCCACTGATGTCCTAGCCCGGGGTATGGATTTCAAAGGTGTCAACTGTGTGATTAACTATGATTTTCCCGATTCTGCTGCTGCATACATTCACAGAATAGGTATGTTGCTCAACGTCTTGTAACCTTCATAAGTAGGTGATCTAAAGAATCTGTAATGGAAACTACCTGATTCTGCTGCTGCATGCATTAACAGGATAGCCATTTGTTTTAATTTAGCAAAAATTTTGGATTGGTGTTGTTGACTTTCAAAATAGGTCGGTCTGGCAGGGCGGGAAGGAGTGGCGAAGCGATCACTTTCTATACAGAAGATGACATTCCATTTCTGCGCAACATAGCTAACGTTATGAAAGCTTCAGGTTGTGAAGTTCCATCTTGGATCTTGGCCTTGCCAAAACTAAAGGGTAAGAAGCATAGGCCACAAAGAGATTCAATTTCAACCAAACCAAAAAATGATGAAGAGCCCATGCCAAAACTGAAAGGTAAGAAGAAGCGTAGACCACGAAGAGATTCAATTTCAACCGAGACAAAAGATGAAGCAGAGGCCAGGCCAAAACTCGAAGGTAAGAAGAAACATAGGCCTCAAAGAGATTCAATTTCAACCGAACCAAAAGATGATGAAGAGTAAAAAAGTGAGCAAAGCTTTGAGCACCTTCATTTTTCAGAGTTCTCTTTGTTGTAGGAATTACTGTTTAGTTGTTTGTTAATTTAAGTTTATATAGAAATTATTCTGCTCCTCAGTACCGACATTCTCATGGTCATGTATGCTGCATATCTATGAATGATTGAAATAGTAAAACAGAACTCTTTCCTTTATATACTTTTTCCATTAGGATTGATAAACACTGCCAAATCCTATAAGGTATAGACGATGGTGACAATGCTGTTTCAGACTGGCTTAACACATCTGCTGCTAGATCCTGGAAGCAATTTACATGTATCTAGCACAACCATCCGAGGCGATAAAGGTAAGGAGCAAGTCAGAAGTGAGCATGCATCAGAAAATGAAGAAGCTTACTTCAGTAGCTGCAGCGACTTGCAAAGCCGCATGAAGCTGCAGTAATAATAATTGAACAGTGGGCTTCCTCGAGCAGATACCTGAAGTGTGATTTGGAGTTGGGATCGTGGGAGCTTTGATAGATTTTCTTAGCTTTCTCTTCAAAAGTGCATGTCTGTAATGTAATGCCTCAATCTACATCTTGACTCGGCCCCCATCTCACGCAATATAACAGGGAAAGGCTGTTATGTTGCGCCGGCATCCACATGAACTTTTTAACTTAGTATCAATGACCTGTAAGTAACATACAAAGTTGCCGGCTTGCATTACAAGTTTCAAGGCCTGTATTGATGCCGGCATGGTATTGAAGTCGGACCATATAGTAATTGCTGTTTAAAATCGTCTTACAATCCAGTCTGAGTTTCAAATCACTATCTCCCCAATCCAAGATTCGTGTACAATAATCTTAAGAGAAAGCATAAACCCTTTTGTAGGCACATTTATTATTCCTTTAGCTAATCTTGGAAATCGGAGGCTTTTCGCCTGGACAATGTACAAGGCACAGCAGGCTAACAATCTCTCGAGAGTATTCCCCCTGCCAAAATGGCGGAGTACTCTTGATATATATAATCAAGAGATTACAAGAGACAATTCTTCAAGCAAGAAGACTGAAATCTGCAAAAAAGGTAAAATTACATTTCAGTGCATTCAAAACCATTGATGAGTTTCATCAACACTAAGTAATAACGAATCCCACAAAATTTTGGGACAAAACGTGATATCAATAGAATTAGTCGCGGGAGCAGAATAGAACGGTAAATTAAGCTATCATAGCAGCCGAAACAGCAGATAACTACCTTAAAAGAGTTGGGTTCTTGCAGATGAATTCAAGAAATCTTGCATTTGAAATTTAATAAATTATGAAGAAGATCGCATTTTGATCTTTTTTATTCTTGACTTGGATAGATATTAGCATATAATACAATTAGTATTAAATAATTTAAATATATTATATATTTAAATTTTATTTAAATATAATTTAAATTATTTATTATTAATTATATTATATATTTTTAAAAATCAAGAACAAAAAATGTTAGAAGAGTAGTTGAATGGCCCGCTTTTAAGTTTTTAGGATTATTTAGGGGCAAAATTGGTAGCTCGATGGGGACTAAGCCATAAAGTCCACGGTAATATAGGATTTTTATTTTTTTTATTTCATCCCATTTCTCTATCGTAATTCATAATATTGGTAAATATTTAATCTCTCTTTTATTTATTCTCTTCACTGTTATAATTAATTAATCAAAAAAAGATATTTAAAAATAAAATTTTATTAAATAAATACATAATTAAGGTGATGACATTATAAAAATTTCATCTTAATTTTATTTATAGGAGGTGAATAAATTTAAATTGAAACTAATTTACACTGATAATTTAGATTAAATTAAAAATTTATTGGGTTAATTTTAATTTTAAAAAATAAATCAATAAAAATATGTTCGTAATTTGAACTTTATTCAACAAAAATGAAAACGAACTAATACATTTTTAATTATTTTTTATTTTAATTTTTTTGAATATATTTATTTTAATTTTTAATGTTTTAAAGAGTATAAAGTGGTTCATTCATATTTAATTAAACATCATTTTAAAATAGTTGATAAAATTAAAAATAATTATTTTTTATTTAAAGCTAAATCATTAAATTAAACCGAATGGAATAGGTTTTTAATGTAACTTACAATTACATTTATAAATTTTTAATATAACTTACAATGATATTTCGATAATTTTAATATCATAAATCGAACGTTTGTTATTAATTTAAAAGATTAGTATGATAAATGATACTATTTATTCACCCTTATTAATTTAAAGTCAACTCATATTTTATTTGATGTAGAAGTTACATTTTCATTTATCCAATTACATGATATCCTTGGTAGAGTCAAACCGATCCATCATAAGTTCACTTGACTTGTCTTGCTTATATCTTTATCCTTTGAAGGACCCACATCTAGCATCATAGTCTATTTTGATACTACTTGTTATCGATCGAACATTTGTTAATAAATTAAAAGACTAGTCTGTTAAGCAATATTATCTTTACTTGTCATTATAAATTTAAAACTAACTCATATTTTATTTGATGCGAAACACACTACTGAATTCTTGTACCTAATTGTACCATTATAATAAATAAAAAGAGTCAATTTTCATATGATCTAAATTATAGTCACAAATTAATTGATTATTTAATTGTCCAAAATCATCATTAAGAATAAAGAATTCAGTAAAAACTTTGTATATCAATTATCTCATTGTCATATGACTTTGACTTATTGTAAAAGTGCTTGTTTCTTCTAATGCTAGTAAAAATGAAATGATAATTTGCATCCATTTCCTATTACAATACAAAACAAATCATCTCTCAAGTGACTCTAAATTATGTTAATTTAGTTGGTGTAACACTTGACCCACCTTTATTTCTTGGTGTTACACAGTCCTAATCAATTTTGTAGTTATTTATAATAAAAAATAATTATTATAAAATTAAAATAATAAAATTTGTTTTCTTGCTATTGTGACTGAGTGGTATAATACTATCAAAAAAAATTATGGATTCATTCCACTCTGAAATTTCAGTTTCCTGGATCATTTTTCCAGCTGCCAATCAGATGTCTATGTATAGATCGAAGAAGAAAGTTCAGTTATAGAGGAAAGCTGTAGTTCATTTTTCTCTGTGTTTTGTTATGGGATTCTTCACTGGTTTTGCCCCAACTGGGAACACTAGTTCACCGAATTTTTATGGTCACAACCTGCTGAATTAACACACCAAGAAACAACAACACATGCCAACAATGTTACCAAAAGTAAGTTTGTCGAAATTCCGATGCCATCTCCGACAAGGTCTAAAGAATCAGAAGCTACAAAATTAATGGAAACAAAGGAGGATCAAGAAGAGGAAACAAATCCGGCTCCTGCGGGAAGACTCGTAATAATTGTGACACCAACAAGCACAAGAGACAAGTCTCAGGCTGTGTTGTTAAGAAGATTAGCAAATACCATAAAGCTTGTTCCGCCGCCATTGTTGTGGATGGTTATAGAAAGACAGACAGATTCAGACGAAGTATCTGAAATGTTAAGGAAAACAGGTATTATGTACAGGCATTTGGTTTTCCAAAAATAAAAAAATTTACAGACCCAGAAGCAGAATTGGACCACCAGAGAAACGTCGCCCTCAAGCACATTGAGCAACACAGGCTCAGCGGCATAGTTCATTTTGCCGGCATTTCCAATATTTATGATCTTGGCTTCTTCGACGAGCTCAGAGATATTGAGTATGTATATTTTTCCCTCACTTTCATTCCTGAAAAGGTATGCATTGCTTGTCTGTAAGACATATATTAAATTCTTGTAGCCCTCGAATTACTTTTTACCGCTGGCGAAAGAAAAAAGCTTTTCTGACAGCAGCACATTTGCACGCAGTAAACCACGTGATTGTAGCTTTGATCTTAGCAACCAAAGTAAAGCAAAAGAAAAGAACTAATTATGTCCCCAGACTCTAATTAAGAGTCAGTCAAGTAAAAGTAATTGAGTTAATTAATTATGAATCCAGGGTTTTGGGGACATGGCCAATGGCATTGCTGTCAGCAAATAAGCAAAAGGTAATAAATGAAGGACCTGTAGGTGATTCCTCGCAAGTTATCGGCTGGCATCTGAAGAAAATGAACAAGGAAACTGAAACTGATGTCCAATTACCATCAATTCATGTTTCAAGTTTTGGATTCAACAGTTGGATTCTCTGGTATCATGAGAGATGGGGTCGCCCTTCTTCTGTTCAACAGGCATCTATGCCAATCTTATTCTACTTTCCCTAAATATTTAAGGATTCGAATTAAGAGTTATCGATTCTTAACTAAATTTTAGATTGTTAAATCGTACATTTTTAACGGTCAAGATAATAGGTATGTTTAAAGCGTTTGTATTTTCACTTAATTTTAATGAACTTAGTTAATTATATATGAAGATAATCATACAGCCGCATGCAATTGGTCCCATTTCATCAAAATCAATAATAAAATGTGCTTTGATTAATGATTAATTTTTATTTAATTAAAGAATAATTAAATTGGATGCAAATTGATGCCCAAATTATCTAACAAAAAGAACTGATTCATTAATGTGCTTATTTATATATTTTTATTATTTCTTAAAAATATTATCTAATGAAGTAATTTAATATACTAATAATTATTTTCATTTTGATTTGTTCTTGATAGAATTCGACTAAATTTGTGTCTAGAAGACAGACAAAGATAAAGGGCATTTTGCAAGAAGAATGCTCCAAAATTATGCTTTGGAGTTTTCATTTGCCAAGTTACCATTCTCAAATTATAGATTTGGATAGTGTTGATTCTCGAAGATAAAATAGATAATAAAAAAAATCAATATTATTATTAAAAAAATTTAATTAGTGAAAAAATGTGACCCTATAAGTAAAATCTTAATTTTTTTATAAATTTATTTTTAATTATCGTAATTTTATAATTTTTTTTATTTTATGTTGGGTAATGGTTTTAGTTAAATATGGGGAATATTTCTTGCTTGTCACTTGAATCTAAAGCATAAATGATGACCATTATCTTTTTGGCAAACTTATTTCTTACTCTTCCAATGTATTGAATTAACTAGTGGATGCAAATTAGACAGCATGTACATTAAATTAAATTGGTTTAATGAAAATTCTTAACAACATTAATAGGATTAGTACAGAAGATCATTAAATTGTTTATTACAAATAAAAAAAATAAAAAATGAATTAAATAAAGAATATAAAGAAGAAAGAATTATAGTTTGTTGATTTGAGTTGTTTAATAAAATATTTATGAATGTTATTCAGATATAAATGTTATTATTTTTGCGTTAATTTTGATTTTTTAATTTTATAAATTAAAATAATAAAAAATTATTTCATTAATGTTTTTAGAATATACCAATGGGTGGTATATTTTTATTGGTAATTTTTTGGATTAAAATAAATTTAAATTAAAAATACGAAAAAAATTTAAAATAAAAGATCTAATATTAGGTCTTATAAAAAAAATTGAATTGAAATAAAGTCCAACGGTTTAATTTGGTTTGATTATGAACTTTATAAGATAAAAAATTAAATTTTTTTATGCAATCCAAGTTTAGGAAAATCCCAACTCAATTAACTTGTGCCACCGCTAAAATAGAAATAGAAATATTGATAAAATATTATGAAATAATAAATTCTAGTAATGTAAGATATTATAGTAAAACCTCTTTATTATTATGAAAAAGGCTATAACTTAATAGATGTGTAATTTTAAAAATTATTATTTTGATTTAGTTACCTTTAGTGCAAATGATATAAAGGTAAAATATATGCTATATTAATAATTAATTAATAGAACACATCAAATTTTGATGTTTATACATTGATAAAAGGAATATAAAATTTTACTATATTAATTGAATAAATATTAATATATTTTTTTTCAATTATCCAAATGAGCAACAAGTCATGCATACTTTAACTAAATAAGAAATTATTATTACAATTAGACAAAAAAATAAAATTATTTTGAAAATAATAGTACAAAAATACAAAAAATTTTGTTTCAAAAAACTTTAAAAATGCTTAAAAAGGTAGAAATATTTTGGTTTTAACAAAAAAAAATTTTACTAGCAATTATTACATATCCTTAAAGCAACTCTAAAAAGTAATAATTGTCTCAAATAATTTTAAAAAATATTTTATTCTATTTTTTCTTTTTTTTTTTAAATGTAATATATCATATATTTTTTGCAAGATGCAGATAATATTATTATACAAAGGTAAGTTTCTTTAAATGAGATCAAAAAAATTATAATTTATTACAATATAGAGTTTATTTTTATTTATAAGAAACATATATCAAAATCAAAATTTATGATTATATGAAAGTTATTTCTATATAGAGTGTAACTATAGAGAGATAAAACATCCATAATAATGAAGCGAATCAAAAAATAATTAATAAAATAAACAAAAATAAAATTCACTTCATTTCAACTATAAAAAAAGTAAAAATTATTTTCTAAGATTACTAATAAAAATTCAAAGATTTATTGTGATTCGTTATCTTTTTCACAGTCATAAGTATGTATATTTTTATAAATTGTTATAAATCTAAGTTATTAACTTTTATGATTTGAGGTTTGTTTTTCAGTATCATGTAACATTTCAAAGTTTTTTAAGAATAAAATAAAAAAATTTTAAAAAGCAATGAATATTCAATTATAAATTAAGAGATTATTTTTTTTTGAAATTTTGGAATAAGTCATTGAAAAAACTGGTAAAGCAGTC
Source organism: Swietenia macrophylla (assembly GCA_032401905.1). Taxonomy (NCBI): domain Eukaryota; kingdom Viridiplantae; phylum Streptophyta; class Magnoliopsida; order Sapindales; family Meliaceae; genus Swietenia; species Swietenia macrophylla. Next base: position 4,917,080 of record CP135581.1, read on the forward strand.
ATTATTGTATATTGATTAATATTATTTAATCACACATTAATATTTTTTTATAAATATAATATTGTTATTACCACACATATATCACCTTGGCCATATTATTAAATGTCAATTGAGAATTGGAATATGTATTAGCTAGGCCTAATTTTGCAACCTAATTTTTAGTTACATTAACTTGGCCTCAAAGTCAGTGACATAACCCAACACCCATCTCTTCTTCTTCTTCTTCTTTATTCCTTTAAGAAATGATAATGCCCATTAAGGTTGATAAACTATATTGTATCATATTAAATTATATTATATATAAATTTTTAATTAATGTAATTATATAAATTAAGTCTAAAGCTTATGTCAAAGGAACATTAATGTATTTTTTTTACTTTACATTATCGGTGGACTAACTTAGGTCATACTAGAATATGTTGCCCTTTTAATGAATTTAAAAGATTTAAATACTATAAAAGAAAATAATGTCAAGAACCTCTCATGCATTGAATGTAACATTCTTAATGTTTTGTCAACTTCCACACTTTGTACAAAGTTATATCTTGTAAGTTTGAAAGTAATTTATTAAACAATTATCTCTCAAAAATATTAAAAAATTAGTTCATTAAATAGAATATTCATCATTAATATTTGAAGTACAACATAATTTTTTAAAAAATAATTCAATTAGTTTGAGCTTTCACTGTAAAAATACTAGATTTGGAGAGAATTTATTTAATTTGTATTTGTGTTCGGTAAAAATAAAAGATGAAAAAATTAAAATAATAAAAATTGTTAGTACATGCCTTAAATTTAATAGTATTTTGGATATTTGACATATTTATATTATGATATTTTAATATATATATATATATATATTATTTTATTATTTCATTATTATATATTTGTATATTTAATAAATATAATAATATTATTAGAATAATAAGTTCAATTAGTTGGATACTATATTTAAATGTCTCAAGTCAAATATTATTATGAATAGGGTAATAATAATGTATAGACACTAATATATTTAGTTACTAATAATAACATATGTATGTTATAATATAAAATATTAAATCAACACATAGATATAAGCTAGTGAATTAATGTATTGAATCGATTCATCGTAAGAATGCTACATAAATCATTATATAAGTATTATAAGTTATTTTTATAGTGACAATCATTTATGTCATTTTTAAATTTAAGATCACTATAATTCCCAACATAGATAACGACATATTTTGATATTTACAAATGTCATCTTTAACAAAATAAACTATAAAAAAAAAAAATCAAATATGTCATAACTTGTATAAAGGGATATATGTAATCAAAATATAATTTATTTCTTCTATATAATGGGAGTGATATCTTGAACTCTTTGATGGAGTAGGACTTTAAAAAATGCATGGTTATATTCAAATAAGTTAATATATGATATTGACTTTATTTGATAGAATAAATCTATTTAAAATATTAAAAAAATAAAATTAAACCATACAAGGATGATATATTTTATATCTTGTATTCAATTAAAATATCTAGAATAAAAGAATTTAATTACATAGTAATATTAGTCACAGATAAATTGATATTAAATTATTAATATTCTCGTCACTTAAATAGTTATGATGTATTGTTGGACATCGTTCATTATTTATAATATTAAAATTAAATTTTAGTATTGTTGATAATGTTATAAAAACTTATTGGGTTATGCATTAAGATTATGAATAATATATATATATATATATATATATATATATATAAAATTTGAAAGAGATTTAAGATTCGTTGAACTATTTATGTATTAATTTTGATTAAGTTAATTATATAAATATTAAATTAAATTTATTAATATCTACTTTATTCATGAATTAAGTTTTATAAGAAAACTCAACTAAATAGATTAAGTGTAAATTAAATATATAAAATAACAATATAAATATGTGATATTTACGTGTTAGATGTGTACTTAGAATTTATTTTTGCGTTCTTACTCTTGAGAAGAGAAAAATACACAAAATATCATACACTCAAATTACAAAACTAACACTTCAAGTTAGATTTTTGATCGTATGAATACCATAAACACATAAAAATAATTAATCTTTATTTGTAATTTGACAAAATTATCTAATTAGAAGTATGTACATGTTTATTATATTGAATTATATACACATAATAACACTAGATTTATTGCATGAATCTTGAAAAATAAATCGTATATGTTTTGTATTTTTACAGTGTATATGTATTAGTTTGCTTACAAATATAAGTTAGTAATCAAATACAAATTAATAGAGGGAATAATTTTAGTCTCTCGTAGTAAGATACCGTAATTGTATCAATATTTATTTATAAATAAAGATACAAGTAAGGGATATTTTAAAATTCCAAGCTCTTTTATTACAAAATCAATACACAAACAATTTTGATGTTTGACCATAAGATCTTGAAATTCAATCTATATTAGTATAAAATTGAGGTAGAATTTTAGGTTATTTTACATATAACAAATGCTAGATAAAAATATACCTTTAAAATAAATTTTCAATTCTTGATAAATGGTCAACATTTTCAAATTAAAAAGTTCTAATGTAAAATGGAAGAAAAATAAGATAACTTGATAATTATATTTCAAGAGTTCTTAATAGTTGTATTATATCATGAACAATGAATGTATATATACTATCAATAATTTATAAAAAGAACTTTGTTGACACTGTATATACTATCAAGATTAGTCCTTTTTGACAATAATTCACTGTCAAAAAGACTATTTTTCTAATAATTACACTTTCAAATTCTACCATATATTAATAAATAAATAATTTTGATCTTTCGAAATATATTTCAAACTTTTATCTTTGTTTATTTAAAAATATAAGTTAAATTCTTAGTTGTTACGTGATAGAATTAATAAATGCTTGTTTCAAAAGATATTTAAGAATATATCATTTTTTCTAAATTAAAAAAACACCATTGTAGTGTTGAATTATATATGTTGTGCACATTAATGGAGAAAGGCATAAAGTGCCATAAGGTGTTAGGTGGTTAACAAACAAGGGCCTACACAAATCCACTTTCTTATCACTCTCTCAATTTTCCTAATCTCTCTTGATAAATCAATTAGTTGCAAAAGTAAGACATGAATGAAGGCTACTCACTCATCTATTCACTATATTTTTATTGTTGCCCATTGAATTAGATCTCTTTAAAATTATATAATTAATTGTATTTTTCTAGTGTAAAGTTTTCATAATATTAATATTTGCTATGAAATTCCTAACTATTGTATCAAATGCGAATTGTAATTGAAAACGCGGGACTTAAAATATGTTATAAATTTCAATTTTATATTCACACTAATATTGTATTTGTTAATTATAGTGTTTTATTATAAATACATAAATAATTAGTATACATTATGAATTTATAACATTATTTATTATATTAGTCTACATTGCATTTTATAAGCGTAGTGTTATTCATATATCTTTGCCTAATAAATAATATATTTATAATTTTTGTCTTTCCACTCCTAACCACTTGAATGATTAGTTTGATTAGTCTAATAACAATCTTATCATAAAGTTATTTAACTTGTGTTATACGCATGCATGTGTCACTTTCTATTGTTGAAAAAGTAGCCAAATGGTTCATTCATTTACATCAATTTTGGTAACAAATAACTTTATCTATATTGGTAGAAATGATGTTATTTTGGATAAACTTTTCAACTTTTAAATGGCCTAATCATATTGTTTTTTGAAATTATTCAAAATATTTACATTCTAGTTAAACATTAAAAAATACGTTAATCTAAATTGAATCAAAAAATTTTAAATTTGATTTGACTCAAACTAAATCAAACCGATAATAAAAAATAAACTAAATTAAAATGAATCGACATCATCTGTTCTGTTTAATTTAAACTTAAACTAATAAATAAAAAAATAAATTTAGTCATTTTAATTTGATTTGAACTAAACCTAATTCAAAAAATAAATGACTAATTATTAATTTCAAATCCAAACTAATTCAATAGAATTTTAAATGATCCAAATCAGTTTGGATTTGTCCACCCTTAACTCTTTCACAATATTTTTTCACCTAACCAAAAAGATTAGATGTTAATCTTTTTACATAATTAAAATAAGTTTTAAATTTATAAAAAGCATATTTAGAATTAAGTAGTTGCATCCTTTAATTGATATATATTATACTAGAAAATTACTAATTATCAAGTGTAAATGAATAAATAATTTGTTAACATTAGTTGCGAGGTAAAAAATTTTAAGTTAAAATAACTTGTTCTTATAAAATACTTTTAATTGTTCTACTTTTAAAATTAATTATGAGTACGATAATAAAAAATTCTTTATTAATTATATTTATTATTTGATTTTAAATATTTTTATATTTTATATATTTTCAGTGACTGAGATTAAATTTAGTACGTGTATTAATTATAATATATTAATTATACAAATGAAATTAAATTAAATTTTAATAATTAAAAGTGTATTAATATAACTGTAAAAAAATAATATAAAAAATATGTAAAGTTAAAGAATTTTCAATCATTTTCGCACACACTAATATATTACACATCTTATTAAATGCAATTACATACTTAATACAATTACTAAATAAAATTAAAATTATGAATTAATTTAAGCAACCAAATAGTGTTAGGTGACAAAGTCCCGGACGATATTGTGAGCAATGTGCACTTGTCTATTTGGTGATCGTTATAGGGTTCAAACATAAATATAATAATGTTGTGGGGTAAAAATTGAAATAAAAAAAATCACCAATTACGGACAGGATTTACACTTTCACCGGCGGTGCTAGATCACTTGTAGGTTGCCGAAATAAAAGGATGGAGGTATCGAATCATTTGATATTCCTCACCGATAAAACAGCGGCGATCAAATATTAAATAAATATTTAAAAATTAAATATAAAAGAAGTGGGACCCAGTTGACCCAACAAAGTGGGGTCACACTAGCAAGAATCCAGCTGGTTCTTCCTCACACGCTCCTGCTCCTTCTCTCATCAATGAAATCTCTTGTTGTCAAGATCTGATATTTTCTTTTCTTCCTTTTAGCTGCTGCAGCTGCTCTCTCTTCTCAAACAAAAGAGAAGACAGAGCAAACTCTTCAAAGTTCGTAACTTTCTGCTAGTACAAAGACAAAGACAGAAACCCATCTTGTCTTTTTCCCCCTTGTATTAGTTCTTTGAGATCTGTCGGTTACCACTTTTGTTTACCGGTAAGCTTCACTTGTCTCTTGTAATTGTTCTGCAATTCATTTCTTTTATTTAATTTTTGTATGAATTTTATGTAACTGGTGCTGGGGAAATGGGAAAACATTAACTTAATTGTTCTTGTATTCTTGGCATTATCTAGCAATTTCTCAGGTTTAATCTAATCCGAGATTTCTGTCCAAGTTGACGATGTCTTTGATTAATATTTACTGCTATAAATATCTAACTCAAGTGTTGATATAGTAGTCAGAATTTGTGCTCATTAAATTTTGTGGAGTGGCATTGTGTGGAAAAGTTAATTCTTTTATTGCATTTGAGTTACAAATTTTGTTTTTTTTTTGTTCGGTTTTCGAAAAGGGTTCGAATGATAAGGTGATGGGGAACAAAGGAAAGTGGTTTTCTAGTGTTAAGAATGCTTTCAGCCCAGAATCCAGGGAGAAGAAAGACAAGGTTTGAGGAATTTCCCATGTCTAGTTTCAATATTGTGGAATGTTTGTTATTTTGGATGGAATTTCAGTAATTTGGGTAATTGTGTTACCAGAAATCGAAGAATAAATGGTTTGGGAAGGGAAAAGATCTCGGTTCCAGTTCTGCTTCTTTAGAAACTGTGAATACACCTCCTCCTCCACCTCCCCCTCCCCCTCCTCTTCAACCAGAGGATGTAAAATTAACTGTAACCGAGAATGAGCTCGGCAATCACGCAGAAACTGAGGCAGTTGCTCCAGCAGTGTCTATGAATGCTGATGCTGCTGCTGATCTGGTTGTCATTGAGGTCCCACTGGCTACAAATCCTTGGTATGATGGCAAATCAAAGGAGGAAGCTGCGGCAATTAGGATTCAAACAGCCTTCCGTGGTTACCTGGTATGTGTTATCTTGAAGCATTTCATCTTGTTACTTTGAGCTTTTTGGTTCGTTGGAGGATCTGCAGGAGATTGTTTCTGCATTATGTCATGTTTTGTTATGATCTTATTTTTTATTTGCTGGGAAGTTACTTTCATGTAGTTTCATGCGGTAAGAGGCAAATATCTGAGCCAGTTGTGAATGCAAATCTTGTAATAGACATGATTTTGAAGAGACTTGCCTTGATACATAAAATATAGAATGAAATAAGGGGCGAGTTTTATCATACTAAGTGGCAATGCAGCTCAAGAAATTGAGCAGTATTTTTTAATACATGTTGGAGATAACAATTTTTATGGTAATGTGAGTGTGCTTGTGTGTGCGGTGTGCAATTTAAAAGATGTATTATAAGGCTGTTTATCGCTCAACATGACAACATACTATGGAGACTATGTTCTAAAAGTTAAAAAGAAAATTAAATGTCTGAACATCTTTTTCTTTGGCTATTGTTAGTTCTATCCTTTGATGCATTGTCATTTTGGAAGTTTTTTCTCCTGGAAAAATCTGTTTATTATTGTAATATATCTGAGTTTTGGGGGAAATTTATGAGCTGGACTCTTTTTTTTTTTTTTTTTTTTCGCATTTCTTGTTTCAGGCACGACGGGCATTAAGAGCTTTGAGGGGGCTTGTCAGGCTAAAGTTACTAATGGAAGGACCTGTTGTGAAAAGACAAGCCTCTAACACCCTCAGATGCATGCGGACTCTCTCACGTGTGCAATCTCAGATTCGTTCCAGAAGGATCAGGATGTCTGAAGAGAATCAGGCTCTTCAGAGACAACTCCTACAGAAACATGCCAAAGAGCTTGTGACAGAGGTCTTTCTTTATACTCTTTGTTTTATATCTCTAAAGCGCACTTCTAAAGAGTGATTTGTTCTCATTATGTCTATATCACCTTAAATGTGAAAGTGTTGCAGCTGTTTGGAAATTCAGATATCTGACAGCTAGGATTAGTTTCAGTGTGTATCCAGTGAAGTGAAAGTTGGATCTTTTAGAGGTTCACGATAATGTTTCGGTTACCACACTTCTTTATGTTTGGTTTCCCAAGGAGGCAATTAACTTTTCATCTAAAGAATGTTTCATTAGCTATTTAAGTGGCTTTCTGCTTAGTGCAATTATTTTGAATGTTGAAACAGATGGGTGAGGAATGGGATGATAGCCTGCAGTCAAAGGAGCAAATTGAGGCAAATCTGCTGAGCAAGTATGAAGCAGCTACGAGAAGAGAAAGGGCAATGGCTTACTCATTCTCGCATCAGGTGACCTACCTTCTATTCTGTTTTACACAGTGCGCTTGAATAAGAGCATTACTACAGCCTTTTTTTTTGTGTTGAGGAGGCGAGAGGGTGTGGGGGGGGTGGGGGTTTGTTTTTCTGTGGATCTGGGTTAGGCTGAGAAAGAGAGAGAAGTTCAAGCTTGGTTATAAGACAGTTTTATATGTAAATAGGACCATGTAAACATGAAGGATAACTAGCGAATTTTGTTCCACAAATGAGTGAGCTATTAAATTTCTAACATGTTAAAATTATGCTGATGCAGGAAGCACAAAATAGTTTGTAACTAGGCTGAAGTTCTGTTAAACCTTTTACCTATGATTGTGTACTTTGAAATGACTGTGTCTGTGATTGAAAACTGACTTGTGTTTTCATTTTCTGGTTTTGAAAGCATATCATTCTTCAATTCGAGTTGCAAGAAAATTAATTGGATAAAGTTTTGTTCTAACCTTTCTTAGATGCCACTGAACAGCAAACCTGGAAGAATTCTACAAAATCTTCGAACCCAATGTTTATGGATCCAAGGAATCCCAGCTGGGGTTGGAGCTGGTTGGAACGTTGGATGGCAGCCCGGCCATGGGAGACCAATAGCACAAATGAGAAAGAACCCAACAACGACCACTCATCTGTAAAGAGTGGAAACTGTAGTATTGTTGGAGGAGAAATCACCAAATCTTATGCTCGCTACCAATTGAATTCTGATAAGCATTCCCCAATGACTAATCAAAAAACAAGCAAAACACCAAAACGTCAGTCTCCATCAACTCCTACCAAGGCTGCATCTTCAACAGTTGCAAGAAAATTGAAGCCAGCAAGCCCAAGGGGCAGTATTTCAGGTCTGGATGACGATGCCAGAAGCATGGTCAGCGTGCAGTCAGATAGATACAGAAGGCATAGCATTGCAGGTTCATCAGTTAGAGATGATGAGAGTCTACTCAGTTCTCCAGCAGCTCCACGTTACATGGTACCTACTGAGTCTGCAAAAGCCAAATCCAGGTTACAGAGTTCATTGGGGGCAGAAAAAAATGGGACTCCTGAGAAGGCATTGTCAGCATCTGCGAAGAAACGGCTATCTTACCCACCTTCACCAGCCCGGCTAAGGCGGCATTCTGGTCCGCCAAAACTGGACAGCAGCATCAACACCGAAATCAGTGTCACCAATGGAAGCAGTTAAGTCTGTTGGCAGAGTAAGGAGAGGAAAGCAATGACTACGGAGAGTTCCTAGGGAATGGAAAAGTAAGCATCATTTTATTTCATAACCTTCTCCAACTGTTCGTTTGTGGTGAAATCAGTCTCATGAGTCACTCATTCTATCAGCTTGGCTCTCATTCATCCTTATCTGTTTATTGTTTATAGAAATCAATTTATTTCCATGTGTAATGGGTTCTTGACATTCAAGATGTTTTAACTTATTATGTCTGAATTTGAATTTTACATCATTGTATTTTCATAAAAGAACGGTTGTCATGTTGCTGGAATTCTTGATTTATTGAATCAACTTGTAATGAATACTTTATTTCTTGTTCTTGCTTATTCAAAGCGCCCAGTTTCTACTTATTTCCAACTTAATGATATTATTTGAATAACATTATATTTTATAAAATTTATATTTTAATTGATGTAATATTAATTAATAGATATTATAATAAATATTAAAAAAATAATTTTGTTACGCCATAATAATTATTATTATTATAATTATTGACGTTACAAACTTTCCATATAATAAAAAAATTATCCCTTTTGTTTCAAGAATTTATGACTTGAAAACTTTTTCTCTTTTCTTTTCCATCTTAAACTTAATTTCATAATTTTTTTAATTTTTTTAAAAAAATATATTTATCTCCAGTAATCTGTCAAAAATCTAAAACACAAGCCTTTTAGAAGATTCTTAACCCTCATCGTAAGTCTTACCACTCATTAGCGTTGGTGATTCTTAACTCACTAATGGGGTTGTAATATGGTGTAAAGATCGACGGAGCAAAGTGTAAATTTATGATAATGTAATAAAATTATTTTTTAATAAAAAATATTAATTAATAATAAATTTAAATATTATTATTATTATTATTATTATTTTGCTCACTAATTAAATGGTCGGAGGAAAGACTCTCTTGTAGGATGAGAATTTTATTCTTATTAACCGAGGATTTCAAAGCCTAAGCCGACATACATTTTATGTAACCAAATATTTAATTTCAATTGACCAAAGTGCCCCTGTTTCACAAATTATTTCGTACCGCAAAACCCTACTAAACTTGAACCCAGAGCAAGCGAATGTCCGTGCCCTTTATTTCGAGCTCTCAGATACTGCCGGCATGGTGAGACCTCTCTCTCTCTCTGGAGAATTCATTTTATTTTTAATATTTTTCATTCAATATTTTGTTTATTTAGGATTAGAAGCTCTAATTTCATGTCAAATTTTGTTTCTGGAGCAAAACATGCGATCTCCCTCTCTTTGTAAATCTCGTTTTAGGGTTCAATAAATTTAGGGTTTTTTCGATCGTTAAGTTTGATATATAGATCAAAACTTGATTATATAAATCCTGTTATTACAAGGCGTCTGTGGCGTTAATGACTAACCCAGATGCCTCCCTAGGTTTCATTTGGTTGAACTGTGGGGACATTGGCATATTTGTTCTGTCTTTTAATATAAATTGTGTTTTTGTTTGGTTTTTAACTTGTTGAAGATGGGTCCTAGATAGCACAAGCTTGTTAAGATAATTCTCTCCATCAATTATGTGTTGTGCGTTATGAACTAAATTATGTGAAGTTGTGCAATCCAGTGGTACTGCCCAGTTCTGAACCTGTTGCACAAAGCAAGGGATTTCTTTGTTGTGAAAAAGAATTGAGAGTTTGGGTTATCTGGTTATCCGTTTTCGTTTTCTTCTCTAAGTGAAAGAGGGATGTTGGCAACAACATTTCTCGAATTTGAGCTTCATTGCTTTGTTGTTTATAACGTCAATTTATGATTGTGGTCATCAACTTTTGAACTTATTTTGATATGACTATACCCAAGCAAAATCAAGAAGGCATATTTCTTATACGTATTAGTATCGTAACCTACATACTACTTACTGGACCTTACATGTGAAAAGTCAAATCAGGTTGCGCCATTGATAGCAGGACTTGCAGTAGCAGCTGCTGCTTATGCTGGTAAATATGGCATCCAGGCTTGGCAGGCATTCAAGGCAAGACCACCAACAGCTAGAATGCGGAAATTTTATGAAGGTGGTTTTCAGCCGGTAATGACGAGGAGGGAAGCGGCTCTGATACTCGGAGTCAGGTAATAATTGAAATCTTAATGGTCAAATATTGCATTTATCTTTCATTTTTGTTTAATATCATTGGTTAAAGATAATTTACTTAATTTGATGCCAAGCCATTAACCTCAGGGAGGACCTCTCTTTGCTAGTTGGAATTCACTTATCTATTCTTTTGCTGCTTGTCTGAGTTTTAAATTAGTTTGAGCTTTGCTTGTCAGGAAAGAGGCCTGGATTGAAACTGAATCCTTGTTCAATCATCTAACGAGTGTCAATTAGTCTGGGACCTTTGACAATTTGACCTTAAGCTGTTAATGATTGGTTGGCTCTATTCATTTAGAGCCAGTCTGAAGATGTGTGTTCGTGTGTGTGTGTGGTTTTTAGTGATATTTCTCATTCAAAATTTCATCTTGCTGTGGCTAGCTTAGCTATGCAATCTTTGTGATCTAGGATGGTGACCATTTTTTTTCTCTGAGGGTGCAAATTTATTCCAGTTGCACAATTTAACGCATATTAGAAGCCACACTTTTGGTTTTAGAGCTGCACTTTGCTAGATAGTATGATCCAAACTTGCATTTCTATGTTTCTCATGCAATTTCTGCTTTTGTTGTGCTTGTTTTCAATAAAAATCGTACATATCTATCTCTTAGCCTTAATTTGACCCTTTTTTTGTAAAAATTATTTACTTTTTTCCTTCATCAGAGAAAGTAGCCCAGCAGAGAAGGTAAGAGAAGCACATAGGCGAGTGATGATTGCAAACCATCCAGACGCGGGCGGTAGCCATTACCTTGCATCTAAAATTAATGAAGCAAAAGATGTCATGCTCAGAAGAACTAAGGGCAGCAGTTCTGCATTTTAATAGGATTAAACTGTCGCATCTCTTGATCGTCAAGCCAAATCACGGAGATTATTCTTCAAATGATTCTTTTTGACCCATTAGTTGTATGCTATATGGAAAAATCTGATTCTTTTTCCTCTTAAATGAAACTGTTAAATATGAGGAAATTATTGTATCGGCTTGGATATTTAGTTGTGGGGATATGATCAAATTGATGGCAATCATTGTACTTAGTCTTGGTGGCACTTAATGTAGCTGTATTGCGCTTAGTTTTCTCATGATACCAGCCTGTAATCTGAAAACTCCAGTTGAGGACAATTGGTTGACTTTGGGGATTTGGCAAGTTTTTAAACGTTGTATGGACGTTTGAATCTTTTAAGTTGGCCAAAAATTTTCAAAAGACATGAACCATGGTCTGAGTGCCTAAATGCATATATGGGAATCGGTAACTTGACAGCGCCCATTGAAGTGTGAAACTACAGTGGAAGTTTGAGAGCATTCTCCCAAGTTTGCATGCTCTGCAATTTTGAATGACGTTTTGGTAGTTAGCAATGTCTAAAGACAAGTGGCCAACACACTTCTCTGCTGGAGAAAAGTTTTCGGTATGTCTGTACATTTGGTTTGAATTTGCAGACTCTCCTACTCGCGCTGACATGACATTGGGAAAGAATATTAACGACTTGGAGATTCAAAACTCCATTGAACAATTAACCAGGTAAAATATCGCTGCCTTCTTACTTTTAACCTCTCCTTCCAACAATTGAACAATTAGAATTCCCTCTTTGATGCTCTCTGGGTAGCATAGCAACGTGTGGTATTTACACAAAAATTGGGAGGGAAAAAAGAAAAAGAAATACCCGAGTAAGTTTGTAACGAGATACTGTTCTTCGTTTAGTAGAACAATTCTTGCTTCATATCTCCTTCGGTTGGAGTTTCACCCGTTTCCATTTTCTGTATAAGAGGACCTTGAGGGCTTCCAAAAAGCTTGGAAAATATCTGCCTGTGACATTCTTCATAGGGAGAGAAACAGGAAAAGTGTCCGTAGTATGGAGTTTATGCACAGCGGCCGCTGGTAAAACCCGGCTTACGATGGTCGAGCTACTGATCTTCCATCCCCTGTTTTGCAGCATAAATAAACAAAGATGTGACTTTCGAAATATTTCGAAAAGTCTGTATTAATAAAAAAAGCTTCAAATATCTATAACAATTAGATATTAATGGCCTTTTATTTGAAGAGCATCTCCAAGTTATTTTCACTACAGTGATGGATATAATCACTGCTAGAACAAAGATTACCAAAGATTTGATCTTGATATATTAGGAGTTAACAGAAAACTAAATGAACCACCTTCACGGTGATGATATTATCCATTATTGCATTCTAATTTCTTTCAAATGCAAGATGGTTATCCTCATGAACATTAAAGCATGATGTCTTGTTCATAGGAAGTGATCTTATAAACGAAGTTAGTATAAATACCTACACTTACCAGGTATATTCATATGGATTTAAGATGAGATGAACATTTATACGTTGTCAGATAAGCAAAAGTCTGACTATTAGAACACATAGAGAACAGCAAAAATTAAAAAATCGTGACGCAAGGCTTCAGCAACTGAAGAAACGTGTGATGCAGAGCAAAACAAGAAAATATTTCATTCCCAAGTAACTGAGATCATGGAGTTGGCAAGCCCCCATTCTTCGAACGTCTGTATACTCTCATAATTCAGAGTCTTCAAGTCCCCTGAGATAGCTTGTGTCAAGCAAAATTGTCTTATTTCAGCTTCCTCCAATTGCGAATAACAGAAAGACCACAGCGGCTGTATTTGATCTGTACAAAAGAATTTCTGCTGAAGCCTGCGACCATTAGGAAGACGGATTCCAATCCTACAAAGGAGATTTTTATCAACCTCGGGTTCTTCGGGAAGTGATGGGTATGCAGGCTTCTGAGTGATACATGCTTCCTCATTGTCAGATGCAGTACTAGTTACATTTGTAGAATTCTTCGGGATTTTCATGGAATTACTTCCTCTGAGGCGGGAATGTTGATTCTCTGGACTACGATCCATGAATGGTCCAAGATCTTCTAGCAAATTCCCTGGTTCACCATCCCACGCCATAAACGCATTTTCTGACCTGTGATTGGATCAATGATAAGCACCACAGTAGTAGAATCCAATTTATAATAGTGGCACACTTTTCTGCACTCAGTTGTATCGTTGTACGCCTGCCAGAAAATACAGTAATTGCTAATAGTTTGAGATACAACTTGATTACCCCATGTATCTCTATTCAACATATGAGAACTGAACTCTTTTGTTGATTGAAGATTCACAAGCAATCATTTATCCTGATCAGAAGCATAATCTTTTGCCTCTTCAAATAAGCCATTACACATCAGATGATACGGAGGACTTTACAAAGAAGCAAAATTTTCTTGTGGCGTTTCTGTTGTAGGTATAGATGCAGAGCCTTGTCAGATTCCCGAAACCCATTTAGTTTCCTTGCAGAGGAGAAGGAACTCCATTACCCACATAGAACAGCTGAGAGCTTCCTCTACATTCCAACTCGGGGCCTGAAAAAATTCCCTGGCGGAATCAGCGGTCTGGCCAACATCAATCTCAAGAAAAGAAGAAATAATCTTGCTCTGCTCGTCCATAACTTCCAAAAGAAACAACCCGGAAAGAAGAACAAACAAGCGATCATGTACTTACTGTATGAATGTTTTAATGTGACGGATAAGAACTCATTTATTCATGTAACACCCACATATAAGATTAGTTTTAATTCCTTACTCTATCAAAATTCGTTTGTGTTTCAGGAAAGGATTCAATTGGTTTGTTCTATTCTAATGGAGTATGAATTTCACTTTTCAACACGGATTCTTCTCGGAGCTCCAACAAATGCATATGGGCCAAACTTTGGCACAGTATAAGTGATCATTTTAAAAGATGACTATATTCACCTTTGGTATGTTCTAAATGACTACTACTACTCAAAGTGTTACATTGAGGAATAGTAGTAACAAGTACTGAGATTAAACACTGTCACTATTGAACAAATAACTTCTTGTTAAAAATTGTTGCCTTCTTACTTTTAACCTCTCCTCAAATTAGCTTGTCATCCAAAAATGGAAATACAGAACTAGAATTTCATCTTTCATGCTCTCTGAGCAGAAGAGCAACCTGTGGTATTTACACAAGAATTGGGAGAGAATAAAAGAAAAACCTTAGTGGATTTGTAATGAGATATTATTGTTCTTCAATCAGTGCAAGAATTGGCAACACTGTATTCCTCTTTCATATCCACTTCAGATGTTGTTTCACTCATTTCCCTTTCCTGTATAAGAGGACCTTGAGGGCTTCCAAAAAGCGTGGAAAAAATCTGCCTGTGGCATTCATCACAGAAAAAGAAATAAGAAAAGTGACCCTCGTATGGGAGTTTATGCACAACAGCTGCTGGTAGGACACGGCTTATGTAGTCAGTCACGGATGGTGGAACTACTCGATCTTCCATTCCCTGTTCAGCAGAAATATACAAAAATGTAACCCATAATATTTCAAAAAAGTTTGCATTAATAAATAAGGTTCAAATACTGTCCCAATGGGGATAATCTAGTTGTTTTGGTCTCTTGCCATGGTAACAGGAGGTCAAGGGATCAGTTCCTTCTCACACCGACTTTGGAGGAGGAATTTCTTTAATTTGTGTCTGTACACGGGGTGGCATGGGCTTTGGTAAATGAAAAGAATAAATAAAATACAGTTCAAATATCCATAACCATAATTTATTAATGCACTTATATTTGAAGAGCACATCCAAGTTCTTTCCACTGGAGTGATGAATGATCAGTTCTAGAAGAAAGAATATCAATGACATTTGGATCTTGATCTTCTGGGAATTAACAGAAGACAAAGTGATGATATGATCTATTGCTTTCTAGTCGCCTATGGAGAGAAGCAAATGCACTGTTTCATATTTCTAATTTGAGACTTCTGTCCATGCAAAACGTAGATGAATATGGAATAGTCTTCTGCTTTTGTGGATAACATGAAAGAATAAAACAACTATGAAGGCAAACAATGGAAGCAATTCATCCCCTGATTTTTTTAATTTTTAGTGCAACATGAACGAACAGTGTATTTCTAATGCAGTGCGCACATGCAAAGTGATTTGGAAGAAATGAAGTTATTATAGAAACCTACAGTTGACTTAGTATACTACTATGGAGTTGAGATGAAAATTTATACATTGGCCAGATGAGCAAAACTCTGACCTTCCAAATTATAGCAGAAATAAATGTAATGCCAATCCTACGAATCATAACAATAATGTAGAAAACCATAAAGTAAGGTGGAAAAAGTATGCAAACCTGCCATATGTGAATTGGCCCCAAAAATCCAGCTAATTCACATTTTTCCTCACTGTACATGGATTTGAGCCAAGCAAGAATGCCTCTTCTCTGACACTCCTTCCTCACCTGAAGATCTGCTAGGCTAAAACCCCAATTGGATACCTCTAACACAGCTTCCTCAATGAATGGATTTGTGTTTGCCTGGCGAATGGACTCCTCTACGTCCCTACGCCAGTACTCTTCAAATATTGGGTCTTCAGTCAGAACTTTATCCTGAACATACCAAGATTGTGTTATTAGATGACCACAAAATCAAAAGATTATTATCAACTAAAACTGGTTCAGGCAGATTATTCAACTGTGGCAGCAGCAACTCCATTCTATAAGAAAATAGCAATGAACTCTTCACTAGTTCTGTAATTTTATTCCTAAAAACATGAAAACTTCAAACCAAGTATGCCCATTACTAAAATAACTCAGAAAAGTGATAAATCTGTGGTAAACACAAATGAAACTATTTGGAAAGTTTCTGATTCTGGAGAAAGATTAAATAAATTACCTTCTTTTCAAGTGACACAGACATCCACTTATCAACTTGGTCATGCTTTTCAGATAGGAAGCTTCGGCGATAGAAAAACGAAAGAAGCTTTGGCAATCGACGAGCTAAAAAGTACATCAATTTTTTTCTAGGTACCCACTGTTCCCAAGTTCTTGTCATTTCTTCCTTGGTCATGCTTGGTTCATATGGATTAATCATTGGAGCAAACATTGCAGCACCTGCAGATTCAATCGAGACAGGCAACAAACATGCACAATAAATTAATTAGTGAGAAATCAGTTTATCCTGGTTATGAAATTAAGATTCTAAGAATGTTGACTTTGAATTTTAAAAAACCAATTATTCTACCAACTTAATTTAACAATATAAGGCAAGGTGCACTTTTTCCTTGTGGATGCTAGATAAGCTGATACCATGATGCTGATCATGTAAATTATCCCAACACTCGTTAAGACATAAGCATAGATTCATTTAACTAAGAAATGATTTACCAGCAACTCTATCAGGAATATATCTCAGTGCAGCCCATGCATGCATGCTTCCACTTGAATAACCCAGCACCCAAAATCTGTCATTAACACTAACAGCATTGGCTAGATATAAAAAATCTGATGCTGATGAGTTTAGATTCCTTCCAGGATGAGGATCACTCTCTCCAAAGCCAGGAAGATCATATGTCACCAAGCGAACACCAAACTCTTCAAGAAGTGATGTCTTAATACCTGGAATACCTTTTATAGAAAAAACGTTTAAAAAATTATTGACAAGTCCACCAACTTTCACCGAGACCACGCATCAGAATTTCATATACACCACTACCTCAAATATATAAATATTGTTGTTTTCTACCTGCAAGTCTGGAGGAAAGAAACGAATGAGAAGCAATCAGGGAATATCTAGCTCTGTTTGCTGGAACACCTTGCTCATGATAAGCCAAGTGTCTACCGTCTGGAAGCAGTATGCGGCTTGCGGATGGAGGATGTATCCGCACTTTTTTTACCGGTGCAATCAAGTGATCACGATTGGTACTAAAACCCCCCAGTGCTGCACATTTTTCAATCATGTCAATACAAGTTTTATCTGTCTCATACCACGAAGGAAAACAAAACGAGAAAGAATAACATGTCCAAGCAATTTTCGGGATTCCTTTATTGTTGAAAACTATTATAAAACAACACTGGAATCGTCGAGAGAAATACAGCATTGTATGCTGAGTTATTTCAAATCTTCACATATTAGAAATTTTCACTGCTCTCAGATCCTTATCTTAGTTATCAATTCATTCAACGCCTCTATCAGACTTCCAAAGCTACAGAGATTGAAACACTGTTATCACCACTCATCCCAGAAGATTGAAAGCAAAACCTCAACGGGATATCAAAACGAAACATGAACTCAATTCCAGCTATCTATTGTAGTTGAGTTTGATGATTGACCAGCACAGAATTTTAAATGCCCTAACAAACTTTCAATAACAGTAGTAATCAAACTTGAGCTTAGAGCAAGTTCAACAAATCAAATAAATAAGCAAGAAATAGTTATAAAAAATTCATATATTTCCCAAATAAATACAGATCTAAAATGTCCTTTTTAACTAATACCAGATAGAGTGAGGATGAAAACGAAGAAAACGACCGGCCAGGCGTGAACCGGATCGCGATCCTCGGGCAAAAACTCATTCAAAAATCTCAACCGACCCGAAACCTTAGCGATCGGTCCACTGAGTTTCTGCACAATAAAAGAGTCTTCGGTGATTACTGTCTGCTGCAATATGTCCTTGCAACCTTTACCTAATTCCAGAAGCATCTCCCCCCACGATTTCAAAAACCCTGTCACCTGATCCTTCAAACTCTCCCTTTCAAATTCCGGCTCATCATCAACCGATTTCCTTGGCCGAGTCGGAATAACCGGTTCCCCGGCGTATAGTATCCCCGTGTCCTCAACTAAACTAGCCAATTCCTGCCGCCACGTGTTCGATCCTCGCTCCTCCTCCATTCTCACTTCACTCACTGTAAAACTAAAACCTCACTACGCTACAGCTTGATATATATGTGTATTAAGAGTTCGCTTCAGTCAGAAGATTCCAGAAATAATGTCAAAGCAGATTAAAACAAACGAAACTGAAACTTTTAAAGCGTGATATTGATTCCCGCTTTTGTTTAATGGCTTAAAACTTCACCGACCATTGTTCAACCGAATCAAATCCTCACAAATGTTTTTTAAAAAATGAAAAATTTGAAAAGCCAAAAGCATCCCCATCAGTGCTTAATCATCTTTCACTTTTCGACACAGAAACCGTTGGCTCTGATCATAATCTTACATGTCCTCGGATTATTAAGCTTTCAATGAATTGACTAGTTTACTAATTTCTTAAGCCAGCTTTGAGGACAAGTACAGACCGTCGATGAGATCAAGTTGAGCTGTGATGAAAAATCAAAGATGGTAACGCGTCCACGTCATCAACCTTTGTTCCGTGATCTCGACGGTTGGGTACCGGTTTAGCCGGTCCATGTTGGGTGGTCGTGTGAGTGAGGTCCACCTGCTATTACCGGCTGCAGTGTACGGCACCGAAGCATTAAGCACGAGAGACTCCGAGACTGATACCATTGTGTGCATGTGACTCGGGAATGTTCTTTTAAACCTTCTCTATTTACAGTTTTTTTTTTTTTTTTTTTTAACGAGCATCTCTTACACTGATTAAGGATTACATTTTAATCGAATCGTCACCGTTGATTATTGGTGAAATCAAGTACAGATGTTATCGTACGGTTAGGATGTCATGAGGACGTGCTCGTGACTTAGACAGTGGACATTTTAGAACATGAGTGGGAGTGATGATTATAGAGGGAGAAAGTGAAAGGCCAGTAGTTATGGAATTTTGGTAAAACCAAGGGCAGAATTTTTGTTGTATCCAACAATCACCTCTCCTTTTCACGACTTTTTAACTCGCTAGGGCAAAAGAATCAGGCTTTAAACAGTAAAATTTAACTTGGCTTATTTAATTTATTTATATATTAAACAATTTTTATTCTTTTATTTTTAATTAATATAAATTTTTTTTATTTTTTTATTTTAAGAATAATTCCTTTAGGCCTACAAAGTCAGTCTAAGCTCGGGTTCGCATGGGACGAGTTTAATGGGTTAGGCTAGACCCCTTTTTTTGTACGGACTTAACTGAATATAGCCTGTAAATTCATATGGGCTCAATTTTCATGGGCGGCCTTCGGTGCTCATGAAGGGTCATAAACATCGGCACAACTAATGCAAATTTAGTAAGCTCTATTTTCTCCATTAATCTGTTTAAATTAGTTGTTAGTTTAATTAATATATGAATAATAATATTTGCATCTCTTAATTTTTATAAAATTACAAATAGTATTGAGATTCTTCCAATACAAATATAAATTTTAAAAAATATATGGCCCGAAAATCTAAAAAAAATGGTATCATCCACTTATTCATGTTAATATTTTTCTTTATTTTCTTTTAGATATAATATAGCATTAATTTATCTTAATATAAAAAATGAATTTTTTTTATCTAAATAGTTAAATAATTATAATATATGATTACTTAAAAATAATTAACATATATAAAAAGAAATGTTAATATACTATCAATTTAGTTGGATTTGATTTCAACATCAATCAAAAACTAAATAAAAAAATATTCAAATCCTAGTTTATGAAATTGAAATTCAAACTAATGTTATTTTATATCGATCCAAACTGATCAATTTAATTTGATTCAATTTGATTTATTGATTTTTCGGCTCACATCTTACAAGCTCTCTCCTTATCAAAAATTGCAAGAGATTTTACTGGATATTTATTTTGAAATTTGTAATAATTTTATTTTATAATAAATTTTATAAAAAAATATAATTATTTTTCTTTTAATTTTAAATTGACTAATTAAAAAATAAATATATTTTTGATCTGATTATTTTTTATAGGTAAAATCATATACTTAGCCTAATTTTATTTTTAGATCTTGCTAAATATATTTTATAAAATAAAAAATAACACTTATTCAAAAAAAATTTAATTACATATATACACATATTAATTCTCCAATAAATTAATCTAATATAACTTAATGCTACATATAAAATATAAACTATATTAAAAAAATAAATTTATTGTATAAATTTTTAAATAATATTAATTACTAATTATAAAATACTTTAATTTGTATTATACAGACAATTCCAATACTACAACAAGAGTATGGTAAATTTTTTAAATTTTAATATAAATTTTTTTCTCAAATAATATAATAATATACTAATAATATTTATTTTATATTATTAAAATTTTAAAATATAAATTAATATTTAAAATAAAAAAATTAAATTAAAATGAATAAATTAAAATTTTAAAAAGAAATGTAATTGTGCCTGTAAACTTATCACAAACCTTCGTCATAGTTATCCGACGAAACCCAAAACCGCAACGACACCAGCAACAAGCGGCCATTAATTTAAAGCTGCAAACAGTGAGCTTCTTTTCTTTATTTTTTTCATTTTTTTTAATTTCGATTATTGTGTTTCTCTTATAGAGCTACTTGTGTATCATTTTATTTATTTATCTTCGTGGGTGTTGGTAGAAACAAAAA
The DNA here is from genome assembly GCA_032401905.1 of Swietenia macrophylla. Taxonomy (NCBI): domain Eukaryota; kingdom Viridiplantae; phylum Streptophyta; class Magnoliopsida; order Sapindales; family Meliaceae; genus Swietenia; species Swietenia macrophylla. Next base: position 4,938,141 of record CP135581.1, read on the forward strand.
GTTGAAACTGAGAGTTTTGAGTCCTTTTGTTGTTTGGAGTTTCAACCCCAATTCTGCTTGAAACTGGACAGTTAAGTAATGCTGGTGAACTGAAATTAAAAAAGAAACAAATATATTTCTAAATGAAGCGGGTAGCTCACGGTATAAGCCTGCTCGCACTTCTATCCGCGGTGTTCCCTGCGGGCATTTGCCATCCCTTCCATCCCTGTGTCTAAGACCACTAAATAAAATTTTTATCGTGCATGTTGTTTAATTGTTATGATACAGTTTGTCTAAAAGCAGTCTACTACTCTCTTTGAAAATACTCAGCTTTCGCCTTCACTCTCTTGGAGTCTCGTGGCAGTTGCATTACTTCTCTTGTCATCAGTCATAGCTGGTATGAGCATAATGATTTTCACAACTTCAAATAATCGTGGACGTAAATTTAGTCATGAATCTAAGGTTTCTGAGTAAACAACTGTTTGTGGGGTTTAGTCTTTTTGGGACTTGGTTTCTTGTATGCTTTTTTATAACTTGGTTTCTGAAAAGCTAAGGATGTAGAAAAAGAAAAGTGTGTATGCTTTTTTTTTTTCCTCTGAAATATTCTGATTATTTAAGATATTGTTTTTATTGTCTTGGTTGGGGTTAGAGGGTTTGTGTATTGAAGATGTTTTCAGCATTAATTGGGTATGAGGTGTTTAAATAATTGCCTCAATTTTGAAGAAAATGTGCACATATTTTATCTGGGCGCAGCTTGGTGTGCTAATTAATGTCTGCATAAAATTATCGATTGACTTGTTAATGGACCACAATGCATCAAAAGTGTATCTGTGGAAATTTTAATATGTATTTCTAAATTTAGATGGTTTAGCTCAATGTCTTCGTTATGCGCTGAATAGCTATGAGAGTACTAGAATCATTGCTTCTAGTAACCATAGTGATTAAAAGACCAGTGCCCAGCTTTAAAACTCCAGAAGAGATTGTAGAGCTTCAATGTGTATTTTGAAGTTAAAATATAATGTCACATTAATAAATAAATCAATTGAATTTTAAAAATGTGTACTGTTAAAGCCAAACAAATTTTGGAAACTAAACCTTAAGGATCATACATAAGCTCGATGCCTTTGGTCATTTCTTAATTCTCACCATGTAGTATCTTTGCATAATAAGGCTTTGACTCAATTTCTTATTACAAACAAGAAGGCTAACCATATTAAGCAATGCCTATGAATAAAGCTTCAGAAGATCAAAGAAAACACACTATGGAGGCATTGGAACGAAGGTTTGCCAAGCAGAGGCTCTTCAACAAATGAACCATGGGAAAAAGAGATCACTCAACGAAGATGAAAAGGAAACGCCTTCTACTAATTCATCAGCTATTGCTTCATCACTGCATCTAACAGACACATCTGTTGCTATCTCCCCAAACGTCTCATCTAAGAAAGGTTTGTAAATTTCACTTGCTTATGGGTTTATGTATGTACTCGTCATTGAATCTTGTACCTTTTTTTCCAGATTTGTCATTATCTTTTTTCTAAATTGATTTTATGCTTCTTAGAAATTTTGTAGTTCAGTAAGGGTCCTGAATTCAGCTACTGTATTCCCTTGTGATCATTCCCCCCATTTATATCTAATTTTACTTGCATATGGACTGTATGCAGGGCATTTGACTTTCTCAGGTTACACTACATTACAAGGTATTACTATGTCTCTATTGTCATTGTTTTTTCTTTTTCTCAAAGAAGGTATATGTCTGTGTTTTCATGTTGGTTACATATAAGAGGATTGCCAATATTGGACAGGTGCAGAAGAAAGAGGTCCAATATATTCACAGCTCCCTCAAACAATACATGAGAATCCGCTGACAACCAATGTTGAGGAACCTTTTTTTTTTTTTTGACAAAATCAAAACTAGCTGCGGGTATATAATTCACAAAAATGAAATATTCTTATTCTCAACTTCTTTGTCTTGATGTATTCTTGGCATCTCATAGTTTTTTAGCAGAAGAGGAAGCACAGTGGATAAAGTTTTGCACGAGCTTTTTCAAAATGGAGATTCAGTTCAGAAGTACTTGCTCGGTTCTAGAAGTATGAAAATTGACAACTGGATCCTCCTTGATAATTATGTACAAGGACATGGTGCATCTACTGGCTCCAACATGAAGGCTTTGCGAACCCATTCGAAACACTCTAGAGAGCACATGACCATGAAAAAACTTAAAAAAAGTGGATCATTTAATTTGCCTCTGGATCTGCAAAAGTGAGGTCTCTAAGATGCATATGGTTGATAGTTACAACTTCTTTATTTCTCCTGCTGCATCTGCATTTTGTTCTAGTATGACTTATTTATATTTGTTGCTGAATTGCTTGTGTGGATGAAATTTGTAGTTGTCTTCTATGTTTGTTGGTATTAAATCAGAACATTGTAGAGACATTTTATTTCCCAAGTAAAAAGATATATGGACAAAAAGGAAAAAATGAAGAAACAAAGCCAAGAAAAGAAAAGATAGAACTGGGATAGGGAATCCGGGAAGTGGGAAAGCCGACTTGATTGTGTTTCTGAATTTGGGCCAGAATTGCTAATGTAGAAGCTGCAAGCTTGATGCAGATCAGGCGAAGTACTTTCTGGACCCAACTACCTAATTTGACTCTGGCTTTTTGTGCTTGTGATTTGTGGATGGGTGTAAAGCCAAATCCATAGGATGCAGTCTAGTTCAGTTGTCATATTGACAGTTTACTAGTCCAGAATTTTCTCTATTTTTGTTTTTCCTAATTTTATTGTATATATTTGTGGAATATATAAAGAATCATGGATGTACTCTTGACTATTTAGAGATGGGGAGATTATGAAAATTTTATGCTTGAATGATATGTTTTATGTAGTGATTGCAATTTGATAATACTTTTTTTTTCCTACAATGTTTGTCTAAAAATTGTTGGCTTGAGTTGAGTTACAGATTTGAAACGTATAAGCCTGTGCATGAAATGTGGAAGGGCTATATGATGTAGCTTCTTAAAGCCACTGGGTGAGATATCTTTTCCTATTACTATTGTGGATTTTTCAATATGTTCTGTTTGTTTGTTGATTAGATGCTGTAACCACATTTCCATTCTATCTTGCAGGAGAAATCAGTTGGTTCAGAGTCTTCTCACTGCAGATTTTCATGGTGCCTATATTCTAGGTAACATCTCTTATCTGCAATATCAATTTGCATTATATAATGAATACTAATGGGATTAATTGAAGCTGTTTTCGTCTTTTTCTTTGTGGTTATTCATGATCATTTCTCATTGAACTGGTCCAGGAACCAATTAAATCATTCCGAGTTGGGCAGATCTTTAATGTCTAACTGCAGAAAAATAATCAGATTAGGATTTATATATTCCCATGTTTTGATAAAAATTGTTGAACTTGTCTTGCTGAAGGGGAGCATTTCTGCAGGCACTATGAAAATTGATTATCAGTAAGAAAGATGCACGGTTGATCAGAATAGTTCCCTTACCATCATAGACAAAATGTCTTAAAAAAATGAGCAATTGGATGAACAAGTTAATGGAGGATTGTTTTCAGCCTTTAATTCTGTTATCTATATATTTAAAGAAAAGTTAGTTCTTAAACAAATTTTGAAAGAATTACTGTCCATACGGCCTTTGGGTCATTTCCTGTCAAAAAGTTGAACTGCAGTGGGCGCATTCATGGACTCAACTTGTGTAATAATCAAAGGTGCCACTTGCATTAAAATAAAATTCAAATGAATAGAAAAACATTTTTTTTGGGTTAATTGCCCTAATAATCATCACTATTCATTTGCAGTTGCTGAGTGTAAGACACCTGCTTTCACCGGAGTGAGTGGTATTATGATTCGTGAAACTGCAGAAACATTTGGCATAGTTACACGAGACAATAAAGTGCATGGTAATTCAGCCCCATAGATCATTTTTAAATTAATTTAACCAGAATTAGTCCGACTTATGATATATGGTTCAAAAATCACTTATCTGCATTTGTTTCAGTGGTTGCTTGGTGCTGTATTTGAACATGGAAAACAATATAATGATATGTTTTTGAAACTTTTTATCTTAAATAGTGGAATCTCTTCCTGTCATTGGCACGTGGTAATTTCTAGTCAACTAAAAGAGTTGAATGGTCTAAGTGATGTTTCAATTTAACAAAGCAATATAATTGGCATAACTTTGAGAGGTAACAAAAAACTTAATGTTGAATACAAGGAAAGTGAATTATAACGTAATGAAATGAAGGTTTAATTTAGTTTCTTGATGAATTTCATTACTACAACAGCCATCAAGGTTCTTGCGTCACAATGACTTGATTTGTTATTGCATTGTAGGGAAGATTTAAGCTTTTAGGTTATTACTCAAGTCCTATTAATTATCACAAGGAATGTAAAAGCTATCAAAATTTGTGATGCAATATTTGGCATTTGATGTCATAGCCTTCAGCAAATTTCACCACTGATCCTTCTGTATGTACATGTAAAAGATGTTGCTTAACTCTTTCATTTTGGGTAATTTGCAGTTGTGCCCAAAAAGGTTTCTGTCTTTATGTTCCAAGTTGACTGCTGGAAGGTAACATTGCTTGGAGACAAACTCGCTTCAAGAAATTTGGGAGAGTGATCTTGCTATTAGTCATTGCATCCCCGGTGATCTTCATTCACATCCAATAACAGAATAGGCGAAATTTATGGTATTCTGATGTTACCAAGACAATTTGAAAGAGAGGAAATTGTACAGCAAGTGTAATCTTTCTAGTTTTTGGATGTAAATATCATTTTCTTCTAGGTTAGGTGCAAGGGATTGAATTTGATAAAACAGCTAGCACTTCATTTTTAAATTTTTGGTAATAGAGTCGACCCTTGTCTCGTTAGTACCCTGCGTCTTTCTACGACAGATTGCCTTCATTTTCTCATTCTTCTTCCATGGTCTCGCCCTTCTTACTAGGGCTGTAAGTTGATGCTAATTGTCTCTGGCCAAATAAAATCTCGTCTATATTACTAGGAAAAGAAAATTCTGTGTGCAATTTTAACACTATTGAAAACTGTTGTGCCTTTGAAGCATAGCAACTAAAGTGCTTGATAAACACTCGTACTCTCTTGGTAACCTGTTTTTATCATCTACTTAGAGACTTATTGGATAGCCAATGACTTTATTTCGTAGTACTAATGGTTTGAAAGATACAGCATGGTGGGTACCAAACAGAGGCCTAATTAGTTGCATACACAACTCCTTGTGCAGTTGTTTATAGATTGTATCTGAAACCATATGGCCAATTAGATTGCTGAGATCACTTTACAAGAAACATTGACTAACAACCAATATTACTTGTGCATGAAGATTGACAAACTTTCCTCTCTTATTATTTCCCATGATTTATTACATACAATAGATGGTTTATAGCTAGCTTCATGTCATTTATCTTGTACCTAGAAGCTTTATTATGTCAATCCAAACAATTAAAACAAGATTAAGGGTACCTATAAATTATAATCATTTAAAACATTTATTTACAATACATGTTATGTATTTTATATTTAAATTTTTTTAATTTTTATATTAGTCGTATTAAATATTTTATTCGTGTTTTAATTTTTTGTCTTGTATTTTTAAGATTTATATTAATCGTTTTAACTTTTTATAGTTTATATTTTATATTTTTTTATATTAAAATTTATGTTAATAATTTTAATTATTTTATTTTATATTAAAAAATATAAAACACATGAGATGTCTATTTACAGTTCTTTAGATGTAACGTTTTGGCAAAAGATTGAACACTCCGATCATGTTCATAATGCAATTTCCTAATTGTCTCTTTCCTATTGAAATGAGGCTGCCGTAATGCTTGTCCAACCAAGCCCAAAGGGAATGGTTAATATCACAGGCAATAGTTATTATTGGTCGTTGCTTTCTTTGTAAACAAAGTAATGGCTTAAACCTCAACTTTATCCTTTGATTTATCCCCAAAGAGAAGGAATTTTTTTTTTAATCAACGTGACATATTATACTTTTGAATAATTAGAACCCCACAGGAACATTTCACTTTTTTATAAAAAAGAAAATTTTATATTAAATATTTAATTTTGCATTTTCTCATATTTCTTAAATAAGTATACGGTTTTATTTGTTTATATTAAATTTAAACCCGATCGGATGATTTTATCAAAAAAATCAATTACTTTTCACAATATTAAAATATTGACCGTCATAATATAAAAATATATCACTCAAATTTATAGAATATATATATTAATTATTTTAATAAAAATAAAAATATATTCATATGTTTTTATTTATTTAAAATTAATAAATCCTTCGTCCACAAGGTGATTTGAAGGATCATCTTGTGTCGCCATCTAATATATTTTTTTACTCAAAGAGGCGAGATTTGTAATCAAGATTTGTTACATTTCATAACGTATAATGTATTTAATATTTTAAATATGACATCTTATATAATTAATTTTGAACTGTCTAACCAAATTCATAATTTATAGTAGTACGTTCGAACATAATTTTTAATGTTGTTTAAAAGAAAACCGTGAAAATATATAATTGTTCATGTGCTTAAATATTTTTTAATTATTTTTTAAAAAAATTATTAAAATATTTAATGTTATTAATAAAATACTTTAAATACTGTTTTAAATTAGTATATAATTATTCAATAAAATTTTTATATTATTAATTTATAAATAATTAACAATCAAATATATATATATATATATATATATATATATATATATATATAATTTATGTCGTTTTGGGGGGTTTCAAGATATCCAACAAATTTGATGTCGTTTTGGGGTTTCAAGATGTCCAGCAAATTTATTTTCATCTCACAGTACCGTGAATTTGATGTATTTTTGTAATCATTTTAAGCTTTTTTTAAATTATATTTTTATATTTAAATAATATTTATAAGTGATTTATTATTTTTTTAAAATTTTATTATAAAATTTAATAAATTAAATATAATTATTAATTAAAGATATATATCGTGTTTTACTATCCATTTTAAAGATATTATAATTTATATTTTTGTCATGTTTAATTCTTAAAAATTTAATTTGATATAATTTATTAAGTTAATATAATTTATGTTGCCATAAATTTATTATTTATTATTTTTAAAATCTTAATATTAATTTAAATTATTAAATTATATATCAAATTAATTATTATACAATATTATACAATTATTATTATATTTACATAATACTATTATTTTGTTGTTATATTTTTTGCATAATTTTTTTTATACAATACATGTATAAATAATATAATATTAAAAAAATTTATTTTTTAACACGTGAATTTTATGAATAATATTTTTTTTTATATATTTTTAAAATAGTTTTATTTTTTTATTATTAATAAAAAATAAATTCTTCAATACTATTTAAAAAAATTTTGGTGTCCAAAATTCAAAAAGGATAAAATAGTAAACGCGGAAAAGGACGAGTTAGAAGCGCCTAATAACGGTCGCCATCAAATCACGTGAAAGGAGAGCGTGACAGAGCGCGTGGATGAAAAGAGCGTGGGAGTTAGCAGTAGCGTCTACGATATATACAAAAATGTCCAGCAACTTTTTCAGCTTGCTTCCTGTCTCCACTGACAGAAACGTAGACAGAGGAGACTGACTTGGGAATTGAGCGCAGTTAGCAGCTCGAAACAAGCCAAGCTATCCGCTTAAGACCTCATTTGGCTTCTCACATTAATTTTGCACTAGGGTTTTTGAGACTTGCTGCGCTTTCTAGTTTTAGAAGACTAGCGTTTAGATCGTTAAGAGTTGTAAACCAAACAACACCTGACCAGCTGGAGAGCAAGCTTTTTTCAGGTAAAGCACTTCTGTTTCATCAAACATGTGCCCAATGTTCCACTCTTTCTTTTTTTTCCCAGTTGGTTTTGATGTTTGATTGCTTCCGGGAAATTTTCAAGTTTTTACTCTCTGTTTGAAGCTGTTGCTTGTATCTGGGTTCTGGGTTGGCTTACCTTTTTGGTAGTAACGATGGCTCTTTTTGCCTTTGTTTTTCTTTTTTATAGATATTTCGTTTTCCAGGTACAGCTGCCATTGTAATAAAAATGTGGGTTTGTTGTTTGCGTGAGAAGTTCTGATGTTCCTTGCTTTTGGTTTTGAAGGTTTCTTCTTTGAAGAAGAAAAACAACGCCCCTTGTTCTTTTTTTTTTGTTTTGTTTTTTTTAAAATTCTGTAAGTGTTTCTGTACTCTGAACAAGAAGTTCAGCTTCCTGCCTCTGTTTTAGTTTACTTTGGTGCAACTTGATGTAGATCAGTAGAGTTCCTGTTGATCTAAGCATTTTGTTCCCTGCAAATACTCCTAAGCAAATTTTGAAGGGGTAAAGTATCCGACACTGGTTTTCTTCCCCTTTTCAGAGTTCTTAAATTTTTTACGTTAAATCCTCCTGCTTTATACTTGATGTTCTAACAAATATATAGAACAATTTCTTCTTTCCTTCAAGATTTCTCTGTTTTTGTCCGGTTTTTGTCTTCCTTGGCCAGTTACATCACGTTTCTGGGTTGGATGAATGCATTTATCCTTTTTATTTCCTTGAATTTTTATTTTAACCAGAGAACTTTTGACCTGGGGTGGATATCTTGGAATTTATGAATGTTAAAAGGATTCACCGGTTTGTCCTTAATTTCATTACTTATTTTGAAAGTTGAATTTTGCTACAAAAATTGCAGTTGGTTAAATAAGGTAATGTGGTTTGTTTACACTGAAAATATTGTTAAGAACAGGATGATCCAGTTTATGTCATGAGCATATCTGCAAAAATGGAATGAAACAAGGGAATCCCACAGTGTACTATCATCGTTTATATGTTGCTGACCCATTGTGGCTTCAATAATGCTCTTTGAGCACGGTTCAAGTACTAGAGTAAAAAATAAGTGATAAAAGGTAGAAAGACGGTTTCCATAGTGATATTTTATGAACTCATTTGATTGCAACTTTTTCTTTATGTTTAATTTTTGTCTTCTGGTTCAGGTTGCTGGTAGTGGGAGTAGTTCCTAAGCAGTTTCTTCAAAGCATTGTGTTGTTTGTTTGTTTGTTTGTTTGTTGTACATAGTGTTTAGAAGCGGATGTCTCTTATGGGCCACTATACTTAGACCTTGATCACACACAAACATATTAGTTTCTATTTGATTCTTCTTTCTCATGCAAAGATTTCTCTGAAGTATTTGCAGGCACTGTGGGTCAGGTGGGGTTTAAAGGAGAGGACATTTGGTTTTCCCACCTAACACCTCTTCCATAGGAGATATAGAAATTATGCAGACACCAAAAGCAAGGTAAGATTGTCATTCATTAAGTATTTTTCGGTTTTGAGGAATTTTGTTTTCTGTGCTAAGACTGTTCTCAAATTTAATTATATTGGAAAATGGGTCCTACTGCCTATTTCTTGCTTCTTCAGCTACTTTTTTGTTTCTTTCCCATTTTTAGCTTCACTGGCTTTTGCATTTTGTGTGTTTTGTTTTAAATTATTAGTGATGGTGGATTAAATTTTCATTTAACTTTGCATTAAATGATGCATGAGATTCAGAAAGCGATTTCAAGCTTGTGCACATGTGCTATATTGCATGATTCTAGAAAGTGATCTAAATTGTAAAATCAATGTGATGTATTAATACTGGTCTATTCAATTGGATTCTGAAGATTTTGATATTTTCTTGGCACAAAATGATTTTTCAGGTGGTGCATCATTTGATTTTGATTTGATTTATCTAAATTACAGTTTCTTTTAATATTGCATGGTGATCAGTTGAGATAATCAGTTGAGATGAATTTCAAATGGATGGGACCTCCTTGGAAGCAATCGCCTATCTGTCTCAACCTGTAACAAATTTGTAGACTTTCCGTTGAAACCTTTGGTTCCCTATCAGCCTGCCTATCCAGTAATCAATATAAATATCATAAGGAATGTCTAGATATTTAAAAGAATAGTATTTCAAAGAAGTTATTGTCTCCTATAATTGTACTTGTCTTGTAAAATCTTTTTATACATCAGTATTTATGTGTAAAGTGGGTAATGCATCAGAAAATTATTGCCAGCCTATTGCCTTAACAAATGCATGTATAATTTTGATGCACAAACAGGCTGTAAATATGGTGTCATCCTCTTGAAACATAAACATTACATCAACCACCTATTTGGTTCTGTAGCTATTTAAACCTTATATTAGAAGTAAAAATCTTAATGTTCTAAACACTTTGGTTCATCATTTTTTCTTACATGCATTAATGGTTCCTTTTTTTATACTGTGTTTTCCCCCTGATTTGACAACAGAACTGGTACTTCTGAGGTACCCCAAAGGAAATCTCGCGCAACACCTCAAACTGCTCGTCAACTCAAACTACCAGGATCAGATGCCGACCCAGTTTCCTCTTCTCCACATTCAACGCATAAAACACCAAAAGATAGAAGTCCTAAAATCATTGAGCGTAAGTCACCAAGAAGTCTGGCATTGGAGGTATTATGCAATTATTTGTAATTTGAACTAGTTCAGTTTCATGTGTGATGGCCTAAGGCTTTTTGACAGATATGTCAGGCTCATAGATGCTGCTTGTGTTACTTAACAAATGCATATTGAAGCTTATTGGACATTCCAATTATTTTGCTTTCATAATTCAAAACTTTTATTCTTGGCAAAATTTACTCTATTAATTGCCGATGCTTTGGGTAATTGTCACTCACTCACTTGATATCTTCTCTTTATTTTGTGAACTATAGAAACAGTGCTCGGGCAGGGTGTCTGAATTGGAATCCCAGCTTGCCCAACTTCAAGAGGATCTGAAGAAGGCTAAGGAACAACTGAATGCTTCTGAGTCATGGAAGAGGCGAGCTCAGCAGGAGGCTGATGAGGCAAAGAAACAACTCTCAGAAATGTCAGCAAAGCTTGAGGAATCACAACAGCAGCTGATGGAGATTACCACTTCTGAGGATGCTCGAGTTGAAGAGCTCCGAAAGATCTCACAGGATCGAGATAAAGCATGGCAATCTGAACTTGATGCTCTCCAAAAACAGTACTCTATGGATTCTGCTGCCTTGGCTTCTGCCATGAATGAAATTCAGAGGCTCAAAGTTCAACTGGAAAAGGTTGCTGAATCTGAAGCTGCCCAAACCAAGCATGCTGAGTCTGCACATGCTGAGATGCAGAGCTTGAGAATAGAACTTACTGAAACTCTGACCCTGGTTGAAAAACTAGAAAATGAACCACGTGACTGCAAAGAGTCTGAAGCTGGGGCTCTTGAGGTTGTTGACAAAACTCAAATGCAACTGGAAAATGCAAATGTGAATTTGGAAATGCTGCAATCAGATGGCATCAAAACCACAGAGGCTTATAACTCCTTATCATTGGAGCTGGAGCAGTCAAGAGCTCAAGTTGAATCATTGGAGAAACGTGGAAGTAAACTCCAGATGGGTGATAGTGAACTCTCTCGGAAGGATGGAGAAAAGGAAGAAATAGAGCAACTTAAAGGGGAGCTTAATGTTGCTAAATATGACCTAAGCCAGCTGAGATTTGCGTTAGATTCTTCTGAGACCAGGTACCAGGAAGAATATATCCGAAGCGCATTGCAGATTAGAAGTGCATATGAACAAGTTGAACGTACTAAGTCCAAATTAGGCCAGAGAGAGGCTGAACTAGAGACAGAATTGAAAAATGCCGAGGCTCAGATTGAAGAGTTGAGAGCAAGTTTGATGGACAAGGAAACGGAATTGCAGAATATTTCACAGGAGAACAGGGGACTGAATCTGAAGATCAAGAACAATGAGTCTAGTGAAATAGATTCTGAACTTGCAATGGATCTGAAGAAGCTGCAGGTAGAATTGTCTGAGTTGAAGGCAAGTCTGTTGGATAAGGAGACAGAGATGCAGAGTGCAACTGAACAAAATGAAATGCTCAAGATGGAGATTGAGAAGAGGGAAATGGAGAGAAACAAAGTCAATGATGAGGCCATTGCTTTCGCAGAGGCAGCTAGGGCTGCAGAGCGAGAGGCTTTGATGAAAGTTGGCTACTTAACTGAGGAAGCAGATAAAAGTAGCAGAAGAGCTGCACGTGTGACTGAGCAGTTGGATGCAATGCAAGTGGCAAACACAGAACTGGAGGCCGAGTTGAGGAGACTAAAGGTGCAGTCTGACCAGTGGAGGAAGGCAGCTGAGGCTGCGACTGCTATGCTTTCAAGTGGAAACAATGGGAAATTTGCAGACAGAGTAAGTTCTCTTGATAGCACCTACTATCCCATGACTGGAAATATGAGTTCTCCTTACTCTGAAGAACTGGACGGTGACTCACCCAGAAAGAAAAATGCAAACATGCTGAAGAAGATAGGGGTGCTATGGAAGAAAGGCCAGAAATAGATGGACAACAAGGCAGGTTGCATTTAATTCTCTTATAATTCATTTGCTTGTCTTAATGTAATTTTCCTTGAATTTTATCATTACATTTCCGTTGGCAGATGTTCAAAGTAGTTGCAAAAGTTAGAAGACCTTTAAACTCTATTGCAAACACTGTATAACTGTGGAAACTGGTAACTTTTGTCAGTTCAATTTCAACTTCTTTTCACCTATGTTTGTGGGAGCGTTGGACAATGGAGGCCGCACGAGTACTGTCTCTCTTCTTTACAGATCTTACTCCTTTTGTTAACGAAACAGTGTATGTTTAAGCCATTACTACATGGGGATTACTATGTATAAATGTCGAACAATTGATGCAATAGAAAGAACCATTCTTATCTTGTTAATTCAAGACATTCTGCTGGAACTTCGTGCAAGAAGGGCATTGGAATAACAATAATTTAATAGGGGGAATAACAGTAATTAAATTGCAGGAACAAAGGTCATTCAGAAGTCACAGGCGCTACAAATCTTTTTGAAACCCGTGGGGCAGATGACTATTTTTGAAACCTTTGGGGTCAAGTTTATATTAAAAAAAAAGGGTCTAAATGCAATTAACTATTTTAACGGGTTGATTTAGGGTTGCTACTTTAACCACCCTCATAGAGTCTGATTGCCCCCATACTCTTGATGGCAGGACTGTGGGTGCACTTTCAACGACTCGATGTCGAACTGACAAATTTGGGGTGTATTCAACGTTAATTCTTGTTTGGGTTAATTACAAATCAGCCCATAAGAACAAAACAATGCTGAAGCCCAAACACTTTATTTCATGGAGGACCCGCCCAGACCCAGCAAAGCCCCAACTCATATATGTCTATAAATGTACTGCATTTTTCAGTTCTTCACAAGGCTAGGGTTTTAGCAAAGGGCGGCCGTTTCTTTTTCTTCATCGGAGCACCGTAGCTTTCAGTTTACTTCAAGCAGCAATCATGGGGTATGCACATTCTATTTCTTGCATTCTTGGATATAAATCTTGGGTTTTTCAGTTAGTATTAGTTTTTATAGGTTTTGGTCATTTTAGATGATGATTCTCGTTATTCTCTTATCATCTTGTAAATGAAAAGCCAAGGAAGACAGAATTTATTGATTCTGAATCCATGCCGAGAATAAATTATATGATATTTGATAAATGTTTGCAATGTGGGTAAATTTGTGTAATTTTTTTAATGTTTTGTTGTTGTCAATAAATATAAGTTTAGTTTTAATCAATTGTCAGCTTTAGAGAAGGTAGATAGTCGCCAAACTAAATCTGTATAGGTGGTTTATGAATTAGATTCTCAGTGCTATTGAAGATGAAGGTCAGTGGAAGTTTGTTGCTAACGTGTAGCTCTGATTTGGTTAGCTTTAAGTTTGCTAGTAATTGTTAATGATCAAACTATTCATATTGCCTGCACAAATTTGCTGTATGTAAATCTAACTTCTATTTAAAAAAGGGTTGAAAGGTTTGTATGTGTTCATTAATTTGGTCGGTCATCATTCCTAGCTTTTTTGAAATTGGAAAGATGTCTTCTTGACTTATTAACAATGTAGAATCACCCGATATGTTTTGCTGATAACTTTTTTTTTCTGAATTATATTGGTACTGATATGAAGAGTAATTGGCTTACAGGAAGACACGTGGTATGGGAGCTGGTCGCAAGCTGAAGACTCACCGCAGGACTCAAAGGTGGGCTGACAAGGCATACAAGAAATCTAACCTTGGCAACGAGTGGAAGAAGCCATTTGCTGGGTCTTCCCATGCTAAAGGAATTGTTCTTGAGAAGATGTAAGATTGTATGCATTATATTTTTCTACATTTGTTTGCGTTTATTAAATTTATCATGACTAATCATACTGTACGAAACTTATATGTAGAGGTATTGAAGCTAAGCAGCCAAACTCTGCTATCCGTAAGTGTGCTAGAGTTCAACTTATCAAAAATGGGAAAAAGATTGCAGCATTTGTTCCCAACGATGGTTGCTTGAACTACATTGAAGAGAATGTGAGTAATATTTCTGTGTAATTATATTCCCGATTGATGTTTACCTCTGTGGCTCTGATTGTGAAACATTTCATGTGTTGCTGTAGGATGAGGTGTTGATTGCTGGATTTGGACGTAAGGGACATGCCGTCGGTGATATTCCTGGAGTTAGATTCAAGGTTGTGAAGGTCTCTGGTGTCTCCCTTCTTGCACTCTTCAAAGAGAAGAAGGAGAAGCCAAGGTCTTAAGAGAGAGCTTGCCTTATCCTATAATCTTTTGATAGTTCTTTTAAAAAAAATTGGAGTGCTAACTTTCTATTTTCGAGTGGATTTTATGAATTTTATGAGCAAGTTTTGAACAATCTTCTAGTTAAATGTTGTTGGCGAAGTGATACCGTTTTCACTCTAGAAATTTATATTCGGTTAATGTTTAATGCAAAATCATATATGAGTCTTAGCCTGCTCCTTGCATCTAATTAGAGGTTACAATTTGTGTTGTCATGTCATGTCAATCGTGTCAAAAAGTTAGTTAAAATGAATGTGGGTAACGTATTTAATTGTGTGCTTATCTTGTATAATTCAATTAAAACACGTTTGTCTATTTAACGTTTTTACTCATGACACGTTTTCTGCAAGTTTTACTTGAAACCAAACAGCAGATCTAGGTGTTGGATTGTTTGTTTTTGGGTTCTGGGGTATTGTGCAGTCGGGATTTTCTCGATAAGCTATGGAGTGGACTACCAGATCTTATTACTACACATACAAGCTAAAGCTACGAGACATAATAATGCAACCACTGTAAATGAGGGGGGGTGCATAGAATGTTGCACTTGCACGTACGGTATCTGCAATAGATTTCGAGGCATAATGACACAGAATCAAGTCTAAAACAACAATGAATGCGTGAATTTGGGCTCCTTGGCTCCTGGCAGGTATTGTGTTATGGCTGCAAATCATACTTCGTACTGGGAGTATCTCATCAACCATCGCCAAAATTTTAAATAAAACCAACACTGAGTATCTCATCAACCATCGCCAAAATTTTAAATAAAACCAACACTGATTAAGGCATTTAATCCTATCAGGTTTGGCCAATAATTTTAGTCAAAACATGACGAAAATCCACATGTCATTGACTAGAATTTAAATCTACTATGGGAAGAATTCATTGGAACAAAAAGAGCTAATGGCACAAGAACACATTGCAGATAATTAAAATTTGCAGAAAGCACGCAAATTCCCTCAAGGCAGAAATCAGATGGATAATCAAAATACATGGATCTTATGTATGGAATATACATCCAAGCCATAAATTCTTTCCCCCACTAATATTATCATCTGTTCTACTACATGGTTGCTTGTGCATTTGTGAATCCAGTTAACGAAGCTTGCAGATTTCGTAAGACATGGGCAGAGGGAAAATACCTGCATGACATCAAAATGCAAGGTGGTGAACTAACAAAAGAAAAAACTCCTGAATCGTCTAATATTGGTAATGACCTACAATCTACAAATTGTAGTATGCTGCAAGAGGATAACTGAATCAGCCGGAGGACCATATCTTAAAATTGCCATTTCTACTGTAGAAAAGTTCAATAAAAATTGATCATCAAGTACCTTATAATGCAGCTGCTTAACTGTCGCACCATCTTAGCTTCCTCCAGTCAGAATGCTCTCGGGAGAGGGAGAGGTGACTGGCTTCTCTACCTTCACATTTACATCCATAGCCCCAACTTGTCTGGTCAGGCCATTTACTTGATCTTCAATACGAGTTCTTTCCCTCTCATCATTGGTATTGGAAAGTGAAATCAAGTCATTGTTTGTCTCTTCAATCACTTTCTGAGACGGGTTGACATTTTCAGCCTCGCAAATGGAATGTGAGTCACCAAACGCATGGAGGCTTTCATTCATAGGATTGAACTTTGTACCCGAAGCATCAGTAGTACCCTTGCTCTCTGGGCTCACCTTATGTTTCAAAACATGTGGGCTTTCTAAAGTACTTATATCATGAATTTTAAATCCATCCCCAGCCTTCAAATGGCTTTCTACACCAGTTTTAGGAGACATTCTACTTTGAAACTTTGGAGATATGAGTGGGCTTTTTCTTGAAACGCTAGAGACCTTTATTGCAGCATTTGCAGGTGCTTGATGAGGTAAAGCTGGTCTAGGTTTTACAGGCAATGCAGTTTTAGTAGATTGTAACTTTCCAAGTTTAACGTTATTTGAGCCTGCACTTGGACTAATGCTTCCAGCTCCAATTCTAGGGAAGGCACTGGATACACCAGAGTGAGATTGCACAGTTCCATTGGGTGTGCATCCTCCTGACCGGACCTGAATACAAATAAAAATTCCATGCAGCAGTGATACATGCTCATAAAATAAAAATTTTTCAAAATAATGTTGAAGGGAGGTGATTTTGCCAATGTTATAGTTCATGAAAGATTAGATAAAATGTATTTTGAAGTTAGTTATCCCTTTTCTCTAAATCTATCACTGGAATGGCAAAATCACTTCACTTCCAGTATGCAGCAATTGTGAGAGAAAAATCAGAACTGACCCCATCAAAGAAGCCAATTTTAGGCGATGGCATTCTGAGGCCAGAGGGCTTTGAGGAAGCTGGACGAAGAAGTGCACCAGTTCCCGTTGAAGGTCCCTTTGCATGTTCACCTTGCAAACAAGGTACCTTAGTACCATCTCCAACAGAGCACTGATCATTAGAATTTTTACGAGAATCCAAAACTTGTGAAGCATTACTATTTATAGAGACCCTCGTGGAAGAGCTAGAGTCCAGGCTGGTTCTTGTACTCATAGGCCTTTGATTAGCAGTAGCAGTTGATGATGTTGATTCTGAGGACCATTCACTGATAGAACTATTAGGTGATATGCTAGAAGAGAGCTTTGTCACAGATCTCAAATAAGCAGTGAGATGTGAACTCATGGACTGACTTTTACTTCTTGATGCACTTTTCGAGGTGTATTTGACATTTGAAACAGAAGAACGATTTTTACCCATGCTGTCAGATGAGCCACTGACAGAACCATCAAACGAGGAACAAGAAGTTTTTAGTTCTGTTTTGGTTGCCGCTGGAGAATGCAAAGACCTGGAAGGTGGAGTGGGCCTGGGCAGAATATTCCGTGAACCACCAGAAGAAGGTATCTTTGGTGCTGGAGCCCCTCTCCCTGCAACATTCAAAACATGTCAAAGGTAAAGAACATTCAGAACAAGAATCACATCAATTCAGCCAATGTACAAGCTAATCCAAAAGACATTCAGCCAACATATAATAAGCTAATCCAACTAAAATGACACATATCTCAAAGGAAAAAAAGAAGGTAAAATGGAAGCAAAACTACCTGATGCATTTTTGGAACTATCCTTTTCCATTTTGATATGGTTAACACCTAGGGAAGCCCGTTTGGTAGATATTATTGAGATGGGACTAATCCTTCCCTGTACCTTGGGTGGCTTACAAGGAGACTGTCCATTTGTAGCAACAGACTAAAGAAATTGTGTCAGTTAGATCATATTCAGTGCTTTGTGATGTTTAAAACAATTACGTAGCATGCCATACTGAGTTAGGATTGCTGAGTCAAAAATGTCTTTGAATTTTAAATGATACATATGAAAAATATAAGCTGGTAGAACTGCCCGATTGTTTGTCGACAGAAACAATAAGAGGTATAGCATGGGAAGTAATTATAAGGCTATAGACTATTCAAGTCCTATATAACAAAATCACTAGTTGCATTCATTGACACATGCTAAGAATAGTTAGCAAATACATGCCTGTGAGGCTTGTGGACGAACAGAGACCTGCTTTATTGACTTCCCTGACCCTGGAGTGCCAACACTTGGCTTTTTCAGTGCTGCTTTGGGCTTCACCTAAATGTTGCAATAATGTTGATTAGTACCTACAAATCATTCACAAAATAATGACAAATAATGGCTACTATCTGTCGGTTGAACTCACCTTATCTCGAGAGGCAAGGTCCACCTTCTTTGCAGCTGAAAGAGAAAGTACGTTGGTTTAATTTAAGAATAACTGTGATGGATAATGAGCACCTAGAAAGCTAATCTAATGGCTCTAAGCATTATATAGAAGTTCACCAATTAGCTGAGTAGCTCAATTAATATGATCTTAGAATGGAACAGTAAAAAACTAAATGTCTATGAATACAAAGAAAGTAAAATCATCCTGCAAGGTTCAAAAACATGAAAGAAGGACATGGCATTTGCACACAATACACCAGGTCTATAATCAATTAACCCATTTTATTATTATTATTTTTTTAAAAAGTATTTGCATCTGATAATTCTATGTAATACAGAAACAGGTTCAGGAATGAGAAGTAATCTACTTAATGCCTATTCATCTCTTAACTCGTCTCATACTATGGGCCTACTAAATTAGGTTCAATTAAATGCTTGTCCTAGTTATAAATGTTTGAAATTGCTAGATCAGAAATCACACTGCATGGGAGCATTGCTGATAATTATTTCAGCAGAAAAATCTGCTAAGAATGAGGGTGTCATAGGAGGTAATGACCAGGAATTACTTTGAATCCACACAGAAAAAAGAAATATCAGGTTGTGCTGGGATGCAAAAGAAATTCGGGGTTGAAATCACCAGAAACCAAATGGTGTGACAGCAAACACACCAGACGGAGAAAACTATTTTCTCCAATTACAAAAGCATAAGCACACTCACACTGGATGGTTCGAGGCTCTCCCACTCCTAATTTCTTCTTACCACTTGAGTTTGCCACATTGGATGCCCCGCTAGATTTCTGGATTGAAGCTCTTACATCTTCAAACAAATCAGCCTCTTGACTTTTTAATGTCAAAGTATCACTATCTAATGTAGATAGTGAATCTGTAGATCTATGGACCTCTTCTTGAATTCCAGGTAATACATGTTTCTTGCTTTTCTCAGTGTCTCCAATCATACTAGACAGCTCTTCAGGTTCAAGAAAACCTGGACAGATGGGAGACGTGTCTTTAATTCTCAGACTTTGGTTACAGATGTGAGGAAATAATAAAATCATGAGTTCACAATTTCAAATGTAGATAAAAGCATGCCTTCACTTGTGAAGAAAGCAGTATCCCAGGCTAAACTTTTGCGCAGGTTATATTTTCCACTTCTTGTCTTTTCTTGTTCTGATGATTCAGGCGGCTGAGACCCTTGTTGCCCCTCTTTGGGGGAGTTAAATGAGGTTTCTACATTGATAGCATCAAAGGGCTCCAAGAACTTAACACTTTTGTGCTCCTGATTTTCTAAGCATGCCACAAAATCAAATCAGCCATACAGATTTCTACTAAAAATGAGAATAAGAAAAAAAGATAAAAATAAAAACCATAATCCCAGAATACAAAAATATAGAAATTCTAATACAATAATGTCTTCATTTCACACCAAGGCAGCCCTACAGTCCATGGCATGCATTAGGTTATACCAGAGACAGTTTCAAAGGTAATAAATGCCTACATTTCTATACAGCAATTAAGACCACAAATGTTTATACATTACTGCAGGCATAAAGGTTCAATAAAACTTCATGTATTACTCAATAGGCATATATATAAATGCACTGAAAATATCTTCCAATCTGTCTCTCATATAAGCCGCTAAAGATTAAGAAAACACATCAATGACCTTCGTAAAAACCATCAAATTGGGTTCATAATCGACATGCAATTGCAGGATTAAACTCGCATCTGCAACATTTTTACGCTAGATATCAACGACTTCACAAATTGAGCAAATTAGTTACTATATTCTCCAACCTGACTCCAAAAGATTCAGAAGTATATTTTTATATAGCAGTTATCAGGAACATAATAAAAAATTAGGTCTGCTGCCGAAGAGGAACATTAAATGCCTTCAAAGTGAAGAAAAATACATCCAGATTCGGAAAATTAAAAACAAAAATTCAGTAACTATACATAATTTACCAATGTCAACAAACAGACAAGGAAAATTTTCTTCAATTCCGCAGAAAAAAAAAAATCAAATCGCAATAAACAAAGAGGAGAACCTGAAAAAGGGCGGTGTGGAGGGCTGGCAAAAGGCGAACTGATGAGGCAATCGTCTTCAAAGGAGACGTCAATTAGACTAAGCTCTCGGATACCGAAATCGCTAGGTTTCTGGTACTCATCCATGGCGGAGATTAGCGACGGATCGTCGAACCGCAATGGAATAATGCAGACGTTAATATAATTGAGAAATATTTCGAGATGGCTAGAAGGCGACAGCGAGTTAGACAGGTGGTTTTGATTCTATTTCTTCTAGGGAGGGAGAGAGAGAGAGAGGTTTTTTGAATTTTGGAGAAGCGGCCGGTTTAAATTATGAATAATAGAAAATATTGCGAGAAAAGAACGGTATATGTGTATGCCCGAAAAAGGAAAATGATAAGGAGCGTCCGTTGATATTCATGAAGTCGTAGCGGGACCCAACGGAATGATCATCTGTTCAAACTGACGTGTCGTTATAGTGAAGATTCCGGTTATTCATTACGTGATTGCTGAGCCGTTGATATCAGGGATTTTATCATCAAGGTCCTTAATTTTTTAATTTTTAAATTAAAGACGTAATTTATTCATTTATATTAAAAAATCTCTGACATTATTAAATAACCAAAAAATGTTAAATTTCATAAGCTATCTCATTATGCAAATTCTTTAATACAAATAAAAAAATTAAATATTATTTAAAATATATTTTTATTTTAAAAAATAAAAATTTAATATTTAATATAATAATTCTCTCTTTTCACTAAAATGAATCATTCATATGGTATTATTAAAAATTTTAAAATTATATATCAAATATTTTTTTTCGTATTTAAAATGGCAAAAAGTTCAAAAGAAAACAACAAAAATTGTGACAACAATATTTTTTTCATGCATATTTACAAGTAATATTAAATATTTCAAAATTACACACAAAATTTCATCTCAAATAGTTTTGACCTTCATTAAATGACCTATTCTTTGTAATTTTGCTAAAATTCAGGTATCTAATTGTTATTAAATTTCTTTTTTTTTTTTCCAACCCTGTGCGAAACATCAGATAGTTTGGTTTGTTACTTCCTATGCTTTTGCAGGCCGTGAACAACAGAAAGCAAAACAACATTATGGCTTCGGCAATAGCCTCCACTATAATCCACCTTAGCAGTGGCCAGGCGCTGCACTGCCATTGTGAAAAGCTTCTAACAATGGAAAAAGACTTGTGTTTCAAACCCTACCAATGATGAGCACAAATGAGTTAGAAAATGTGGCTACATCATAAAAGGCATTTGATTATGACCATTAATAACATCACTACCCTTCCTGCAAGAGCCAAATTCAAATAATCTAAGTCAAGACGAATCTCCTCATTATTCAGAGCAACTGTAGATTTAACTTATTACTACAATTGACAAACTCGCACTATCCTCCTATAAGGGTACTACCTCAGCTAGGACTCCATATCTATAAGAATATTACATCCTGTGTCCAACCAGCTACCAACAACTAACTCTGCACTTCATGTGAGCGTCCAAAAACCTATCAAATCCAAAGCCTGCAACCATTTTATCCAAATCGGTTGGGCATTCTGGACGATGTGTTCCTCGATTGTACAATATAGTTTTTATTTACAGCTAACCAGTTCTATAGAGCAAAATGCATCGATCCCACTATCATCATTTATAGTTCTAATTTCCCCCAAATGGCTCACAAAATAAAGTAGTGACAAGCAGCAAAGCTACTTGATGAAAAGTATATGCATCTCATGCGGATATTGATTCATCGACAAGCATAGAGACCACAGCATGACCGGTTTCAGATCCTTTCCAAGTTATTAACAGCAATGATGACTGGCCCCTTAAGATGACTAACCATAGAAAACTGAATTGGAAAAGCGATGTCGAATGAACATAAAACAATATCTAAATTTAAGACTAGATAGTCTCAAGCGTCTGGCAACTGATTCACAAATCATGTACACCTAAACATCCAGTTACAAGAAGCCAAGAAAGAAGAGAATAAATACAAGCAACAAGGGCCCCTGATGGCTTAAGAAATCTGTAATTATAATATAAACCTAGCAATGCACCTAATCAACTCCAAAAGGCCTTTCTTTGTGACAGCAAATACAAGTAAGAGAAAGATGGTCAGATAAGAAAGCTAGTCCTTTTCCTAAGAATTAAGACTAAGCCAACTATTTGATACTACCTATTTTGTTTGCATCCATTGCCATCTAAATAGAAAAAAAAAGGAACTGAGAAATCAGGTCACATTTGACGATAAATGTCTGTACATTCTAACTCAATTATTTACCAGAATTTCAGGACTCAAGTCGCATTTTCCCCTTGAGATGTTGCAGCTTTCCTGCCTCGCTTTGTTGCATGGGAAGAAGGTTTACTTTGTGTGGAAGGCATATACTTGAGACAGTAACTAACAAGTGACGGCCCAAAAATGCTGTATTTCCCAGCACTACTGAAAGCTGCTTCTGCATCTGCACGCCTCTTGAAAACCACTTTGGCACGCTTACTCTTCATCACTTCAGTCTCTAATTCATTTAAAGGTCCATAATGGCTAAATATCTTGTTCAGATTCTCTTTCGATGGAACAGAATCAAAGTCTGTGAAATTCAAAACCAAAGCTGTAGGGGAAGGATCTTTGCTAAAACAACCACCTAAGGTATCCACTGGACTTAATTGAACAGCTGATGCTGGTCCAACAGGGGAACTTGGGGTCTCATGTAATAACTCTCCAGCTTCATTTTTATTTTCAAATGCTTGTTGCTCTTGTGGATTGTTTCGGATTATCCTGTCAGTCCAATAAATGTTTTCCATAGGGTCTGACCGAGAGATTTCAGTAGCTTCTGACTCAGTCTGTGTTTTCTGGGTTTTGTCACCAGAAAATTCTTCGTGACACTGTTCCAGGCTAACTGAATTCCTGAACTTCGAGAAGAAACCAACAAGAGGAAGCAAAAAGTAGTACACTTCCATCGGATCTCTGGCAGCCACACAGAGCTGTGAAAGCAACTCATCAGGGGAAGACTGCTCAGATGGAAACTGCTTTTTACTTTGGGATTTCCTAAAGAGAGATTTTTCTATGCTATTATTTTTTATCACAGATTTTTGAGACGTTCGATCACCAGACTTAAATATAGGATTTGACCCATTGAGTTGACTTGCAACCTTAAGAATACTATTTCCAACACCAAAAGTTTTCTTAATCGGTAGACACTTATTAACAGCCCCTACTGACAAATCACCTTTCTCATATTTAACTTCCAACATCTCATTCTTCTTTTTCACAGTCACATCATCCAAAATTGAATCTAACTTCTTATGTTTCACAGCTCTGTCATCAGATGTGGAATCGACTGACCTACGTTTCTTTTCAGAAGATGACGAAATCAACTCAACACCTTTACCATCTGTTCCTTGTCTACCATTTGAAACATTCGCAGGCCTCTCAGCCAACAAGTCCATCAAGCTCTTCTCTTTTTTTCCTGGATGGATACTATCCCCAGAGATGTGTTTCCGCTTACGAGAAGAGCCATCTTGACTCTTTAACTTCCCTATTTTGGAGGAAACTTGCTTGTCACCAGAGAAATCAGTGGCAGCACTTTGAGTCACTTCGGCTACTTTATTTGCTTCCCCTGAAAGTGGAATATCTGCTTCATTTTCCAACAACCCAACAAGCATATTGAATTCAGGTAGCTCCAAATAACCCTTCCAATGATGAAACGCTGACAACTGAGCTTTTAGCGTTACAAATTCCAGTCTGTCAACCTCACTATTGTATGGGAGCTGGGCTAATGTCTTAACCTTTTCTAGGAGTTCTACAGGTTCAAAAAAAGCTGCATTTGAATAACTATCCCCACCATCTATCGTACTTGATTCTTTCCTGATTCCGGCATTAACAATTATCTGATTTTTTATCCTTGCATAAGCTTCCTTGGGGATGCAAGAACAGGCTAGCCCAAACTCCACCCGTCTAGAAACCTCCTCCAAGGTGCAATCAATGGCATAGTGGAAATCTTCCATACTCGTCTGCTTTTCCATTTGTGCAAAATGCTCCCGAAAAGGTTTTAGCTTTGATTCTTTATTCCAAGCAAAAGTATGATCCCCAAAATAAGCAACTAAATAACTATCTTTCTTTACATATTTCTTTGCCTTTTGTGATGCAGCCGAAGGATCAAATATCTGCCCCGGCCACCAAGGATGGCTCCTTACTTTACCCCACACCAAATCACCCGCACAAAATTCTGGTTGTGAGGCAACCAAATTTGCATTAGCATCACCAGATCCATTTCTATCAGTGGTCATACATGGGACCAAATCTACAACTGGATTGACAGCATATGACTCGGTTAAAACATCAGAAGAGCCCCTCACCTCTGCAACACAAACATCAACAAGTTGATCCTCATTAACCTCTAATTGTGACTGCCTGTCAACTTCCACTGCCTGATTTTCCAAACCAGCAGAAGTTGCCTCCTCAAATTTCTGATGCAACGACTTGATTGTATCTCTATTGTCAGTTTCCTGCTCCAATACATCCCCAACAGAACCGACGTTCGTATCATGGTCTATCTCTGCCCCACCAGAAGCTCTTTCAGCCACTGAGGCACCCTCAACTTCTTTCTCCTCACGCATGGAGACATCAGCACCACACTTACCATTACTTTCTTCAACTTTCAGATCAACAGAACCGACATTTGCATCACGGTCTATCTCTGCCTCACCAGAAACTATCTCAGCCACTGGGGCACCCTCAACTTCATTCTCATCACGCATAGAGACATCATCGCCACATTTACCGCTATTTTCTTCGACTTTCGCATCAACAGAGCCGACATGTGTATCATGGTCTATCTCTGCCTCACCAGAAGCTCTTTCAGCCACTGGGCCAACCTCAACTTCATTCTCATCACGGGTAGATACATCATCACCACAATTACCATTATTTTCTTCGACTTTTGCATCAACCCCTCTATCTAAGCTGTCACTATCCATATTAACATCATTTCCACCAATATTCAAGTCACAAATTACCTCAGCCGAGTCAAAAACCCTTACTTTATCAACTTCCAAACTCTGGAACTCGCCCTGACGGGTAAAAGGCTGCGTTAGGGTTTCAGTTACAGAGTCCCTGATCACGGGTGAATGAACCTCGTTTTCTCGGTCACCCGAAACGGCATCGGCGTTCAAATCGATTTCTTCATGCTTAGTAGACATCATGCAACCCTAGAAATAGATAAATAACTTAAAAGATTATACCTAATAATGGTACAGGGAACAAGCTGTGTGGATACAGAAAGAGGCGACTTACTGATTCAGGAGATTTATTGCTGTTGAATATAGAGAAGAGCGGGGCGTGAACAGTTTAAGTGAGTGCAGTTCCGTGAAATTGAAAATTAATTGAGGTTTAGTTTTAACAGATGCAGGTGAGAGAGAGTAGCGAGGGTCGGGGGTCTCGCAGTATCAAAGCCGTTTCTCCTTTCGTTTCCCCCCCCCCCCCCTTTTTTTTATAATAACTGTTCCTTTTTTTTTTTTTTTATCTTTGCTTTCTCGGTTTGTTGGTGGAAATGATGAGAGTATGAGTGGGACACGTGGAGAGAACGGCGGAGTTTCAAACTCAAGCAAGCACGACTGTTTGGAGAGTTGACAAGCGCGGATCAAATTTGGGCTCGCCGTTCCCATTCGGGCGGGTTTTTGGACATGCACGAAGACCGTTAATTTCAAATTTGTGAGTTGGAATCCACGTAAAATGATGCATGAATGTAAATTAATTTACAGTACAATTAATTATTTTAATATTATATTAATTTATTTATATCAAAAATTAATTAATATTTAAATAAATAATATTGTTAATACTGTAAAATTATATATATATATATATATATATTAAAGGAACAACAATATTATAATAATTTATTTAATTATTTAATATCATATTAAATTATTTTTTTCATAATATAATTAATAAATAAATTAATTTTAAATTAGTATTTATTTAAAACAACATAAGTACAGTACAATTATTCAAATTGCAACTCATGATCCTATCATGTGTCATCAATTGATCAAAATCGCTAACTCGACATCATTCACGCAGATGACACAACACAAGTTTACAATACCTTGATTCTATGTCGATCAAATAAAACACACTGGTAAAAATGAATCACCAATTTCATGCTCCACGTTGGCATCCATTAGTATAAATTTTAGATTGACACTCTTTTGTTATCTTTTATGTTATTATTATTATTATTATTTTGTAGCAAGTACTAAACCAAGAAAAAAATTATATTTAGTAAAGGCATAATGAGGTAATAAATGAACATATATACCATATGATATAAATTAGATGCAAGTACCAAAAAAAAACACCTAAATTTGATAGAATTGAGATTTATTAACTGTAATAATATCGTCTAAAAATCTTAATAGGAGACCCCCAACATAATGTCTTGATGAGCTCATATACCTCTAAATTTAGACTAAATTAAATTTTGACAATAATCTAAAGGCAAAAAATAATATAAAAAATTATATAAATATATAAAAGAGAGCTAATCTTTTCTTAAATAAGTATTTAAAATATTAATGTAAAATTTAAAATATGAAATGACATTTTGTACAACTATCATTTGAAAATTTGAAGGATGACAATGACTGAAGTTAGAATCCTAAATTCCAATTTTCAATATAGTAAGGCTTGTAGTTATAATAAAAATGTGTCTAGATGATGCAACATAAAAAGATTATGGCAAGAAATTCTATTCTTGGTCACAATTTCTTCATCTCGTACAAAACTTCCAGCCGTTTATACAGCTTCAACCATCCTTATAAATCATTCATTTATATTTGCCACAAATCTTCTTGAACATGAAAATGCAATGAAATTCCATAAAACATAGCCCCTAACTCTTCTTTATACCTACATTTTATTTTTCTTTTCTTTTCTAACAACTAGCGTGGAATCATGCTGAAGATAAAGATGAAAGTTTCTCATTTGGTATTTCAAGAATACTTTCGAGAATATCCATCCTACTACGTATGTTTCGTTTTTATTAGAAGATGAAGTTATGTCCTCGCCTTCTCATTTCCTTCCGGTCTAATGTTTCCAAATCCGCTATGATACGACAAATAATTTCGCTTGGGTAAAGCCTCTTAGAACTGGACAGTTTTGAACCATTTCAGTAACCAGCCCCCATCCAATGGGCCATGAACTTTCTATCCCAACTGGGCATGAACCGGAAGAAATTGGAAACATGGTAAAAATAGGGAACAGAAAATTAAAAAAAGGTGAAGAAAAGTCCAGACAATTTTGTGATTTTAACTAATTTAATAACCATAAACCGAAGAGTAAACCGAAAAAGAGAAGACTAAATTCTATGGCAAAGATCTCTGTACAGAGATTTGTACATGAAAGGTAAGGTACGTTGCTCAACCCGTCTTCTGAAAACCACCATTTCTTCCTGTACAGAATAAGCATATATCCCAACTTGGAGTAATTCAACTTCCCTGATTTTCCACTTATATACACAAAATCCCACAAAATGAGTTAGTGACGACAAGAGCTTCCTTTTGCTGTGCGGCAATTGGATCCCACCCCACACCCCACCCAACACCACACCCCCCAGAGAAACACCATCAACGCCCCAACACTACTATCATTCATTCCTGATCTACATCACCAGCACCTATTCTACTATTAACTACAATTCACATTTTATGTACCTGTTAAGCATGAATGCTATGAGAGGTGGAATGAGCCCTGTCCTTCAGTTATGGCATACAAGAGTTTCTCCTTCATCCTCTCCTACAAGAATATTATAGAAAATATTGTAATCTTTCACCTACAGAAGATATATTCAATATAAATTAAAACCACGTAGAAAGAGAAGCAAGGTCACTTTTGATGAATAAGGTGGCAACTTAAGATAATTAGCACATGTCATCACACTGGGTAGATCTGCATCTGCACAGTTGCTAGTGTGCTGAAGAAATCCCAAAAATAAAGAGGTGAGTAACTGGTAGCTAACAAGGAAGTTGCAAAAAAATATCAAAAAAATATCTAGTAAAATGCATTGCTGGCTCAGACCTTTCGGACAATGGTCAATTTTGGATTCAGAGATGCCAAACCTCCTGGAGGAAGCCTAGGTGCTCCTGTCACAAACTGCAGAAATGCCCGCCGTTGTTTGTAGTCAAACTCCCGTATGATTTCCAATAACTGACATTTGGAAGACTAAATGAGTTAGTTTGAGATGTATTGAGATACAGAGTTATAAACAGAAACACCAAAGAAGAAAAAAAAATTAAAGCATCACTAACATTGACAATGGGAGGACTGCTGGCTGTGTATCCATGATCAAACTTGATATGATCCAACAGCTCATTAAACTGCTAGACAACAGTATTAAAGCTTAGGAAAGGAATTATGTATCCTTCCACGTGGATGGGTCAATTGAATAATAAATATACGTACAGCCAAAAAGTCATGTTCCCCACAGAGTAAACGCTCAAGCTCCTCTTCGGTGAAAATATGAAGATGTTCAATGGGGAAAACCTGAAGGACCGAGAATAATGTTAAAGAAATCACAAATAAAACACATTATAAACTTGTTAAAGAAGATAAACCTCTACTAATGTCATAACCATGAGGATATACAATCTTAACCAAAGTAAACTTCTAACAACCTGGATGGGAAACAATTTTGAAGGCAATATTTAAAAATTCATATCCAAATCTGCTCTAGAGAAAAAATTACTTAATCAAAACATGCAATGAAGTATACATATATGCTTTATCAGAAAGATTAGAATTCTCAATTAAGCCCCCTCACTTGAATTTCCCTCTCAGTTTTTAATATTCCCTTATATTTTATTCCATAATGTTGCAAAACACTTGTGAAACGATGTGCTCAAGACAGAAACAAGTTAGGCATAGGTTATCAACAATTATGATATGGAAAGCACAAAAGAAAATGAGCAATTCAAGTCGTTACAAACCACAGTCCATGCCTGTACAGATGTTCTAGGGTGAGGAAGAAATAAATTGTCCAAATCAAGCCACTTTAAGAACGGGATTGTCATGATACAGAGTACTTATTTTTGGTCTACAACACTCGCAAGCTAGCTAAATCATGCAGCTGCAAGATCTTAAGCAACTTACAGCATGGATACAATATGCATGAGCATCTACACACATACACAATCAATTTCCATTACGAGTTCTTTTCACTTCTGAAATGCAAACTTTTCCCAGGAAATTGCCAAACATAGTTTCCACTCTTCTTGGGTAATAACACATTGGGGGACACAGTAAAGCGTAATAAGGATATATTTTTTATCCAATTCTATTCACAGGATTAAGGTCATTCAAATTTCATTTAAAAATGAAGAAGAAGGAGTGTGCGCAGCACATACTTGGCAAAATCCAGATCTAAAAGCTTCCACTTGTCTGGATATTCCTGTATGTATCGTAGCATCCACAAGAAGTGCTGCATAATCTTCCAAGTTATTCATATTTACCTGGGAAGTTAATGCCAATAAAGTTGGTTGATTTTGTGACCCAGTAACTAATATATGTGAGGATGAACAAATGTAGTTACAGCACAGGATGCCCTACCATTTTATGATCAGCCTGGGAACTAAGAACATAATCAGGATAGCCAGGAAGTGTAAAGTCAAGATAAAGATCCTCAACTCTTGTATTCCGAAAACATGAATCAAGGTCAAATGCTGAATTTTCTCCATTGACTGATTCCGAATATTTTTTCCTACTAACAAGAGCCTGAAACTCCAGCAACGTCCTTCCAAGCGCAGTGTCAAATGATTGGATGTCATACAAACTAAGTTCCTGTAAAAAGGGGGTATGTGTAAGTAGTACTTATGCATTTATCAAAAAAATATACATATATTTCATATCAGCTTTACAGCATTAATACTTCAAATCTCAGACAGGAAAAGTACCTTTCCAAGAATAAGCTTATAGAAGGCTTTGGAGAAATGTAGATCCAAGACCCTTCCATCTTGAAGAGCCTTTGCTACAACTTGACCCAAAAGGACAAACTTTTTTATTACATCAGAGAACTGTATCCCATATGATGTATCTATGGCAAATGACCATGGACGAGGAAAAAGACCAAAAGGAGACCTCACAATTTCAAGATCCTCGATATGTAAGCTTTTCCTTGTGGTTGATGCACCATGATCATCTCTCCACATGCCCAAGCCAGACTTCTGAAACTCATGACTGACCAGAGTATAGAACTCCAAAGTAGGACCAAGACCAGTGCCGACTTCTTCATCATATTCCACTTCGAGAAGTGTTCTATGGCGAGCATGCCAATCCATCATTTGAGAAGCAGACTCCAGAATCTGGTTCCGGAAAACTAAAAACTTCTTCCTAGGCAAGGCACCAGCAGTTAATCGCCTGTCACTTGGTGCACCTGAATTACTACGATACAGTGTATGAGGCTGAACTTGTCTTGAACCAAATGCTGCTAATTGAAAATACTTACATCTTGCCTCAAAACTAAATAAGAAAGGGCATGAAGCTATTAAATGATTAAACCATGAAGGCATACCACCAGTTGAAACAGCTGCACAATCTCGCATCTGTTGTTCTAGTTTTTCTGTCAACTTACTATTTACAAACTCATTCTGTTGCAGTGAATGAACTACTACCCTCAAGTCATCCAAATTATCAAGTCTACCTTCAGCATATGCAGCTATTCTCTCATGAGACATCAAATGACTTGTTAGCCTGTTCACGCCCTCCAAACTTTTAAGCAGAAATAATATACCATAAATAGGACTTGACTTCTCCAGGACAGAGGCTAGTTGACAAGTAAATATGCTGGAGAAAAATGAAGCACAATTTGCGTGTGCCCCATCTCGATCTGATAAAGAGGACATTTGACATAAGTGAAGACATTTTTGAGGATCATTGCATTTAGATTCCACAGATCTTCTATAAGTTATCGTATATACTTGACTCCACAATTTTGCACCAGTAATAACTTCATTATCTGCTTTTGTTTGTTGTTGAAGAATTGCCTGATACACTGTTAATGCCTGGTCCATCTTTTGCCCTTCTATGTAAAATACAAGTTTAGATGAAGTATGTTCATTGACACAATCCTGAAACATAAAACAAGTAGTAGCAATGTTGCAGGTAAGTATAGTTTACAAAACATCACAATTTGCAGAGGAGAGAAGAATACGAATATGTAAAACAATATCAAAGTTAAACAGCTTGCTCAATACATATTACTGGCGTCTTTGCATACCAGATGACAAATGACATATGAGACAGAGAAAGAAAGAGCAGCAAGAACACGAAACAAAGATGAGGGTGCTAGTAATTGAATCGAATTGACCTGAGCCAAAATTCTGCGTGCTAAGATTGAACTCCAGGAAATATATACTTACAACACGATTTTCACTCAAAGATGGTGAGCCACCAGTATTTGATTGACTTAAAGTTGCTGCTTGTTGAGACCCAAACACTGACACAATTGCCTCATCTTCCTGCACAGAAGAATAACTGAGAACATCTTTGATGCCCAAAATATTCTCAAACTCCCCACAATAAAAAAGTTTAAAGAAACAGATGACAGAAAGTTAATAACCATAGAAGAATAACCTGCATCTCAGGAATATCAGAGGACATCGTGCGATGCTCCATAGCTTCTGAATTTTCACCTTGTCTAGATTTTGCATCAGATGGTAAATGAAGAGGCTGGCCGTCTGTTTGATCCATAGCTAGGACATCTAATCCTACATCTTGGGATACTTTCGTAGTAACTTTAGGCCACAGATATCCTTCAATTGCATCCAAAGAAGAGAAAGGATCAACAGTCAGAAGATCTTCTGAGAAATCAGATAAGCATGTTTCCCCGTCTCCTCTCACAAAACGAACTTTGAGACATGGGTGTGTTATGCTGCGTCCATGTGGGACAGTAGCAAATGAATTTCTATGCCTGAATGAATTACTCAGAATTACAGGGAAATTTTCCAAAGATGACAGTGCACTTTGTAATTTCTGTATCAATACTGACACAGGTGAGTCATCAGAAAGGAAATCTGAAGAAGATAGAAATAGTCTGGCAAGCACCTCAAATCGTTTTTCTACAGCACATAAATTCTTAGGAGCAACATGAAGTTCCACACTATCTCTCAGATACAATCCATTCGATAGGTAATTAACCAAGGATTTAACAATTCCACTTTCAATGAACTCAAAAGTAGAGACAGGTTCACTTCCATTAAGCTTTTGCATAATCTGATTCAATATAAAATGAAATTTCTCTTCATTCTGAGAAGGAGCATCGTCACTAGTGCACAAGTTCATCAAATCAGTCAAAGCAGTAGAAAAACTTCTGAGATTTTGAAGAATATCAGTCAGTCCTTTCTCAGAGCCAGATAATTCTGGAGAGAAGTATTTGGTTCTAATGTTCTTTGCAAGATTGTGAACAGAATCTTTATCATGCTTACAAGTTCGTGATTCTGATGCTGAAGAAGACTGAACGACATCAAAAGCATAACATAAGCATTTCAGAACATCCTTTCCAGAAGACCTCTGACTTGAGCTAGAACAAAGCTGGATGCCACTAAATACAGGAAACAACTGCGAGCATTTTTCTGGCTTTAACAAAGCATCAATAGCAAAGAAGACACCTTCCTTTACAAAGGAGTTCAAGAAAGTATCAGAAAGCTTTTGCAGGATCATCTCAGCAATCTCTAGCACTAATATAAGAACGTGATGATCCTTTCGAGTAAACACCCCAGCCAAAAAACTGCCACATGAACCACAAAACCTCATGAGCTATAGTTGAAACATACTCAATGTTTGATAGACTAATGACGAGAAAGCAAGATTCACCTTGGGATGTTGGAACTCCTAAGCAATTCAGCAAGCATGTCAGACTTGCTCAAATAAACTAACTTGTTGATAACAGAAAGGCAGCCATAGCTAACAAATATATTTGCACCAGAATTAACGACCTGTGACAGGGGCAAAGTATAAATTAAAATGCAACGGAAAGTAAAAAAAAATTCAGTTGTGCTAGTACATACAAGAAAAATACCTGGATCAATGTGGGAAGTATATCTAATCCAAACTTTTGTAGAAGATCAGGATGATCAACTAGAAATGATTGCTTATCTGTCACCAGCTGAATACATTGATCCCCGGATGAAGTAGGAAGAAGCTCATTTAGCAACTTCAAAACTTCATGTACCTGTAAAGTTATTTAAAAAAAGATATTATATCAAACATATTTTTATAAGCTTTTAATTTTGCAAATAGTTGCCAGATAATATATCAAACTCACTTTTTTTCAAATATTAAGTATATGATACTCTAATTTTTGAAAATTGCCTTTGAATCACAAATCAATTGACCCCTTATAGTTTCAACCAGATAATTTCCCATTGGAGAACAAATTGTTAAGTCTAAGATGTAAAACCTGATTGCAATTGCCATCAACCATATGTGGAGAAGACATTCCATGTGAGAGGTCATAAGTAGATAAGATATCCTTCAATATGCCGCCTATATTAAGATCGTATAAAGTACTGAAAGCTACAAATGAACCAGAAGAAATTTTGACAAGTAATCCAATCAAACCCTGCCAACCAAAATGTTTAAACAAAGTTATCATTCAAGGGCGGAAAATATAAGTAGAATTCATCTGAGCAAAATAACTATGAAAAGTTTGCATACGTTGTAAATTGGCTGGGATAGTGTAGTTCGGCTATTCAAGTTTATAAGATGGGTAGCCTGATGAATCAGGCTATGCCTACAAAGTTCATCCAGCATCTCAGAAGACTGATGAAATTGTTCTGCTATTTTTATCAAGCAAATGGCCACGCTTTCAACCAGCTGGAAAAAAAAAATTAGATAAAAGTTGGAAAGTCTATAAATATCTTAACACGTGAATAAATTGTAGAAATAATCTCAGAAAGCAAAATGCCAAGCACTAACGCAGTCCTACCTGTCGATCCTCATACTGAAGAAGATTGCACAATATGGGAACAGCCTCCATTAAGTGTGAAGGACATTCTGATGGAAGTTTCTTACATATGTTTGCCACAGTGGAAAGTGCAACTCTCTTGTGTAGATAAAAGGAAAATTAATGATTTATATTAATGACACTAAAAAGTAATTGCAGATAAAATCAAAATACAAAGGCAAAGAAGGTAAAATTAGCATTGATTTGCTCTCAAAATAACACATTGGACATTCATCTGTACACTCATCGAGAAGAAATCAATGCAAGTTAAAACAGCCATAAGCATCAATTTATACTCAAAATAACACATTGGACATTCATTTACCTGTACACTCGTAGAGAAGAAATCAATGTCAGTCAAAACAGTCAAAACAGCCATAATTGCCCCAGCCTGTAAGCAAGCAAGTGGTTGATCCCGAGAAATTTTCTCCAATGCTTGCAAACACTACATCAAAAGAAGAGTTATATGAATGCTCAAAAAAAAAAACCATTAACTACATAACAATAAATACCTGTTCAGCCACATCTAAGTACTCAATTGCCATTAATCTTTGACAAAGTGCAGGAACTGCATCATCTCTAACAAGCAAACTCGATGATCGTGGAAATACATCACATAGATATGTTATAGCCCTAACAGCCAATAACATTATATCCGGGTTACTCTCATGCCTTGCCAGCCTTACAAGAACTGGCGATAAAGAGTCTGCCATCATGCTAGAGAGTGAATCCTCCATTGCAAAGGACAACACTTCACACAACTCTGTTAAGGCAGTTAATTGCGTAGAAGGATCACCCTCTTCACTCAAAATCACCAAAATACTCCTCAATTTGCCATGATCACTAAAGGATCTTCTCCTTTGGAACTCTCTAAGACCTCTGTGTCTGGGATCTGCATCATCAGAATCACACGAACCATATCCTGAATCTTTTTCAGGTTCTTCTTCTGATCGACTTGAAGCAGAAACTGAAGCTGAAGCTGAAGCAGATGCAGAAGATGAAGTATCCATATCAATATGATTTGTTTCTGGTGTGGAATTTGTAGAATTCAGGAGGGTTTGGACAGATGAGTTAGATGCACTAGGCCGAAAGTCCAGTGAACTACAGGCTCGTTTATCATCAGGCAAATCAACAGCCATTTCCGTGCGCTTTTGTCCACGATTTTCCATTTGTTGCAACTCAATCTCTTTGGTTAATCAACACAAAATTCCAATAAAGATTCACTCCAGTGTAGTCAACATCTTATAATCATTAGATAAAATAGAGTAAAGGAGTTGCCACGTTCAGGAATTCACTAACACAAGAACAAAAATAAATTTCAAACAACAAGAATACTATAATTTAGTTGACAAATATGAAAAGAAACACACAAAAATACAGCAAAAACTTTCCGTTTTAAGAAAAACAGAGCACTGACCGCCATGTTCATAAACTCAAAACAACAAAACCTACATAATCGTCTAAATCACAGACCTTTAAATATTTTTTATACATACATATTCAAAATCATTGATGTATTTCTATGCGAATATGTCACAAGTTCAGTTTCAACCATGAAAAAACAAAAACAAAAAAGCAACACATCTGTGTAAAAATGGACAAACAACATCAAAGAAAACAAAAACACGTGTGTTCCTATATTAAGTATTGATTAACCATTCAACGGATTATAAAAGAAAAACACTCAAATAATTTCATCCAAAACCAAAACGAAAAAAAAGTCAATTCTGCAAGTAAAACTAAGCAAGCAACGAGAATCAATGACAACTAAAAGAGATGAACGACGAACGAGAAGCAACGATCACATTGAAAGATTTTACAAACTTCTAAATTACCTAATTGTTGTTCTTGTTGTTGTAGTAGTTCTTAATCGGCCTTCGATTCTTGAAAACCTGAATTTCAATGGCGCAAAAACTGGGGCTTTTTTATTTCCTTTAGTTTAAACAATCATTCTACGATTCTTTCTATTTCTCTTTGAATGAAAATTGGCGTTTGTGATTGTGATCCTGATTATATTTGATGATGATGATGATGAGAATAACGGGAAGGAGGAGTGCCGTTCATACGGGGAGAGATATACATTGGGAGTTAACAATATGGTGGCATGTTATAATTAAGCTTTGTATACAACTGAGAGGTGGCTATCCTGTGTTACTCGGCTGCATCAAGGATGAGTACGCTATCTGCTGTGATTGCCGTATTACGTGACGTGATTACTGATCGTGATTGCTTGTTTATCGTGGGGACCAACGAGGATGACTAGCGTGTTGTGCTAGATTTAGGATACGTTTCTTTTCTTTCCTCGCAGAACTGGCATCGGAATTTCTGTTGCAATTACGTGTTAACATCATGATGTCATCCCATAAAGTTTTGTACCGCCAGATTGATAGACTTTCAAGCCGCTTGATTGACTCCCCCAGCTGTTTTTTTATCGAGGCCGTGC
Organism: Swietenia macrophylla; assembly: GCA_032401905.1. Lineage (NCBI taxonomy): Eukaryota > Viridiplantae > Streptophyta > Magnoliopsida > Sapindales > Meliaceae > Swietenia > Swietenia macrophylla. The sequence goes on from CP135581.1 coordinate 4,974,987, forward strand.
CCACTGAAATTTCTCGTGGTAAGTTTCATTTGACGCCTAAACGGTGCCGTGGATTGACCACAAAACCTGTAGCTATTGTTGGATAATGTTAGTTTGCTTTTGTTTTTTTTTTTTTCATTTGAAATTTAAATATAAGTATTAAGTTATTGATTATTTTAAATAAAAAATTAAAAATTAATACTTTTACCCTTATTTTAAATGTTAGATAAATGACAAAATATTTTAATTACATATAAATAAATTATTTTTTTATATACAAATAAAAATTATATTTATGTAAATTTTATTTCGTATGTCGTATGAAAAATAAATAAATATTTTATAATTTATAATACAATTTTGTTTATCTAAATTAGAATATATAAATAATAAATAATCATGTTATTTTAGGATATTAAATATCTTAAGTTGTGCGATTCATTATTGCAACAACAGTTTGCAATAAATATAAAAATAAAAATATGAAAATATTCGAATCACAATAAAATTATTTAAATAAACAAGGATTTAATAATAATACTTTTAAATTGAAAATTATGAATGAATTCAAAGGGAGAGTAAAAAGAAATATGTATGTTTGTTTTTTGAAATAAACTAAAATATATTGAATAGATAATAATGAAATAAAATAATTAAATACGGATAATTTTTAAGAATAGATTTAATTAAAATTTTATGCATTTTGCGAGAAACTAAAACAAAACGAAAAAATTCTTTTTTTTTTAATAAAAGTGTTTGAAAAGTTTTAAAAAAATAAATATACTTAAGTACTCAATTAATTAAGAACTAAAGCACGAAATATGAACATATGTTCAATCTTTTTTTTCTAATTTTTATATTAAATATTTTAAATTTTAAATTTTATGTTTTGTATTTTATATTTTAGTGTTTTAATCTTTCATCTTTTTATATTATTTATATTAAATTTTATGTTAAAAATTTTAATTTTTATATTAAATGTTTTAAATTTTATGTTATAATTAGATAATAATAATAATGGGTTTAATAAATACAACAATGGGTTTAATATATGGTAGCCAAATTTTTCAATCAAAATAGTGCAAAATTATGGTTCATTGAAACTAGCCGAACTTAAACTTTGTGCATGGCCTTGAGCTTTGTGGGGGACACTGTTTTTTAATGGACAATGACCCGAACTACTGGTTATTTATGAGGGGGCCCTCTTTGAAGTTTAACACGCAAATTTCCCTAGTTTTTGAAGAGAGAGCCGCATCATGTCCTGCCCTTGCTAATTATGTGTCAATTTCGGGTACAAGCACGTTTTTCTACCCTATCTTATCCTGGAAAATAGGGCATCCTTCGTTCTTTAACGGATAATATAATTTATAGACTAAGCCTTTCGATCTCAATCTCGGGTATGGACTCACTCTTTTCCCTGCGAGAGATCCCTTGAATATTCAAGACATTGGATTCTGATCAATAGATGTGTTACTCAAGCCGACATTCTCACTACGCTGCGTCCGCCGCCGCCACTAGTGCAGGTGCTTCCTTCTAAGGCGAAATGGTCCTCCGCAAAGGCATTTCTGCGTCCCAAAGTTTTGGCAAATTAGTTGGCCCCCTTCATCTCCGGCGTAAGAGCACTCAAGCAATGAGCTATTTATCATGCACCCAAGCACCTGACGACTTTAGCATTAGACGATCCCGATCATTTGGAGGCCTTAGGTAGTGATTTAGGTTATATTTCCATCCTGACGACTAAGCTTTTATCTCACATTGTGATTACCTATTAAATTTTATTAATATGTATTAATAAAACATGTCCAACTACACTTAAAGAAGAGAAAACACACCTTTAAACTTAAATAAATTTTTATAAAATATATTTTTTATTTTAAATAATTATAATATGAGAGAGCAAAAATAGGAGATAAGAAGAGATAATTTGAATTTTACGCGCTTTTATTCTAATTTTAAAACATTATTTAAAATATTTTATTTTATTTTAACTCAAATCGAACAGATATATGACTTTTTAAATTGTTTGTTTAAACTAAATCAAAAGATAAAAATTATTTTTGATTTTATTGATTCTAAATTTAAAAATAAAAATTATTTATTTTATATTAATTAAATTTAAATGAATTATTATTTATCAGGTTAAATGATTAAAAAAATTTAAATTTGAGATAATTAAATCAATTTGCACTCAAACCTAAACTAAAAACTAAAACTGTAATTTTTAAAAGAATCGGTTTCGGGTTTGAATGCATTCTACTTTCATAACTTAAAAAGTGAAGGAACTGGCAATTCTGTTCCATCAAAAAGCAAGCAGAGCATACTGACTAGAAAAGCTGGCACGTAAAGGCAACTTGCATAAACAAGTATTTTAGCGTGGACATATAACACCACCCACTGGTCCTCGCGACCTAATGTATCTTTTCCCTTCCATCTTTTCGTGGCAAAGCTCCCGGTGAAAGTTTTCCATGTAAACAACTTTTCCATCCAGGCAACGCGAAAATAGACCGGCCAAAGGAGAAAATGTACACTCCTGTTTTCCTAGAAAGTAACAGACCACATTAAACTAATAGCTCAAATTTCCCCCCCACGCAATCTAAATTCAGAGATCTAAAAGAATAGCTCACGAATGGCTAGTAAAGTAGCATTCACCACTGCCTTACTCTTCCAAGAAAGGCAACCCAGTAAGTCAAACCAATGCATAAAACAAATAAGGGGGGCCCCCATCAGGGAAAACCAAGTTTCCTATAGAAAATTACCCACCCGATGGGAATATAATAATCCACAGTTATTCATTCCTAAATTTCCATTTTCCAAATTGACTGTTGTTGAGCCCCTGCCGTCCATACAGAGAAGAACCCTCGAGAATACTAAGTGACTGGGGAGCTAATGACCGAAAAACTTCTTGCAAAAATCCAGTGAGCCAAATAAAAACTACACAAAATCACAATGATAATCGACTGCCCTTTTATCAGAGCAAGAAGTTAACTATGGTGGATAATACAATCAGATTCTTTCCAAATCCTGTTTAAGAATTACACAAGTAAATAGTCCCAAGATTTACAGAAATTCTTCTTCAAACGGTCGTTAAATACTCAAGACACAACAATCCGACCAAAACTACCAGTAATATCAATGGTCTGCTACAATATATGCATTGGGCACAAAACAGAAGCTTCAATTGAATTTGAATAATCTAATTGGTTGAAGTGCCGCAGATGTCTTATTCTGTGCCTTGCATAGGAGCCATCATATGTTGTGCCTGTTATTGCAAACGCTTAAAGCGATCAGTATGTAGATTAATAAAACCAACAAAAGATAAATTCATGTAGCAGAATATTTTTAGTTATTTCATTGACTGAATTTCCAAGAGTTATATAACAAAACAAATTAAACTACCAAAAAACAAACTAAAATTAACCACAAGTCAACATCTTACCAAACGGTCACACACCAGAGAAGCAGCAAAACACGAACCATCAATGCTAAATCATTACAAGTTAGCGCAGCAAGTAACCACCCCCCACTCACACACATACGAACTCTAAAACTTTCAACAACAGTATAAAAAAGTGATTGTTTTGTCAAAATCATTCCACTGCACCCACCACTTCCTCTCATTTTCTCTTCCTAAAGAAAGAAATTGCCATAAACTGTTTTAATGAACTTCTCAGTGTCAGTTACACAAGTTCCAAATGCAACTTTAAAGGTTTCCAGTCCAGACTTAATTTTTCAGGTATTGCAACTAATGCATCAGAGATTTAAGATGAATTCAACAAATTCATCCATCATTCTCTGGCTGGCACCCCAGACCAGGAGGAGTCGAGAGAGAGAGACAGAAAGCACGATTGCTTTCACAGACCTACAGTGTGCTGCCGCCACCGTGTCAACACCACTAGGTATTTTCTTTAATGTGATTGGATAAAATCTAAATACAAGTCCAGGACTGGAAATATAATGCTAGTAGCGGTGCTGCTGTTAGCGCTAACAAATAATGGTAGCAGCTAGAATAGTGCGAGAGGACAACCACATGATGTCATTAGACTAAAGTTGTTCTAATATCACAATATACGGGATGCTGCCAGAGGAAAGGAGGTAACGGTGATTGTGGAGGAAAAGTAGGTAGGGCTGGTGGTAAAGAATGGAAAGTGGCAAACACTGCATTGCAAGTTCATAATTACAGCAAGTTGATGGTTGTAAACTGGCAGAGGTACCCAGAGCATAGACAACAAAAAATGAGGGGAGAAGTCACAGTTAAATCAGAAGGCACTGCTGTAAGAAAAAAAATGTGTTACATCACTTGGCCAAAGATTAACGTAACCACAACAGTCTAATGGTCTCCTGCCATGCATGGATGCTAATCCGATGAAACTAATATTGACCTGATGTCTAGGTGCCGAACACATTATATGGAAATTTATATCCTTGCCGTTCCCTAGCAAACAGAAGAAACCACAAGCAAAATTGTAAACTAAACGTCCAACAGCTTAAACAAGGAGAGATAAGGATGAGACTTTTCAGCACACAATTAACTGGGGTAAAAGCTCTTTATTACACTAATAACATAATTCATACAGCATGTAATTATGTTATACACTTTCAGGCCAAATGGGCCATGGCTTAAGCACCCATCAGCAACCATGCATGAAAGAACTGCTCAATAGATAAACTCCATACCCCAAAATGCTACATCACAACTCACCAATTGGAGAATGATCACTCGCATTCACTAACTGACAAGTTTTCAAAATCGTACAACTTTTCAAAAAATTATAAAATATGTACTAAAAGCAAAATACAATCATTAAGTAATTTGTATGATAAAAAAAAGTGCCTGAGTTGGAAATTCAACCAAAAAGTGTATGTAAGAGGTGCTACATGTATGTGACAATAAATTCCAAATAATCGGTCATTTTAGCGGGGTTGATAGATGCTTTAAAGTAGAAAATAATGTAATTCTCCACGACTGCATATGATTGTGCTGCAGCAGTTCATAGTGTTAATATTGATGATCCATAGATGTATTGCATACACATCACTGAAACAAGTATCAGGTAATGCAATACTCACAGATGGTTGACCACAAAACAAAAAAAATAAAGTGGTGATATACTTATTTGCCTTTTATGGTTAACTGCCCTAAGTTAGCAACACAACTAATCCAGGATAGATTTCTGTCATAGTAGCAAACAACACATCTGCCGCATCAAATATCAATTAGGAAACAAACTTCGTATGCAAAGTGGTTTTGTTTCTTATTATATTCATTCATGCTTGAAATAAAAACATATTTGTCTCCACAGGAAATGTGGAACCAAAGAAGAAGAAGATTCATTACAAGGGAAAACAAAAATACAAGAGAAACAATTAAGGCTGCATAGTAAGAGAGGATCTTAAGTCAACAAACTAAATAAGGGGAGAGTTTAAAATATAATTTCAGTTGATAAGAACTTCTTCATGCATAAACTCTTTAAGAATAGAATGTTGCACTGAAATAAGAGCGAATACAATAAGAAAGATAGGAAGGTCACAATAACTTCAGAAAACTCAATGGAATTAAAATAAATGTATAAATTGAAGTGTCAAAAAAAAATTGCAACCCCTAATTCCAAATTTCCCAGCCTTGAACACAACAAAGCTAAAACTAAAACTTTCTTCCTAAAAAATTTTAAGTGCTTAACTAAAACTTGTATATCTCATTGGTGAAGTTATCCTGTCAAAGCTAAACACGTTGACAGAGGAAAAATAACCCAGATTTACTTAACAGTGTTATAAAGGAAACCAAACAGCTGGCTGCAAAATCTGTTGCATGACACATGATTCTCAAATGACACCAAAATATCACTTGTCATTGGATCAACATCAAGCATTATTTCCTTGATGAACACAACCCAAAAATTGATACAAATCATGACACGACTTCAAAGAATCCAATTCAAATTCCGATTGGTCCAGTTATGAGAGTACAAATAAAGAAGTTCAAAGATACACTTAATGGGCTAATTCAAGAAGTTTGAGCTCAAGTAAATTCGTAGAGACCCATTGAGTTTGGTCCACATATCCAACAAATATGAATCTGCATAATTCAAGTTTTAGAAAAGTCAGGCCAAATCTAAACTTGATTTTAACAAGTAAAATAGGAATGTTTAGGAGTATTTAAGTTCATTTGTAAGACTATTTAATTAGTCAACTTTTCTTGTTTAATTTAGGCATGTAGAACCATTTAATTGGCTGATTATTTCCTTTTTGTTTTAGGTAAGTAAAAGAAATTCTATTTTTAGCCTTAATTAAGATGGCCTAAGGAAATTTAAAACTTGACTTATAATAATTTAGCTTATAAATAGGAACTTTTGAATAAAAAGAAATCAGAATTCATTAATTAGAAAATTGAAAGTTCTTTTCTCTTTGATTCTTTGATGAATTTTACGAACTTATCAAGAACTATTCTTATGGCGTTCATCAGTGACTTATAAAACGGATTTTCATCACCATTTGTGGCGTCTACAGTAACCAAGGTTCTTATTTTTTTATAAATAACGGGTCGAGATTCCATTCAAATCTGATCGTAGAACGATCTGGGGTTCCTAGTTGAGTCGGGTCTCGTTATTCTTGGCGAAATTCATATAAAAAATACTCCAGTTTGCGCCCACAAGATCACAGCTGAAAAATTACCTCCTCATCCTCTATCCATATTTCACCCAAAAGAAAAACAAGATACAAACCCCAAAAATTGAAAAATCTAAACAAAATACAAACCCCAAAAATTGCAAAATGTAACTATGTAAACCATGGAATTGGTGCCTCGGTCCTTTTCTTCTACTATTAAAACTTTGATTGCATAAGAGCTCATCCAGTTAAGAATGCATCAAAGGAAAAATTGCACAAGCAATTACTATTACTAAGAAGTCCTTCAGTTACTTCATTACAAAATAGGAATTTCCACGATGCCCATGTGGCATTATATATTATCCCAACTAGGGAAAAAATTAAAAGAAAAAAAGGGTTAAATAGCTCATATGAAACAAACTGTGCCATCAAGCCAAGAACCAAAAACCAAGAAAGAAGATAGTACCCTTAAATGAGGCATCAAACAATAATAAATAAAAGAGTAAGAATTATGGATGAATGAATAAAAAAGAACATCTCTACTATCCAATGTTACTTTAATGTCAATGAACTAACATAATAGTCGGAAATAAACATTATTTTACATCAAATCCCAGACAAACAAGGATTGATGCTTTATCTTTAACAGCAAACTGAACAGTATTGATCATAACTGATCGGTAATTCTTCAATGACATGTCAAGATGCATCTGTGTCATATGCTATTGAAATCTCCTAGTTAGTATATGTTTCCTGGATTTAAAGAAACAAGGTAGAGTAAAGGAAAGTCAAAGCACATATCAATCCCACTCGATAATAAGCAAAAGCACTGTATGAGATGTCATAAAATATCTATATGCATCACCTAATATCTGTTGCCCCTTGAAGTAATTCAGACATAAGGCATCCTTCTAATCTGAATAACACAAACTATAATTGCACTGTAATAAATATAAATGTTGCCCAAAAAAAAATTCCTTAAATTTCCTGCATTGCATAACATCTCTAAACCTTGTGTCATGATATCTAGATTAAATCTATAAATAAATTCATAAATTGATTATATATAGATGTACACGTGTAAGGATAAGGGGAAGAGAGCACAGTGATATAAACAAAGATTGATCCTATTAATAAGGGCCCTAAGAATAAATGTTGACTACTTAAACTGTGTCCTTAAGATACACTGAGACAGGCCAACAGAGCTTATCAACTTAGTCTTGACAGTTTCATACAAAACTAAGTTTAAATTCAGGGTAACTTCCACTTTCGGATCATGGCATTACTGCAGTGGTGGCAGTGACGTCAATTATATTACAAATATTCTAGTTCATATTTTAGTGTTGTTACTCAGAAAATCAAGAGAAAATTTCACTTCTACTTGTTGTATAGCTACTTACATGGGTGATCATACAGTCTCTACACATCTATAGAGAGAGAGAGAGAGAGAGAGAGAGAGAGATTACTTGAGAATTTCCATAGTTAACAGCTTGCTGGAAAAAACCTTGATGAGTAAGCTGTCAATGTTACGCACCAGAAAGTGCAATAATTAAGAAACCATGATAAGCTTTTTAAAAATGACGATGCATACATGTTTACTGCAGAAACAACTAAAGAGGGAAAAACACGTTCTACCTGAGTGTTTGGGCTTGGTTGAACATCTTTCTTAGTAGATGCATCCCCACCTTTTGCAGAACCCTTGGTGTCACCCTAACCATTGCCATAGTTAGCATCACCCAGTATTTAACATTTAAAAAGTTGTGGCAACTAAAATAAGTAAAAATTACGAAGCACGAAAAAATTAGTAAAAAAAAGTAATATGAATTAAAGAAACAAACATAAAGTTACCTCCATCTGTGCAACATTCCAATCCAGTTACAGACCCAGCATACAACCAAACAAAAAATAAATGCATTAGTTAAAACAATTTGACAAATACACAATTGTGCAATCAAACCAGAGAAATCAACCTCAAAAATTAAAATCCGAACAAAATTTGAATCTAATAAATGCAATAGTTTAAATATCCATGTTTACCGCAGCACATAACACGAACTTACTGCTTCTCCATTTTCATAGCAAACAAACAGAATAGCAGAGACAAAAGAGACAAACAACAGAATATAAAGATAACACAAATCACCTCTCTGTATCTAGTCAGGTAAATCTTGAGCGGATCAATATAATCCTCAAACCCTAACGTTGCCATAGCCCAAAGTAAATCATCACCGTTAATCGTCTTTCTCTTCTCCCTCTGACACTTATCACTCGCTCTACAAATCAACCAAACCACAAAATAAATCAACCATTAAAACGAAAAAAGAAAAACAAAAAGCAAAAAAAACCACAGAAGCAACAAAACAACGACATCATACTCGCTGGTGATAAAGCTGATGAACTCAGAAACGCATTCCTGGACAGTTTCTTTAGCATCCTTAGCGATCTTGCCGTTAGCAGGAAGCGCCTTCTTCATGATCCGACTAATGTTAGCAATCGGAAGGTATCTATCTTGCTCGCGAACGTTCGATCTCGGACTATGGTCGCCGCTCTCGTGGCTACCGCCCCCTGGACTCGCCGGTGCACCCGTCGCCATATCGAAAAAAACCCTAGCAGGACAACAACACAACACAAGATCATCATAATCATAATTGAAAAGCAAACCAAAACCCTAATATACTAATGACGAAAAGAGAGAGGAAGAGAAATCGAGACAGAGATGTGTGCGAGAGAGAGACAGAGGGGTAGTTAAGATGTTAGTTAACGAACCTGATGGCGTGAGTGGAGTGGGGGGAGATTTGTAAAAGGGCGCGAGAGAGGGAGATGCTTTAGATGGACAGAATCGGGGAAGAAAGAGAGGGAATCGGACGCTGGAGAAGAGAGCAGAGAGGAGACGACTAGGATGTAACAACGGAGTTTATCAACACCGTTGGTTTGTTTTTTTTGGTTTGTGTTTGCATCAATTTTAGGGAATTTATCATATGCCTCCTCATACTCAGGGTCTTATCACTTGGACAAAATATTTTAATTGATAAACCCTCACTACCCTTGCCGTTATCTTTCCTTTTAATTCATTCAAAGGAAGGGTAAAATTGTAATTTTGATAAGTAATAAAAAAAAGCCGACATTTTATCTGTACATCCGCCCTTCAGATCTTGCAAACAGCAACTATTTCCAATCGCTGCCGTTGATGGCCATGTTTCTCAAGTTTTCTGAGGAATGAAAAACTACACTGAATTTCTTGCTGTTAAATTGTGTAACGATTTGTGACGGCAGTCGAAAGGGGAAGTAAACGTCTGTTAGTTGAAAGATTTTATCTAAGTGATATAATTTCAAACTTCGGGGAGGTATGTGATATATTCCCATTTTTTAATTCCTTCATTAAATTTTTCTCGATTTGAAGCCAAGGCAATCGCATTTGACCAAGTCACACGTGTTAAACATACGACGTCGCTTAATGATCTCCGGTTCTCCCCGTTTTAAAATGAAAAATACTAGTCGGTGTCGTTTTACTTTTGATTGTGTATTTTAATAGGATCATTTTATGGACGCACAACTGATTCCACTCAGTAACGTGTCCAAAATAACGTTGGTATTGTAATTTTATGTTATTTTAATATAAAATTTTAATGTAAATTATAAGTAGTACTGTCTTCCAATTAAGTCATTGGAGCAACAATTTTCTTCATTAATAACAAATTTGAATTTAATTTTTTAAAATCAACCCACGATTGTATTAATTTATTATGATTTTGTACAGATTGTATATAAATTTTATAATACGAACGAAAATTTTGATAAATGGATCTAATTTTTTTTAAAAATAAATTGGCTGAATTCCATTTCGAAGCAAATAATTAGATTAAAAGATCCCACAATTGCATGTTAGCTCGCGTGTACTTGATGTTTCTAAAACGACAGAACCCTGTCCGCAATACGGTCGACCATCACACGTTGAAGCCTGACTACTTGCTCACATTGTGATATGATCCAAAACAATGTCAGTGGGAGCCACAATGACAGGCCCAGATCCAACGGTGGAGATTGATAATAAGGTTCATGCGCGTTCAATTATGGTGGCCTAGGCCTACAGCTCCGTTGCATCGCCAAACTCGAGGTACACGTGAGGAGACATTCTCTGTTCATATCCAGACAGTACAACAGTACTTCTAATGATCCCTTGTGCTATTACAAATATTTTCACCTTCTGGATTGAAACCCAATGTTCTTGAATTGACGGTCGATTAAAATTTTACCGCCAAAAGCACAACGCTGTCGTTTTGTTGGGGAAATTTTCAATTTAAAATTTGACCTTTGTACCATCCCAAAGATATTTACATTCACACCAAAAAAGCATATCAAATAATTAGCAAGCCCAAATTCACAGTTTTATGACATGGAGGATCTTCTTTCATTCTTCTATGTCCCTTCTTCTTCATTTTGTCTTCTCTCTGGTTGTTTCCTTAAAACTTGCATGGAGCAACCTGATACAGATTCAAACTATGTAAATCCTAGCTACAACAAAGAATATGACCAGAGAATGACAAAAAAAGATAGGGAATTTTTGTGCTTGTGCAAGAACTAGAACTATCGAGCAGTTGGCCGAGCAACAGAATCATCTAATGACAGGAAATTCTCAGTTCCGGCTAGGGAATCCATGTTGAGGGAAGAATGAATGGAATTCTTCGACATTTCATCTGAGGTACCTTCTCTTGCTGTTGCTGCTTCCCTTTCAATTAAGATAGCATCTTGGATGTCCTTGAGAACTTCTGACATTGATGGCCTCATGTGTCCATGAGGCTGGACACACATCAAAGCCCTTTCTGCTATTTTCCACATTGACTGGATGTCGTATTCATCCTGCAGAGACTGATCAATGATTCCTTGAATGTCCCCACTCTCGATGTGTAGCTTTGACTGTAGACAGTGATCAAAGGGAATTAACAAGTGATATCAAAGCTATGCGTCTACAAGAATTAAGTTTTGGTAAAAAGACAGAATACAGAACTTTTTGCAACATCATCAAACCAATTAGAAAAAGAGGTCCCTTCTCAACGTTAATCCATACACATCACATTGATATCAATGATATCGATATCTTCTCCAAAAACAAACACTACATAGAGGCAAAACTAACATTCAGACATTTTCATCATAAGCCTTTTAAGGGTACCGTTTTTGCACTTTATGTTTTGTCCAGAATGAATTATTTAGCTTCAGACTTCAGGGAGATAAATTTTACAGTGTAAGTTCCTATAATCCTGCTTCTCAAATGAACTAACCGGACTTACCCATTGGACTATGTTACGGCAATTAACACCAAAGTTTTCATTGGATATAGCTTCCTGGCCAGATATTAACTCGAGAAGAATGACGCCAAAACTATAAACATCACTCTTGTCTGTTAACTGCTGGGATATGTAATACCTGCATATCATTTGAAGAAAAGATTAATACATGAAACAAGGCCAACATGTTATAAACAAAAAGTATATGACTGTCAGCAAATTTTAAAAGCTAGGCTGCCCTTATATTTGTGAGAATCCTTATCAACCAGAAATGGTGTGATAATGGCTGCCAACATAAATTACTGTGGCAAAGATGTTTCAAAATGTTTCTTTTGAATTAGAGTCCTTCGAAACAACAATCACGTCAAAAACTTCAAGCTACAACTACTTGTGTGTTTGTTGACAAGTGAGAATTTCGTCTAAAGGCTTTAACACCACAAGCAAAATGTAATTGAATTAATTGTATATCACAGAACAAGCAGTAGCAACGTGGGCAACTCAATAATCATCACATTAAGAGGATCTCAAGCAAAAATGGAAGAGTTTAGTGGGAAAAGGTCTTACTCAGGATCCAGATAACCTACAGTGCCCCGTACTATGCTTGACACATGAGAGACTCCATCTACAGCGGATTTTGAAAGACCAAAATCTGAAACCTTTGCTCTCATGTGTTTGTCAAGAAGAATATTGCTGCTTTTCAGATCTCTATGGATAATGGCTGGAACACAGCCCGTGTGAAGGTATTCAATTCCTGAATAAGCACAAAGAACACAAGATTCAATACAATATTCTGTCATGAGTGAGAGATTTCTCTGAAGCAACAAAGAATTTCATTCTTTCTCTGAACAAACCTTTTGCAGCATCTTCAGCAATTTCAAGGCGTTTGATCCAATTAATACTTTGCTCACGTGTCAATGCACCTACCAAAATTTATGCACGGGTTACTCTTAAAACTTATATCATTTTTAATGCAAAAACACATGAACTTACCATAGAGATGTTCCTTCAGCGTTCCATTATGCATGAACTCATAAACAAGCATACTTCTCTCTTCTTCTTGACAATACCCAAGAAACTGTACTAGGTTTCTGTGATGTATTCTTGAAAGAAGACTCACCTATGTCAAATATAAGCATGGCTCAAATCAGAAGATTTTCAGCTGCTAATCAGCAGTGCAATAATAAACCATCCAATACAACTGGTTTTTTCCATTGAAAACCAAACAAGTCTAACTGTTTAAAAGAATTTTCCAGTGGTAGCAATTGTTTCCTTTTAGAAAAGGTGCACTATATGGCTCAACATGGGCATAAACTGGCACTTACTGCTACATAGACAGAGGTGAGCAAATACAAGGATGGAAAAAGAGGTCAGTCTATTGGATGGGTTTAAGAGTGAAAAATTACCTCATTTGAAAATTCTTTCTTTCCCTGGTAGGAATTGCTATTGAGAACTTTGACTGCAATTTCCTTTCCATCCTTCAGTTTCCCATAATATACAACTCCAAAACCCCCAGAACCAATTTTCTTCTCAAACATATTTGTAGCATCTTCAATATCAGATAATGTGAAGTAATGTGCAGCTTCTGCTGGAGCATCCTTGAAGGAAGAAACTGGCCTTCGAACAGGCAGGGAATGCCGAAGTTGGCCTAAGAAAATTAATAAATTTAAGCATGTTGAGCCAGCTGAGATATCCAATGGACTAGACAAGAACTTCAAATTTTATCCAAACTATACCTTGATCATAACCGCTTTTCTTCCCTTTGTGCAGGAATAGACAAGATACAACAGTAGCTATTAGCAGAACAGCAGCTCCAACTGAGGAACCAACAATAATATAAAGGTGCCTAGCTTTTCTTCCCCTTTCACGAAGATTAACATTTCCAGTGTAGCTGTCGAAAAACAAAAGGCAATAGTAAAGACTTAAGATTCCTGAATTTACATGTCTTTTGTGAGTGATAATTAGAGAGTACAAATAACACAGTATTAGGCAGTCCAAAAGATGAATATTTGTACATATGATGGATCTCTACAAGACTTCAAGTCAAAAACCGAACAGATAGAACCAAATCCAAATTACAGTTGATATTAAACACTTAAACAGACCATAACATGTTGGAAATATGATATCTCAAAGATAGATATTTCAAGATAAAATTTGATTCATCGTAGCCTCACAACGACAGCTGTTGCTATCCATAAACAAGCTATGCTAAATCAGCATCTATATTAGGATTTCAGTAGATAAAAACCATGTATATTAGAAATCTCAGTGCGAATTTATATGCATATTTGTGTAATTTCCAAAACTTGTGTCTCTATTTTTCAACAGCGATTGCAACACAATATCCACGATAATTGAAAAGCACGAGGTAAAACCAGAAAGTAGAACAATCCTCAGAAAAATTAAAATGTAAAATTTCTTAAGCTACAAGCATGCTGAAAATTTCATGCTTATTTTTAACAAGCATCTTATGCATTATAGCTTTTCAACTTGAGAGCAATACTCACTCCAAAACCAAATTTTTGTTGAGAAGACTGGATGGTACGGTGCCTGATAACATATTATTTTGCACATACCTGCAACCACCAAATGTGTCAAGTATATGCGATCATATCTTTGGAAGCAGCATGGAAAACATCCCTTTACAGTTGAATGAAAAGAAAGGAACGAAAAAGATCATAGAAGATTGATCATCTAAAGATAATTATTGTGCCATCACATTCTGCTCAAAACATAATATAGATAAAATTTATCTGCAAGATAATATAATGTCTTTCAAATAGTCAATGCTAATGACAACAGATATTCAAGTTCTGATAACTTACAATTCCCTCAAATTTGGTAGATTTGTTAAAGAGGAAGGCAGTGGACCCGTCAACTGATTGTCCTCAAGATGACTATATGAGGCAAAGATATTAGTAAATAATAGCTCAATTATTTGATAGGATTCATTATTAAGCTAAGAAGTCATCAGAAATTTACATGATCTTCAAATTTGTGCATCCGCTAAAATCAGGTATTTGACCAGTCAGTGAATTCCCATCAAGCCATCTGTAACCATAAGACAATTAGGTAATGATAACACAAGAAAGGAAAGGGTGAGTGATACTCCAACTTTTACAAGGTGAATATTCAAAGTTTCAAATTTATGCCATGGTCCAAAAGATCAAATGATGCAGTTTGAACTTTTGAAGCTTACAACTCAACCAAGTTGCTCAATCTTGCCAAGTCTGAAGGGATATTACCAGTCAAATTCTTGCTAGATAAGTGGCTGAGCACCATGTACACAAAAAAAAAAGTGATGTTAGAAACATTTTATTTCAGATACAGTACTGGAATATAAATAACATCACAAGGGATCTAAGACGTATGACATGAAACATCAGAAGGAAAAAAATCTTTACATTACAGTTATACTTGGCTGCGGATCAGAGTTACATTGCAACCATGACCACGGAACTGGTAAGCATGGGTCACCACCTTCTTGAGCCCAGTCACTGGATGAGTAGAGTGAAATTACACTAGCAATAACTGCTCCTGCAACTCAAACAAACCTATCATGAGATATGCTGTGATCACCATTAGATTATGATGCGCAACATAAAAAATTACAAAAAGAGGCAAATAAAAAGTATTGATTGAAAATGATTTCCCTATATAGTAGTTTTTTTTTTTTAAATGTTTTTGACCTACTAATACTTGTAGTTCAAACAACCAGTATAAATACCTTGACTTCAGAGTAAAGAGTGCATACCAATAACCTATATTCACTCAAAGGAGACAAACTGGCTTACCATCTATGGAACCATCATTACGCTCCAGATACCTGTTTATCTCCATAGCATTCAAGAGGGGACCCCTAGAGGAATCAGAAGTTTTTCCAAATCTAAATGATAATACAAAGGGGAGAGATATGTTAGTGTATCCTGGTTCGTAGACACGATATTTTCCTTGAGCATTTTCTTGGATGTTAACTATAGCTTTGCTCACATCAGGCTGGCCAGGGAGCACTAGCCTAAATTTTCTAGACTCATCTGGATCCAGATCTTCAATTTCTGCAAAGTAGGAGAACGCCCAACCAAAGCTGGGAAAGCCATCCAAATTCAACCTGTAAGTTAATGATCCATTTCTACCAACTACAGCAGTCTGCATAACTTTTACAGGTGGCATTTCATCTCTGTTAATGTCAATTGGCATTTCAGTCGACACTCTCTCTGTGCCAGCAGCAACATCAACTAGGTAATTTGCTTTCTTCAAAGAGTCAGATTCCCATATTCTATCAAATGGATCGTCAGGATACCTGAAATTACAGAAACACAGCTCTCTATATTCTCCCTTTTCATGGACGAAATTTTGTTGCAATGAAAGAGTGCACAAAATTATAGCTTTCTCAATTAAACTTCTGAAATCATGAGTCAAAGTTATTATTGGATAACATAAATAGCAATTTTCCTTTACTCTATTAGTTTTGATTTCTATATTTACTTGTTTATAATTTAATCAAATATTCAGATAAATGTACATTTGAAAGATAATCAGATAATAAATCTTCTTAACCAGATCAGATGAGCATACCTAACTGGAGCTTCACTATCTGCACCAAAATTTATTCTTGCGGAGACACTGAGATAATAACGGTCTTCAAATGGAGTATAGTAAACAGAACCATTGAATTGTCGGAGCTCAAGGGTAGAAATGAATGGCTGGCCAGTTGTAGCATTTGATAAACACACATCAATTGTAGGACTTGAAGCCAAAAATATTAGTTCTTGAACCTCTATAGTATTAGCATCCGAAATGACAATAGTAGACCATCGAGTAGGCCCAAGAGAAATGTCAAATTTAGGATAAACATTATTGCTGTCAAAATTACCATACAAGAATGTTGCTCTTATGAGATACCTTGTCCTTGGCTTGACATCAAGCTTGTAACAGTACTTCCTGGAATCAGCGGGAAAATGTCTTAGTGTCATATATTGCTTCCTCGTTTCATTTGCAACAGATATATTACTTGTCTCTCCATAAATAAGATTATCATCAGAAGTCCACTGAAGTCCTAGTTCATCAGTGAAGTTTTCTTTACCCCCACAGTCCAAACTCACAAAACCTGCTTCACATTTTCAAATACGTTAGCAACAACAGCATGCAACAGATGAAAAAATTTCAAATTTTAATTTTTAGATGTCCTCATTAAAATTCTATTTGCGTTGCCAACCGATTTCCTGAATAACACATCACCAAGTAAAAACAAAGATTATTTTCAAAGATCCTTCTAAAGAAGATGAAGTTAACAGAGACCATTTACATTCTTATTTGTTCCATTCCTATAGCAAGAGAATCTAGCGAAGGGCTGCCAAAATCTAACTTCAAGCTTGCAGAGTGTCTATTATATTTCCATGACCAATGCAGGCCAAGAAACCAGACATTAAAGACTAACATGCTCAATCATGTATCCTCTCTTCATTCGTTGATTACCAACTCAAATCGAAGGTTAATTAACATACCAACAGTATAATCACATTAAGCCGGGAAAATAGAAGAAAAGAATCACTTTTGCTTATCTAGTTGATGCATCAATCAAATAAACTACATGACTCCTGCCACTTTCCATAGTGTGAGTCAATATCTTAACTTTTTCATGGGACAACTAAGTGTAACTTATAATGCCACTTAAACATCAATAATGAAATTCTATTACATTTGTAACATCTAGAGAAACAAACATCAAGATAGGGATCAAATGGGTGTCAAGGTGGGCACGCTTCAAGCATGCATTTTACATTAGTTAAATTTTGAAGGAAAATAGTGTTATAAAATGCAATTATATGGTTGTAAACTTGTAAATGCATTTCTATAGCTGAGAAATTCTTCCCTGCCTTCACATTTAGGCCAGTTAGATCACACATCCATGGGGGAGGGAATTCAATTTCTATCAGCAAAATAATGCTTCTCCTTCTACTGAATCATTTAACAGCAGAAAACCATGCAATTATTTACAAAAATAATAGACGAGATTAAGGATATGATTAAGCAAACAGTATATCTAACAATATGCAGCGGTAACAATAATCAATCGCTGTGCCAACGATGAATTGATAGTTCCAGGGGTCATGCTTCTGATAAAACTTCAGTAATTATCACACTTAAAGAGAAGATGTAATGACACCACGCAAGCATACATCAGCAGCCTAAGACTATAGTTCTTTTTGCGTTTGTTTTAGCTTCTCAAGTTCATTTTTCATAGTTAATTGCACGTTACACCGAACAGATAACGCAAGATAAAGTCAATAATTTGATTTTGAAAAAAATCCATATTTTGTCAATAAAGAATGGACATGATTGACCAGGAAGACTACCTTCTCTTTGTCAAGGTGTTAGATAATTGAAAAAAAAAAAATTTCTACAGCGGTTTGTGTAGATTGCCAAAAGCAAATACAGATATATCAACACTGCAACAGTATCAATTACAGCCAAAAATCAATCACATAAACGAGTACATTCGTTCATCTCTACAAAAACAAAAGCGGTTAAATTCCAAAATAATAATGAAAACCAAAACAGAGAGCAAAGGAAATGCGTTCGTTCAGACATATCCACATACAAGCAATAGATTTGTACGCATCCAATACAGAGAGATAGAGGTAACCACCTGACATCTGAGCCGAGAAGGAATCCAAGAAAAGAAGAAGAAGAGCAGATACTGCTAAAAACGACAGAAGAAACCTTCTCCCCATTCTTTCTGGAACTGTATACAGCAGCTGATGGGATGAGACCATAAAAATGGTGGCTGAGAAACAACAGAAACCCAAAAACCGAAACACAAAAAGGGAAGGAAAGCAACTCTTTGCTTACAAAATACAAGTTGATTCTGCTGTAACCCCTTTCATTTCAAAGAGATAAATAGAAGAGTGAATGTTCATGATTTGCACAGACGAAGTGAGTTAAAATAATGGAGCTTACAGAGAGTGAAGAGTGCTTTATGATTACCGCAACTTTCCTTTTTTTTTTTCTGTTTTTCATAGTGATGTCAGAGTGTGACGTAGGACCCACAAAAGGCCCGAAGGTTTAAGACGGGTATGATCAAAATTGATCCGGGGCGGACATGATTAATTCTGACCAATCACAGGATAAGCTGGATAGGTGTGCGGAGTGGATCCCACCACCGGTTAGCCATCGTTCGCTTTTGTTTTGTTTTGTTGTGTTCTGGTATCTCGTTATTACCTCAGTTTCACCAGAACACACGTCACATTCTGGTTAGGTTTGTGTTATGACAGTCGATGAACACCCTTTATCACGCGCGAAGATGAGCGAGAACATAGACGCTCAGTAAGATTTGTTGCTTCAATTGTTGCCAAATTGAATTGAAATAATATACTTAAAATATTAGAATGCATTTGGCAAGGGGTTTATTAAATAGTATTTTTTAAAAATTATTTTTTAAATAGATATAATATTCAAAAAATTTTAAATAAATATGTTGCAAAGATTCTTTCACATACACTGTTTGACTACTCTTTATTAATAAAATTATTATATTTAATAATTAAATAATAAAAATAATAAAATACCTTAAATAATTTTATATCTTTAAAAAATAATTAAATAAAAAATAAATAAAAGCTCAAAAATTGTTATTCTTAGCATAGAATATAAAAAAACGGCTAATATACACACACACACATACATATATATGTTGTACTATATATTTTTCAATGAATAATTTGTAATTATAGTACAAAATTTGATACAATTTAATGCAATAGTTAAAATTATCTACAAAAAAATTTAAAATATATAATAAAAATATTTAAAATATAAATAAAAAATTTTAAATAAATATTATATAACTTAAAATTTTAAATCTAATATTATATTTAATGTATAATAGACAATCTCTAATATAAATTATGTAAATAAAATAGTCTTGTATGTACAAAATGACCGATTGATCTAGGATAACTTTTGCACGCGCCCTTAGAGGTTGGCATTGAGAAACACTTCTTTCTAACTAGTCACTGATGTTTTACCGTTCAAGTCCCTGTATTTTGTTATAATTTATCTTTCGGATATTATCTTTAACCCAGTCATTTAAAAGTACACGTCTTTTGAATATCAGCTCTAAGTTTTGGACACATTGGTTGGCTGTTTGAATGATGCAATTCAGATGATTTGTTCTATCACAAAGAATTTGCCGTGCAATATCTTTATCTCCTCATAAAAAAACAAAACCCAGCAAAAAGAGGAGAAAAAAAGTAGACGTCTTTTCTATTATAATTTGTCTTTTGAAGAATTTTATTTTCTTTCATGTAATAATTAGTAGAAGGAAATTAAATTAAATGGTGTCATTAGTGGAACACTAACAATACATAGTCACAAAAGCATAATTCATTGTTCAATTATTTCATGCCTCTTCCGGTTATAATTTTTTAAAATTATTTTGGAATTGCATAGTTATAAATATACCAAAGTGTGAAATTTTTTTAATTTTTTGATTTATTATGTGCATTAAAAATAAATTATTATATATATAATTTGTCTATAATTTCAATCAATCAACGATTCAATTTAGATTAATAATTTTTGTGATTCGTACGAAAATATAATATAAATTTTAATACAGTTATAATAAATTTATATTGGATTAATTAAATATTATTAAATTATAGAATAATATTTTATTTTTTAAATAATAATTATAATAATATTATAAATATCACAAATTGATAAACCCATAGTGAGATTTAGTCATTGCAAACTAATTTCAAAATAAACATCATTTCCGGGGTAGAATAATGGACCAAAATGTAAAAATCACAAAACTACTAGAAGGGAGAACAATGTCCCAAAATGAAGGAGTAAGGAGTTATGGCCAAAATTATATACAAATATCATAAATCTTTGTCCTTCATTGATTCTAGACCGTCTGATCTGAAACCAAATGTCTTGCCTTGATTCCCTTCGGCATGCATGCAATGCATGTAGAAGAAAGGAATAAATTTACTCGACGAGGTGGGTGGGTTTTTATTAAAATGAAAAAGAGTTGACCAATCGTGGAAATTTTACAGGTTTGAATTGTCCCAGAGTATGGTGAGGTGGGGTGGGGTGGAGTGCACGTGCCTTGCATTGACCGAGTAGCTGGACATGCTAAGCTGTCGAACATGGATACCCCGTCAATGGTGGGCCCTTTTGTCCAAGTCTTTAGATTTTTCTTCTGACTTCGATTCTTCAACCAACTTTGGAATTTGAACTGACTAGGAAGTGCAAATACGGTGCGTATCGTTTGGTCACAATTTTCCTTTTATACCCATTCTAAAATATAATTTTTAATACATAATTTTAAGCTAAAAATAATTTAAAATAAATATATATATAAAATAATCAATCTCATTTTTTTATTTATTTACTTTTCAAAATTAATATTAAATTTCTTAAGTTTTATCACAACTTTTATTTCAAATAATAATATAGTTTTCATCGATAAAATAGTAAAATAAATGATTAATTATTTATTACAAAATTTGTAAAATTTATCGTTCAATTGAAAAAAAAATTATGTAACTCAATATAAAGAATTGAGATACAAGTTAAAAAGTTTGATATTAATTTTTTTAAAAATTACAATAATATCTTAAATTTGCACGTATAATCCACAATAATACAAACTCTCCCTTTAAAACCATTGAGACAAAATCTTACGAAACAAATTCATTAAATACATCCAATTAATTTAAAAAAAAGAGTGGGGGGGGGGGGGGGGGGCACAACTGAGAATTCATATGAAAAGGTAAGAATAAATGATGAGAAAGTAGTATAGTTGACATTTGGCAAAATGTTGGAAATGAAGAGGGAAGACTTAATTACCATGATGAAAATTAGTGGCACAACCATTGATTAAAGTGTGTTACTTTAACTTATCTTTGGTTTTTATGGGATGGAACACTTTGATGTTTAGCATCATCACCAAGTTTCAACTACTTTTGTCGTAAATGAAAATGTAAAATGTAAAATGTCAAAGGCAAAATACCTTAAAATTCCTATCATATCAAATATAAAATCAACGGCAAGAATTGATGTATTGATTTCGTGAAGAACGAATATTAAACCTATGAAATTAAGATATAAAAATTACACTCTAACTTACATGATATTTGTTGATAAATATGATATATTATTAATAATTTATCAAAATTCGTATAGAATTAATGTCGTGTTATTGTTAGATCATGAAAATTCATCAATACTCAATGAAAAAAGTTTCGAAAAAATTCCATCTAAATCATGCCTTGTCATTTTAACTTCATTTTTCTTAAAAAAAAAACACCAACAATTAGTGGTGGAGATAGGTTAATCAAAAAGTCACTAGAATCAATTCCAACCCACAAGTCATCTATTAAAACATTAAAAATGAATTTAGTTCAATTTCTAAATTTTTTTTAAATTATTGCTAAAATTTAATATTATTATTTGGGTCTTCATCTATTAATCTAAGCTTTTAAATAAAGTGTTAACTTAATATGATATTATAAATTGGTTAATTAAGTGATTATGGGTTCAAGTATCCTATATATTGTGTTCGATTTAATCCGTGTGGGAAAGTGGTTATTTAACAATTATACAAAAACTTCTGCGTTTAAGTATCCCACATACATATTGTATTCTTTTTTTTTTTTGGCATATTGTGCTCGGTTTAATCCACCATCTATCTAGCAAAAACTTTTGGTTCAATAATAATGTAGTGGGCACTGAAATGTTCACTTGGCTGCTAATGAATGCAATCTCAACTTTGATCTAAACCATGAATTCTAAACCCCAATCGTAAAGCAAATCTCATAGTTGGCACAAAAGCAAAACCCACATACTTTCTTGTTTTGATCGCTTTTCTTTTCAAACTTTGCACCAAGAGCTGTCATTCTTTGTGGGTTTGGTTTAGGGCATGTTATCCCTTTTATCAAAGTTAGTAGCTTTGTCTTAACTTTTCAAAAAGAATCGAGTGTTTTCTTTCTCCTCGTTTTTTAATGCGTCTACTTTTTCTCTTTTATTTGTTATGCATTTTGCAATGTCGAACGAATCCAACGATGCACGGAAGGTCGGTTATTTCAGAGTTTGCTTCGTGCTTCTGCGAAACTGCTTATTGTTCTTTGTCTAGAGCAAAATTATCAAATTAGTCCCTGTGATTAGCAAAGGTAACAAATTAGTCCTCGTATTGACATTAGTAAAATTTAGTCCTTGTGATTAACATAAGTAACAAAATTAGTACCTATGATTAATACAAATAACAAATTAGTCCTTGTGTAAATTAGATAATCTATCGTACGATTTTATTAATTAATAAATTTTAGATCGTTCAATTGATTTATTTTAAATGATTGAAATTATAATTCACACCCACATTAATTATATGTATGTTAAATTTAATTTTAATTATTAAAATATATCAATTTAAGGATTAAAAATTGTATATAAATTTATGTAAAAATATAGTACCATGAACTCTATCCCACAAGTAACATACTTGCATGTTTTTATTATTGTTTTACCTGTAATTTGACGCACCAAAGAATCAAATAAGTTCTTGCGATTTGCTATTGTATTCAATCAATCCCTCAAA
The DNA here is from genome assembly GCA_032401905.1 of Swietenia macrophylla. Classification (NCBI taxonomy): domain Eukaryota; kingdom Viridiplantae; phylum Streptophyta; class Magnoliopsida; order Sapindales; family Meliaceae; genus Swietenia; species Swietenia macrophylla. Next base: position 4,998,462 of record CP135581.1, read on the forward strand.
CCGTCTAAACTATTAGTTTAACTTCACCTGAAGGAATAACGACAGTGTCCCAAGATGGTTTATTACTCGAATACAACAATTGGGATGAATTTGATACAAATGGTAAATTTATATATTTATTTGTTAATGTTACAAAGCATTGGATCAATTTGACAAACACCCCTTTTCTTAACGTGTAAGTCTATGAATTAGACTTAACCTAATTTTAAGGAATTGAAAAGTCATTTACAGCTAACAAGTTTAGTTCATGTCGTCCAACGATGAAGACTGAATTTGGGCCAATGCCAGCCACCCAGACAAAAAGAAACCAATCTTCCAAATTTCCAGTCGAAATAATTTCAGCCTAATACGCAGTCGTTTTGGTGCATTACGGTTTCTTTGTTGTCATTGACTGTTAGGTTAGGAAAAATTAGCAAGACAAAATAGAATATTGGTTAGTTGTACATTTCATTATAATTATATGATTCACAGTATTATTTCATTTTTTATCTTTGGGAATTCTGTATTTGAAGTTACCATTGGATCCATTCATTAAAAAAAAAAAAAAAATTGAATTTCACACTTGCAAACTTATTAAATGAACAAAGGTTTGCATGTATTAGCAACGATAAAATTTAAATATTATTAGTAAGCTAAGATCGAGAGCTCCGACTATTTACAAAATTTTTCATAATGATTTTAAAAAATAGTTTAGATTAATTTTCTTAAAATAATTTAAAATTATATCTTTCGTATATTTATTATACGTGTTAAATTTGATTTCGAATATTAAAAGCGTATTTGATCTTAAATATTACATCTCTCTTTTTTTTATTTTTTTATTTTACTTGAAAAAGGCAAATAAAATAGAAACTTGGGTCAATGATAATGTCATTCAAAATCTATATTTTTGATTAAAATTAGGAAAATTTTGAAAACCGAACTAAAAGTATAATTAGGCATATATTTTGGGCCATTTTGATAAAAATAAAAATAAAAAACGTTAGGGATTTGGGTTGGAAGAGAACGAAACATTCTTCAAGGAATTAAACATTTTAATTTTAAATATATTCTTACCATGAGCCCATCTGACATGCCTTGGGCTGCTTGAGGCAAAATTTGATACTACATGATACTCAAAATCAACTCGACATTCAAGTCTGAAGTACACCCACATGAGCCAAACCAGAGAGAATTGCTAGACTTGTCGTTGGAAAACCAACATACAATGGAGTTTCCGAATTATTTTTCCAGTCAAAACACGAGATTAAATTGCATTTGACACACAGAACTAGACACCATACACTAATGCAGACTGATTTTGCTATTATAATCCCATCAAGTTGACCAATTTGAATAGAAGAACATAGTCAGAAAACTGAAACACTCAGAACTTCTGCTGGTTTTGAAGTCTCATTCTACTGCTTTATGATTTACTACGTTACTCGGCATTCTCAAATCTGGAAAACAAAATGTGAAAGTTCATACTCACAAGGAAAAATGGGCCCTCAAACTTTAAATGGGCCGATCAGAACCCAAATTTAACTTTTTATTAGGCGGCCTAATAGAGAAGAATCTGTTTCGCAATTAGTGCCAAGTCGATGGGCAATAGAAGGAACAAAAAGTAGTGATTACTTTAATGACAGGTCAGAGTAACGCTCCCAGCAACATCATCAACAGCAGCAGCAGCACCACCACCACCACCAAAAGACATCCATTAAAAAGAGTTGCGGCTATTACATTTATCATCCAAACAAACAAAAAAAGGCGAAGCTTTTCGCTGAGTGTAATCTAATCCGATCCTCTTCAAACAGATTCCTCCCCTTTTTTGATTCCCATACTGTTAGTCTCTTGTTAGCTCAACCTCGATTCCTTCTCTTTTCACCGTAAAAGATACGTATTTTAGATCGTTCAACTCTCAAAAATTAAAAATAATAGAAGATTAAAACACTCGGCTACTTGGCACAATTCTATGTGTTTTCCCTTTTCTGGATTAGGTATTTAAAATGAGTTCGGATTTTCATTTTTCTGAGTCTCGTTCTTGTGTATGTGTTTTTTTATTATTATTTTATGTTTCTTTTTTTCATATACGTATTATTTTTCCAATTTTCATGTGGGTCTTTGTCGGAGTAATTGGAACAAAGGCTTTAGGAGTTGAATGCTATCAATTTGTCCAGAAGTGAATGGATTGCTAAGTGATTTTATTTTAACATAAGATACTGGAGTTAAGTTATATGGATTCTCGTGGGATAATGAGAATGCTAAGGAAGTGTATGTACGAAGCTCGTTTGGTTGATTAACATGAAAAAAGCTTTTCTGAATATTGCACAAAATCATCTCTGAGTGGAGATGAATGTTCATTTAAGTGCAAATTTATTTATTTATTTTGGGTTTATTTGATGTTCGATTTTTTTATTTTTATTTTTCGTGATTTTGTATTTTGAACACTCTAAACTGTTTGATATATAATTATCTCGGACAATAAGTCATTATCATTTTCATTTGAAACGACTGAATATTATGCTTTTAATGCTGGAACACACAGATATTGTTTTTGTATGGTCATTTTACAGCTTTACCCATCTTGTTCTCATGTTTCTTGAAGCCAATGCATACTGCATGTTCACTTATTGTTGATGATTACTTTGCTCAAAAGAACAGTTGTTGCTGAACATGTCATGGAAAATTTGCATACTTTGCTCAAAAGAAGAGAACAGCTGCAGAATAAGTTCTGCTGTTTTGCTAAAAATACTGATTTTCTTATATTATGATATGTTTTGCATACTTTCAGTGTGATCTGACAACACTAAATTCATTTTTGGGAAGATTGAAAAACAAAGTTACATGTTAAAAGAATGAGTGTCAATAATATAGTCTCTCTCATATGGCTGAACTTTTAGAGCAATCATGAGTGCCAAGGGAGATAAGACATGCCCATTGTGCACGGAGGAGATGGATTTGACTGATCAACAATTGAAGCCATGCCAATGTGGTTACGAGGTTTGGGCACTACTCTTTACCCTTTAAAAGTATCATCTAGAATAGTTACCTTATCGCATTCCTCTTCTATTTACTGGTGTGGTGTATGTACGTAGTTCATTTTTTTTCCTTTTTCCCTGGTAGAGGTGTGTTTAATTCTGCATTTAGTTACATGTTATTTATCATGTTTGCAGATATGTGTTTGGTGCTGGCATCACATTATGGAGATGGCCGAGAAGGATGATACTGAGGGTCACTGCCCAGCATGCTGTACTCCTTATGACAAAGAAAAAATTGTGGGGATGGAAGCTAACTGTGAGAGATCGTTATGAATACTGGGTTGTTTCCTTGCTAATGTGTTATAATATGTAACAAGATGTTGAAGTTGCAATATATTCTTTGCTGCACAGAGTGGTGGCTGGAATCAATTCAGAGCGTAAACAGAAATTCCAGAAGGCAAAGCCCAAGCCATTTGAAGCAAGGATGCATCTTAACAATGTTAGAGTTATTCAACGTAATCTAGTGTATATAATTGGGTTACCCCTTAACCTTGCAGGTGAACATGTGAGTAATTTTTGCACCAATGCGAATTTTATCACTCTTTTTCATGGAAACTTGTTCTGTGGATTTTTTTTTTTTTTAATTTTTATGATTCTTCCCTATAGTTATTCCCTTTTATTGTATTTCCTCCAGCTTCTTCAGCAAAGGGAGTGCTTTGGCCAATATGGAATGGTTTTAAAGGTGTCTATATCTTGAACAGTGACTGGGGTTATTCAGCATTCTTCAAACAACAGTTGTTGTGTGTAAGCTGCTTGGCCATCTGCTGTTGAAAATTCTGATGTGTGCAATTTCATTTTAAAATATTTACACTTGGGGAATAATCCCCTGTCCCTACTAAATCACATGGAAAGGTTAGAGTGTTCTAAGTTCTCTCTCCTTCCCTTTCTCTCTCACTCATGCATTTACTCTTGTAGACCAAATCTTGAACCATTATCAGGTATAATAGCTAGTGCTGTTAATCACTTTTTACTCATTTCTATAATTCTGGTGGTTCTGTTAGGTACATTTCGTACTCAAAAGAGGAGGAAGCAATCAGATGTATTCAATCAGTGCATAGTTTTATCGTAGATGATGGACCCTTGAGGTAAGTATGTGTTGGTTTTTGGTCCAAACTTACATGTATTTATTGTTATATGGTGACTAGTCAGAGTTAATTTTCACCTACTCATGTCACAGGGCATGTTTTGGAACCACTAAGTATTGCTATGCATGGCTAAGAAATATGGTAATAATCACTTTTACTATCCTGTGCAAGTTTTTTTTTTTTTTTTGCATAGTGTTAGTTGTCAGTATGATTAATCCCCTTGTTAGTCCTGCCATGCAGTATCCCAGATTGTCTATATTTACATGATGTTGGTTCTCAAGAAGATAGTTTTACAAAGGATGAAATAGTTTCAGCTGTTACAAGGTATGCATGAATGTTCACTCATGAAGCTGTGTGTGTGTGTTTGCATGGTGTGCTCTCTAGCTTGCATAAAAGCCCCCCCTTTTTTTTTTTTTGGATGATTACCTGCTATCTTGCTTATGAGTTGATGGTTTTAAATTGTGTTTTATACGAGGGAAAGAGTGAGAGGGACCTCTATTAGATAGTTCTTTGTTTTTGCACCTCTTTTCACCATTAAATAACCTATCATATTAATCTTGGTGAAGTACAAGTAATTTTCGTATGATGTTCTTTTCAAAGAATTATTAACGAGGAAACCAGGTTTGCAACATATCAGATGCTTTATGATTCAGCCCATCATAATTGTGGAAGAACAATACTGTGCATTTTATTTCAAACTCAAAAAGAGCTGCGTGCAGCAGTAAAACTGCAAAGAAAGCTGATAACATTGAGTGTTGAGCATGATCTTTGGGATGTCTAGGAGGCAGGGTATTGGACATTATGTTTGTTATCAATATATTTGTACGAAGAGATATTTTCACGTACCTCGCCTAAGGTTTGTTAAAATCACACATAAATTCAATTTTTTTTAGATTAATAGATAGTATCCCTCAACATTAATACGGCTGTGTTTAACTGTTATTTGACTAACTAAAATAATAAAATGACAAAAATAGCCTTGTGTATAAATTTTATATATTAGAAATATTTTTTACATACTTCTCATGAGATTTAAAAAATTAATAGAAGATACCTCTAAAAGTCATTTTTCATATTTTAAAATTTTGATTAATTTAAATTGATAAATATATATAAATACATGAGCATAAATTGACTGTTGGTAGATTTAATTTAATTTTGTCAAAATTAGCACATAATTTATATATGATTATCAAATTAAATTAAATTAGATGTAAAAACTTAAAAAATGATTTTCAGGTGTACTTTTTATTAATTTTTTAAACCTCAAGGGAGGCATGTGAAAATATTCCTTTGGGTTAATGAATTTTTTTCACAGAATGGTGACAGATTTTCTTCTTTGTGTGTGTGTGTGTGTCTACACACACACACACACACACACACATATATATAAAATAAAATTTAGCTTCCGATTTATGCTAGCTATAAAAGAGATGATTGATTTTGAATTTCTGTTTTGAGAATAGACTACTAAGATAGTGATGAATATTAATCACCGTTTTTATACCCTTCTATTTTTTGGTTGATAAATTAATAGCTTCCTATGTTTTAAGTTTTCTCTGTCATATTTTATCTGCCAAGTCATTTTCTTTTTGGAAAACTTGTCTTCTGTTTTGGTGCTTGTATGCTCTTTTTTGATATCTTTATGATGTGCTAAACTAAATCATTATGGCTATAAAGGGGTAGAGTTCAACAAATTATTGGTGCTACAAATAATATGCATCGGCGTTCAGGAAATGTTTTACCTCCACCAGCAGATGAGTATAGCAATGGCAACATAACATCGACAACCAAACCTATTGCCAACAATTCTTCAAATGTAAGACTGCATATAATATACTCTTTTTCAGAAAAAAAGGCATTTTTGCCATTGATTACTGGATAATACATTTATCTTGGATAAATCAATGTGTCATTGCCTGGTGATAGAAGTTATCTAAAACATGTGGGATGGCCGTCTTCAGTGTCTAGTTAGAGCATTAAAAAGTTCAATCTGGTTATAATGAATTTGTATGATATATGTGTCAATTTTGAATGTAATCATATAGCGTTCCTACAATTTGACAGAGCTTGTCCCTTTTCTGCAGGATAATCAGAATAAAGGATCATGTGCAGATATTGTGACTGTGAAATCCAACAAGCTTCCTACGGCAGCATCATGGTATTCTTTTGTTTTTATTTGTTTATGGCATTCCGTATTTGATTCTTTGCGATACAAATGTTTATTGTGCTAAATTTTCTGTAACAGGATCATGCGTGCATCTGCTGCGCTGCCACCAAATAAGCATTTGTCAGGTTCAATTAAACCCCCCAGTACTCAGCCGAAGACATCTAATGGTCCCCAAGTCCCTGAGTCAGAAGTTGTAAGCACTATTAGGTCCATCCAGACTGTAACATCAATGGAAGCTGAAGCAAGTTCTGAAAAGCATCTTTATTCTAAGTTGGACCCATTGGAACTGGCCAAAGAGTACATTGATGGTGATTGTCGAATTACTTCATCGAATACAAATGTAGGAGCTATTTTAGATACTGCTGCCAATGTAACAGCCAAAAACCACTCACCTTATCTGCCCTCTTCAAATGGCAGTGATAAAGATATCGCAGCTTTACCCTCCAGGACAAGCTCTCTAGAACATACCAAACCATTCTCAAGCCCTCTTTCTGGTGAGGATGAAAATTGTCCTACTGTTAGGGACTTTCAGGGCCTATGCTCTGAGTTATCATCAATTAGCATTGGTGAATTTAAGAAAGAGCACACTGTGCCAGTTGTTCCAAATAGTTCAATGTCTAACCATTTATCTGTTATCCTGTCTGAGAGTCCATGTTCACAAGAAGAAAATAGCAAGCAATTTGGTGAACCTACAATCTTCCAGCATCAATGGGACTCCAATGATGGAAGGTTTACTTGATTTTGATGATCCAGAATGGAAGGGCTTAAATGACATTTGTCATCTACCATCCATGTCATATTCACCTTGTTTGCTGCATAATTCAAATCAGTCGAGTTATGTCTAGGTGGCTAGGTGATGTCAGCAATCAGAGTAATCTTGATGCACATGCTAGAAATGTACCCATAAAACATGAAGAAGTTGCTTGGCCGTTGGCATCTAATAACTCAGTATCTAATGGATTCAAGAGTAATGTAGCTAGTAGCTTTTTTAATTTGGATGAAACTGTTGAGCATTCTAGAGCTTTCTTGGAGGTGGGATTAGGAAATTACTTGGGAAAACAAGATAACTACGCCGCCCCTTTAACTTTATACAATAGCGTTGCTTCAAATGTGGGAGAGAGTAGCATAGTCTCAAAGATTTTGCCTCTAGATTCGGATGCACGGGAAGATTCATTGGCCTCACCTCACAGTTTGGTGAAATTATTAAGTGAGAATGATAAACAACATGATTCCCTCAAGATTCCTGGCTTGTTCAAAGAATCTGATTGCAGGCAGTCCAGGTTCTCATTTGCCAGACAGGAGGAATTATCTAGTCATGTTTATGATTTGGAGCATTCTCTTGGTAACATCAAGCATTCGGCCAATCAATATTCTTCCTCAAATGGTTGGACGAAAAACAAGGACATTGGAGTGGACAAAAATCAGAATATCTTTTCATCCAGTAGCTCTATGGAGTTTGATGATTTTCCTGACAAGCATTCTTTTGTTTCATCTGGTAAGTAGCATTTTATCTATATATATATATATATATATATATATTCTGCTTGAATACTGTTCCATTTTATTGTAAGTAGAGAGTTCCTTAGCATAATCACTGCGGTTTTAGTGGTCTTGTGCTGTTGATTTATGCTTGCATGACAAATTAGTAATCAATAGATCTATTTAGTGTATGTTCTTTTACCTTCTATTCTACCACTTTTGGTTGGATATAATGCGTAATTACTTACTAAAGGAATTTGGTTATATTTTCTTAGGAGTTCTCAAGTAATAAAAATAATTCTGTACTGAATCTAAGTTTGATAGTCAGGATATTGTTAAAATTGCATATTGATCAATATGTTTCTTTTAATTTCTGTTTTTTATTTTTTTATTTATTCATTTATTTCTTTTTTGTTTTCGGGGCTAAGAAACAAAAGAGAACTGATATTAAGTATAAGAGAAATGTACTAGTAAGGGGCCTAAAAGTTCACAAAAAACAAGGACAAGAAGTTCCAGGGAGCTAAAAGAAAGCCCATATCCCTACAATGTAGCATCTCTACTGTACAATGATATCCCCAAAAGTCTGAAAACTAATGTAGCATCTCTGCTGTACAATGATATCCCCAAAAGTCTGAAAACTATCTACTGCTGTCGTGGTTTCTTAAGAGTATATTTCAGTTAGGAAATAACAGTTTGCATGTTGATCTGTATTTCCTGCTCATAGCTTCTTACAGGGATAGAATTGAATGTTATCTTTCTGTCTTTAGATTCAGAAGATATTGGAATATGTCATAGACTGAAATTGTTGCTCTCATAAGATGTTTATAATAAGCATGTGCATTGCTGCAGTTGATCAGAAAGGATGAATTAGTTCCTATTCACGGGGCCTTTTCTTCGTTTAGGTTCCTGTTCTCTGCCTTCTACCTTAATGAATCCTTCCCTGCAAGGCCTGAACTTGGGGTCTTAGTATCTACTTTAATTATCATTTTTTATTTTTTGTGTTTTCAGTTTCTTTTAAGTAGAAATTGAAATACTGATTGATTTTGCTGAAGGGGCTATTGGAATGAAAACCTTTAGGCTTATTTTAGTAGTGGTATTGGGATAGATGAAAATTTTGTTTTTTTTTTTTTCTTTTTGGAAAAATTTAAGGTCGTTATGGTTGAAAATTAATAGAAATGGTAGTAAGTCATAACAGCACTAGACATTTTGTCTAGTTTTAGTGGTGAATGGTGATGATTATGGACAAGTGCAAAACGCCATTGGGTGCTGCATAGCCCGTATTTCTGCCACCCAGTTCATGTATGTTTGTTTTCTCCCAGATTGAATGGCATGTATGGTTCTATGCTTCCTAATTTAGATTTGACACGGATGATCCATCAAATTTTGTTTTCTGTGTATCTTAATTTTCCGAAATTCTTCCCTGGATTTCTTTGCTTTCAATGCTTTGCAACAGTTTCAAAAGGTTCAACTTCAATCCCTCCAGGATTTGCAGTGCCAAGCACAGCACCCCCTCCAGGTTTTTCTACTCATGGAACAATGCACAAGCCTTATGAAAGTTCTGGTTTGTCTCTCTTCCCCCCTTTTGGTAGGAAATTGATCATTTAGTATTTTACGCTAGTATTTATATTCGGGTGGATTCTAACCTTCTTTCACTTTACAGCAAGCCACTTGCTACAGATATCTGCTTCAGCGGCTGGAATTGGTGGCAGATATGGTGATGGTGCATTTGTTGATCCTGCAATATTAGAAGTTAGTAAAGGAATGCGGGCAGCTGGGCTGAATAATATAGGCTCCACTGTGAGGCAAACTTCATCTTCGCAGCTTACTCCATTCTACCATGGTGCAAGACTAAAGATGCTGGTGCAACAATCAAGTCATGGATATCAAAATAGAAGGTTCCAAGATCGCTTAATGAATAGTTTTTCTCCCCCAAATGATACTCATGATCTTTCGTCTATGCTTCTTAATCAATCCCAACCAGACTATTTGTCTGCATTTGGGCAATCAACGGCCCAACCGTTCAGAAATGCACACGTCAAGTGGCCATTTGGGCAGTTTGAATGGAGTTAAGAGCATTGGTGCTCTGGCTGTGTCTGATTTAATGACAAACATGGGGCTTGGATTCAAGAAATTTATTCCTACATACGAGGATTTAAAATGTCAAATGTCTGATTCCAGTAATCTATACAACAGAGATTTGAAATGTAATTTTGGTGGAACTGTAGATACCGCTTTTGCTTGAATGGGTTGATGAACGTGACCAAGTGGATGACATTGTCTGCTGCCCCTATTTCAAGTGAATCAAAACAAGTCAAGGCTGCCTGATTTTATAGACATCAATTTCATGGTTACACATGGTAAAAGCAATCCTTCTTCATTTTTGTTACATACTCCATTGCTAGGGTTTCCGGTGAAGGAAGAAGTGCGAATGCATGAAGCCTTAAGTGGACAATACCAACTTGGTTACAGGGTTGGGGTTGTCACATTTTCTGCCCTGACTGAAGGCCAAAAGCTGCAAACCGAGCCATCCTAACTCATCCTGCAGTACGGTACGTTTAACCTAGTTAATCTTCATTTAGTTGACACATTATTTAGCTACATACCTGAAGGAATGTTATAAAGCATCAAAAGATGTTGGGGTGGCAGATGACTTGTATGGTTGTATCTGCTCCTCCTTTGCTGTTGGTGTTTATTTACTTTTTATGTGCAGGTGTGGTGGGACAAGGACACTGACCTCCACAACGTGCTTCTAAAATTGAATGAATATGTTGCAGCTCCCGCAAATGAACCAAGAAATCTCTATCGCCATTACCCCGAGGGATTTGGGGGAAAAGAGAATTTCATTCAAACCAAGTGTAATAGTGAAACAGCTTCTTCTGTCTTGGGTGCACAATGTTTCGACAATCCTCTTCTTGAGCTAAATATACGTTAGGCGTGGAGTGGCAATGAATTGCTTTTGGTCACATGAATCATTGGTGATACCAATGTTAACTGAGCGAGCACGCACAAAACATTCCCGAAACTCAATGACTATAAATGAGAAGGCAAAGTTGTGTTAAATTTTTGTAATGGGGGATATTGTCATTCATAGGCATTTTGATTAGTCAGTTTGATTAAAAAATAAGAATAATAATAATCATTTGATCATTTACGTCAATTACCTCACAAAATTGATCATTGTGTAAAATTCCCCAAAAGAGAGCTCAATACAACGTATGAGAATCAATTTTAGGGTTAGGGTTTGGTTGTGAGGCAGCAAATGGAGTCCCATCCCACGTGAAAAGCACGAATGGACGATGATGATGTGTCATAGTGGTGCGCGACGAGGAAAAGGCTGGGATGCTTTCATCATACTGCTCGTTCAATAGTTACAACTATTTACCATTCATTTTTCACACACTGTTGTTGATTTCCTTTTAACCTACGTCTGGGGTTCAGGCTCAGGTTTTCGGCCTATATACTGCATGAATACTAGAGTTACAGTAACAATCGCATCCCGACTGCAAATTGTCTTTTGCTTCTTTCACTTAACACACGGGGTCCCTGTAGTAACATTATTGACCTTGGTTTTATTCTACTCTCTACTTCCCTCCTTCTCCCCCCACCCCCCCTCAGCTTGCTTGGGAAGTGCTAGCTTCTGCGATTGGATTTAGCAGTAAGCTTCTTCTTGTAAGAATTGTGAGATTAAATTTTAACTGAAAGTTTTTTAAGTTAACTTGCTAGTGGATGTTAGATTCCGTTAAATTACCAAAGCAAAGAGATCTTGATCACCCACAATATTAGGGCGTGGTTATAATCAACTTAAACCTTACAAGAAATATAATAAAATATTTGATAATTAAAAAAAAAAATTTGAAAATAGTAAGCCATTATACCAAAATAATAATTTAGTATGTAATTTTGTTACTACGATAAATAATATCCTTATGCAATATTAATTAATTAATTTATTATTTAATTTAGAGTTCAGTTATCATTCATGTAAGTAACGTTATTAATATTTTTTTAAATTTTTCATGCGTATTTTAAGTATAATTCGCTACATATTTTAAGTTTTTTATTACGTATTTGAAGTATTGTTTAATATTTATATTAATATATTTTAACTCTCTTTTGTAGTTTCAACTTTTATAAAGATAATTTCAAGTCTAATACATAAACATTTTTTTTGGAGGTAATAATTCCCATGAGTATCATAGCTAAGACCTTTAATTTATATATAAAAAAATACAAAATTATATCATATGTATAACATGAGCAATGTTCCTTAATTAAATATTTATAAATATATGTATAAACTCTAATAGCATTGAAAGTAATAGAATTTTGCCTTACTTGGTTCAATTTTCTGGGTATTTCATGTGCAAACAAAGACTAGTCTACAAAGTGTAACATCTAAGCCCAAGTGTTTTTAAAAAGTCCAAATGACAAATAAGTCCATTTCTTTGGCCCATGTATTTTGATTGACACACTTACATATTCAAGTACGCCCAGATGAGTTTTGTTTTGTTAAATTAAGAACAAAAGAGAATAATTTAAAAGAACTAGGAAGAGAGGAGAAAAAGAAGAAGAATAAGAAAGAAAAGAAAAAAGGGGAAAAAAAAAGGAAGTAAAAATTTTCAAATGAAATCATCTTTTAACTTTATTTTGAAAAGAAAATATTCATGTTTTAGTGAAGGAAAATGATGAAATTGGATAAAGTTTTTAAATTTTATTTTGGTAGGTTGGGAGTTTAAAAATTCAATCATTTTGAGTTCTTGAATTCATAATCAATAGGTTGTAAATTGAATTTTATAAACTTTTCAAAAAATTTCTCACACATTATCGAAAGATTGAATGAAAATGATTGAAAATTTTGATTAGGAATGAAAATGTAAAATTTGTAGAATTTTATTTTATTCTGTGAACGAGGAGAACTTATTTACTTATATAAAAAATATTTTTAAGTCATAATAGATTTTTTTATATTTTAAGGTTAATTTATAAAATACAAAAATTTATAATTTTAAATTTGAAATTAATTTATATTTAATATCAGCAGTGTATGTTATAATTTTTTTTTAATAATAATACTTTTATTTTATAAAATAATATTAGATGATGATAATGAAAAATGGGAGAAGTCGGTAAAGTTATAATTAAGTCGACTTTGTTTTGATACATATAAGTAATTTATATGTAATTAAGTAATTTATTATTTTAAAGGTTAAAAAAGTAAAATTTTATACTTACATATTATTATAAATATAAAATATTATGTAGATATTTTATTTTAAAATAATTATTAAAACATATTGCATGTTTATAAATATTTTATCTTAGAAGAATGATTTTTGGTGATTAATATTTAAATAATATGTTATTATTTTGTTAATTTTTGTATAAATTTTTAAAGAATTTAAACATAATACTGTAATTAATTTAAGTTTATAATATTTATTAAATATTATTAAAATAATATAAATAAATTATTTATTATTATTATACATAGCTGAGAGCTGGATTATGAAACAGTATAACATCTTTGTCTAGTATTGATGATTACGCAGCTAGGATGGTGAAGAAATAATGTACCCCTGCACTGCAGGTTAATCCTTCCTTGAATCTAAGGTGGACCAGAGAAAATTTTAATGGAATTTGTAAGTCTTATAGACAAAATCTTCAGCATTATGAGATGGAAGACACGAGGTTACTTAACCGCAAGAAATAAAAAGGAAAAAAAAGAAAAAAAAGGTTTGATTTGACAAAAGACAGAATGCGTGATCTTTGTAGTAGATACACTAAATCTTTAGCTTGTTCATTCTGTGTATTAATGGCAGACAGGCATGAATCATCATAAGAAAACCAAACTGACAATAGCAAGCAAGCAATTGTTTTCTCCATGATTATTATAATTTCAGGATTTCAACAAGGAAATGAGGATGTACATCGTATATCTGATCTCAGATTTGAAAATGGAGGGGGCATTAGCATTAGGGCGAGGAACTTACTGATTGCAGACATGAAATATGAGAGATTTGGCACTGGCAGAAGAATGCGGTTACATTGTCACGCATGGCCTAGTTGATGAATGAATGGGCCATTAAATTCGCAGCTATGAAATCATATATTTCATATATGCCAATGAACTATAAAAGTTAACCCTAAAACATTATTTGATCTACTGTGTTTCCTTTGATTTTGATCTTGATTTTGAACCCACTTTTCTCCTAGGATCATAATGGCCGGGGAGAAAAAAAGATGCGACGAGAAGACATCACTACTTGCACCCAATAGGGCACGCACTACCACCACAATCATCCAAGTGTAACAATATGAACAACGTTAAAAGGATATTTCTCTTTGTAAAAAATAAATATATATATAATATTCAATTAACAAAATATATAATTAATAAATACCCATTTTTATTCTATAAATAATATTTAAAATAAATTATTAATAATTTTCAGCTCTTGAACGCAATGGGATGAAAAAATAAGCAAATTAACAGCAATTAATAGCAATAGTAGAGGAATAAATTGGAAGGAAAAACACCCATGAAAATGGCCAAATTGATCGAGTGGGAAAGTCATTGTCATGAATGTGAATGTGGGTATGTCATGGATATGATTTTTAACCTCTATTCCACTTCATTCGAGTTTCCATTTAGGCTGAGGAATCATTTTCATTGGATTCAATTCACCAAATGATTATATTATATCACCTTCACATGCCTAATCCTTTTTTTCAATAAATCTTTTAAATAATTGTAAATATATATTTAATATATTATATATTTTTAATAAAAATTTTGAAATATTTAATATATAATTTAAAATAATTAACAACAAATATAAAAATATAAAAATAAATTATTAATATAAAATATAAATAAAAAAATTAAAATAATTAATATAAAATTAATACACACTCGCACACCCACACAAAGGATGGGACGTATAGAAGATAATCCCATCTATTCAAACAGTTACTTTGGTTACGATTACTAATCTTAGTTTGAGGACAAACAAAGGGAATAGGAAGTGCAAATATTAATTAAGTAAAAAAAATATAGTCAGAGTTTTAATTATTGCTGCTTATAAAAATCTGAATTCATATACCATATTTCTTTGGGACAGAAAATCTGGGTGTTGGCAAGTTGACCAAGAAATGAGCAAAATAAGGAAAGAGATAAGATGGGAAGGGAAAGGAAAGGAAAGGAAAGGAAAAGAAGGGGGAGCAGCCTGAAAATCACAGAGACAATAGGCATGCACAAGTTGATTGCTCAAAAGGGTAATAAATTGTTTCTAATAAGAGTGAAGTTGAAAACCCAACATGGAAATTGCCTTGTTCAATCAGTGTCCTGCAAAATTTGAAGGGTTCATCGAATTCCCCACAAACACTAGAAGAAAAAAGTAAACAAAACAAAACAAAACAAAAAACCTGAGAAGTGGAAAACCCATCTATAGCCTGGAATCAAAGTGGAAACAGCTAAGCTAATCAGATTGATGAGAGTGAGATTCAGGTGTTACTGTTGCCTCTATATACTCACCCAAAAAAAAAAAAAGGGAGTAAAATAGAAATCACGTACCTAGAAATCTAGATGGATCACTGCAGGTCCAGTCTTATTATGAAGGCTTTCTAATAACATATAGACCCCTTTACTTTAGCATAATTACAGATAACATTATAATTTCTTGAGTTTGCTCTTCTCTTTGCTACAAGGATTCCTAATTCCTTATTTTTTGTTTGAGAGTGATAATTATCACCTGATATATTCAATTAATATGAATTTGACATAAATTTATTTAATAATATAATTATTAAATAAATAAATATGATATGATATGATATAATAAATAATTATATTTTTATTAATATTTAAAATTTTTAATACATAAATTTATTTATAATATGATTAATTATTTAAATAATTATAATATATTAATTTTTAATAATTTAATAAATTTATTTTATATTTTTTAAAAATAATTTAATTTTATTTATCATATTTTAAAAATATTTTTAATTACATTGAAAATAAATTAATTATTATTTATGAATAGAGTATCATAAGTATAATATAAATATATTATAATATATAAAAATATATGTTAAATAAATAATAAAATTATAATTTATTTGATTATTATTATTAAATAATTTGAGTTGATATTTATTTGATACAATACGAATATAACTTAATAATTTAAATTATTATCTCTAAATATTTATGTCATTTTAAACAACAAAATTATAAATGAAACACGACGAATTAAAACACATTCGATGTATAATGAATCATAGTCATTTTGAGATTTTTATAATGAAACAAACAACTAAAAGGAAAAATGATATTTGCGAGGGAATTTCTTTGTAGGTCGGCAGTAGGATTGTAAATGTAAGACCATTCTACTAACGCTCAAATTCAACACAAACACAAGGAATTATATGAAAAGATATGCAAATGCATGTCCTTAATAATGATGTTTTGAAATTATAGGGATGAAAATGAAGTTAAGGTATAATAAATTTGAAGGGGGCGGAATAATCAAAGCAATGAATGAAGAAAGAGAAGAGAGTGTTGAAAAATAAAAAGTGTAACAGCTTTGACAACACTTTAATAATTCAGTCTATGAATGAAAGACTGCTTTTAGAGCCCTACCCGCCTGCCTGCCCGCCTGCCCTCCCTCCCTGGTACCATATTGTTTATAGACTCAGAAAGCAGGCAGGACCCTGGAACCAAAGCCGAGGAATGCGGACTTTTAATTTTTAAATTATTATTAATAATAATAAGGAAGAAGAATAGGAGAAGGGAAAGGGCAGGGGGCCGAGAAGGGGAAGCATCAGAACTTGTACACGTGGCATAATAGGCTAAAGGGCTTAAAAGATAAAAATATTTGAATTCTGACATGCTCTGGTTTCATCATTCGTCTGCTTTATTCATTCATCCGCAGTGGGATGGGAAGACAACGTAACTACAGTCAGAAGATAAGATCTTACACTATTGTCTTCTGATTGTAAAGTTAGTTCACAACCCAGGAAAGGAGGAAAGTGAAGAACGAAACAGTGATAATTGACGGTAGATTTACAAGCTAAAAACTACAATGGATTAGTTGATAATGCCGAATTACATTTGTCTTTCTGTCAATTTGTACAAAAACTTCCAAGTGTTGTGTTCACTGCAAAAACAAGCTTCAATGTATGATTCTAGTAAGGTTGAGGCTGGAAACGAACAGGCCTGAAGGTATTAACATAGCCTTGCTTTCTTTCCGTCCATTCCCTACTCTATCTAAAATCTGAGATCCCGCATCGGTTTCTCCTTTACTTGCAATGCCTACCATCTTGTACTATTTGTTGAATGAATGAAAAGTTTCTGGATTTCCTGCAAAGATCAGCTTCTGCAGCAGAAATGTGTGATGTTCGGGTTGAAGACCGAGGGACTGTAATGGTTTCGGAGCATCAAGTTTGGACAATGAAGCTGATGATGATGATTCGCAACGCCTGAAGTTGCAGAAGCAGTTGCCATTGAAGGGAATCCTGATGATGCTGCAGTAGAGAAGCGTGGCACTGCAGCTGACCCAACAATTGAGGCTTCATATTGCCATGTCCAACTGGGGAAGGAATTCATCTTCCTCTTCTCTAATGCTCTCTCCTGATAACAACACAACACACGTTTTTGTTCAGCTCCACAAACAACCAAAAAAACAAACCAACCAATCAAATTGGCTACTAAGGAAACGAATAGAATTCATTCGTTACCTTATAATGTGGAAAAGAATTAGAAGAACATGCACCAGTCCATACAGGGGGGTGCTCGGATGCAGCAGCCATAGGAGCATGCGGTGGTGGTTGAACCCGTCCTACTGCCGGCACAGAATTCTCTATCTGTTGAGAGCAACAAAAGCTGCAGTGATCAATCCATGCAAAACTGAATGCAATGTGTCCAAGAAAAGCAAACAAAGAGCAATAATATACCCTTGCTCCCATGCCAACAGGCATCTCATTCCAGCCGTTTTTGAAATAATATCCGCTCAAACTGTTCTTCTCCTTTCGTTCTTCCGATGATTGAGGCGGAGCAATCCCCAAGTTCAGATCAAGAAAATTGCTGCCCTCTGTAAAAATAAGAGGTTAAAGAGCCAACAACATAGCACAATTTATACACAAACAAAACCAGGACAACAAATATTATTACCGTAGGGAAAACTGGTGTCAGAACTAATCTCACCATCGTATATTTTAGGATCAAAGTTAGTGAGTGCTTCCCTCCCAATGAATTTTAAAACAGCCCTGTCGTAAGCCCTGATTTCCAAACAGAATCACAGTTAAAACTAAAAAATTCAAGTATCTACAAAGAAGACTGATTTCATTATCAGAATTGCACACACCTTGCGGCTTCCTCCTCGCTGTTGTACAGACCAAGATAAACATACCTGTAAGCATATATAATCAAATTCCGTTTTCGAGTTCTTAATTAATTATAAATGACTGTATTTCAAAAGGGTTTCTCACTTTCTGCCAAGGTACTGCCCCATGCGAGCTTCCCATCGCCCACATTTGTGCAGTGTCACACCTCTGTATCTGGATGTTCCCCTTGCGGCCGTTATGTTTTGTCGCCGCAGGGACAGCACAAATTCGTCTTTGGTAACACCATTCATCTGAAAAACAATCAATCAAACCGGAAAAGAACACTTAAGAGATCTCTTCAGTCTTAACACATTCATAGTCACATACTCAATTCAGTAACCTACACTTCTTATGTCTTCTCTATAGTCATTTATATTGAAATTAATATCAGCATCAACCCCTCGAAATTTTATTGCAGCTCGATCGTAAGCCCTAAATCACAAACCAAATCAGACCAGAAAGCGTCTGAATTTTAACAAGAGAAAAAAAAAATCTGCAAACCTAGCTGCAGCAAGAGCAGTGTCAAATCCCCCTGCAAAAATCATAACACCCAGATTTTTAAAGAGAAACTATGCTTTGAAAAACATCATAAAGTAAGTAAATAAATCTGCTCAGCTCACCCAAATAAACTTGCTTCCCACAGTCCCTGCACAAAAACAGAAAGAAAAAGAAGTGATTTTCCAAAATCATGGAGAGAAACCAAAGGAAAACTTTTGACTATTTTACTATTTTAATAAACAAAATAATAGTATAACTAAAACTAACCAGATATGAGATTCCCATCTCCCAGTTCTTCTATAAAACGTAACCCCACGATACTGCGAGCTTTTAGACCTGGGGCCACGCCGACTTTTCTTCGCCGTTTGCCTTTGCTGAATCTCTGGTGCAATCATCTGTTGTGCAGGAACAGGACAGCAGTGGTCCGCCAGCTGACACGTTAGATCCATTAACGTCCCTTCGTTTATCTGTGAAGCCGACGGCTGCCCATCGTCGTTGGTTCCACTATTCATGGGAAAAAACTGAATAGTTTTACCACGACTCATCTCGTCTTGATGGTCAAAAACTTCAGTTTGGTTGCTGCTGGTGGTGTTATTATTACATTCCTTTAGTATACTGAAAATGTAACATGGAGCAGTAACATTGTCAGAGGAAGAAGGGGAACAGTCGCCGTCGGCATTTACGACGGAGGAATTAAAGCTTCCAGAACTTTCCTTACGGTAGTTAGAAAGTTCAAAAAACTTGTCTCTTTCCACATCCGGCAAAAAATTATTGAAACTGGAATAATCAGTAGGAGGCATAGTCAATTTAAGATCCAACATTTAGATGAGTTGTGTTGAGAACTGAAAAAACTACTAGTAGTCTCTGATAACTGTAACAACGGAGAGAAGGTATAAAGAGTGGGAGTTAAAAAGAGAGAGCGAGAAGGAATGATTAGCCGGCAGAAGCTACGAAGAAGAAAGGTCGGCTATTGGGTTTCATGTTAGAGTGATTGCGAGTTGAGAAGAGAGAGATTTTGGCAAATTAAGAAAAATGAAGGATTGAACAAGAGAGAGAAGAAGAATGGTGGTGGGTCTGAAGGAAGAGATGGGACGTGAGAAGGAACAAGGTAGTTGTTATTTGTTTCCCGTTCAGTTCCTTCACGAATATATAAACGAATAAACGGAGGAACAACAAATTGGTCCCTGATTTTTAGAGAAATTATTAAAAAATCATAATTTGTTTTATTTTTACAAATAGGTCCCATACATTAGGAATGCCCAATAGCTACTTAAACCTAAGAAATAGATGATTGGTTTTATTATTTTAACAAATAAATTTCTATTATTATTATTTTTTTAAAATATCATAATAAAATGGATTCAACCTCTCTTTGAGTAAGATTTGCACTAAACAATTAAACAAATTAGTCTACATTCTAACATTTCTAAACATTAATGACTTTAAAATTTTAAAATTATTAATGAAATTTTACAATTAAGTTTTGAATAAAATTTATACTAAAAATATTTTTTATTAAAAAATATATTTTATACCTTCAATTGATCTAATTTATACACCGACTTTCATCTAACGTTCCCAATTAGTAATTAATGAAGTCAATAAGAATGTTAAAAGTATTTTATTACTAAAATTTAAAATAAAAATTATGTTGAGACATATATTCTTCAATTTTGTCTTAAAAATACAATTTATGCTCTGAAAACATTTGATAGCCTCATGAAGTCATTCGTTAAAAAAATCATGATAGTGTTTGTTATTTTATTAAAATTCAGGGACCTGTATGTTAGAAATCCATAATTTGTCATATCACTAAAATTGAGAGACTATTTGGCGCGTGATTTTAACTGCATGGAGTAAATAAATATTACTTCATTACTTTCACGTAAGGTTACCAATTTATGAATATATTTGAGAAAATAAAAAGAATAATGGAATATGGAAAGTTTGGTGGGTGAGAGTGAGGGGTGGCGGTCATTTAAAGAGTGAAGTGTTGACGGTGACTCGACAAGACTACACGTTTTATTTGCACGTATGTACGTCGTCGTTTTATAGATAACTAAAAAGGTCAAAATAGTAACAGTGTCAAATAATGCAATGGAATGGCCGAAGACTGGTAATTCCAAAACACGTGCTCCAAAAAACTTACTGCAAAACGTACGCACAAAATTTATGAGTAACGGCGTTAGTGGTTTTGCTAACGGAAAGGCCAACGTAACGAAAGTGGGGGTTGGTTTTTCCTTTCGACACGTCCCATTCATCTGTACTGACAAATTCAATTTTAAAATTGGTACGAGAATTCAGCTCCCAAGTACAACGTTTAAGGTTCAACTTTCAAACTAATACCAAACTCTCTGTTCGTGATAATTTCCTTCCATTCCCACCAAATTTAAGCCTGGGTATACTTTTCTTTAAATAAATAGTATAAATGTAACAATTAAAAGTTGATTAATCGTCATTTTTTGTTTAAATATATTAATAAAAATTTTATGCACTAAATTAATTAAAATACATCTCTTGTATTTTTTATATTTTAACATAAAAATAATTAATATAAAATTTAAAATAAATTATATTAAAAATTTTAAAAATAAAACATAAAATTGTTACATATTTAATATAATATCATATACTGTATATGAAATGTATTCTAGCAAAATCGTACGTGAACACGTGTTACGAAGCATGCAGTCGTTATTCGTTTAAGGAGGTAATAAATTAAAAAAAAAAAAAAAAAGGCGCGTACCCGATGCGATGAATTCACGACTTTATTGTAATACAGAGAGCCACGTACTACACGTAATAGTAATACAGAGAGCCACGTACTGCACGTAAAAATAAATTTGTGGGCCCTTGGTCCTTAGCGCAAATTAATGTTGCCGGTCTGAACCGGGCTCGTTAGCAGTTCGTTCAGATTGGATTAGTACTAAGACAGACAACAGGTTATAATGTTTGACCACCATTTTTTTGTTGTTTGCATCATTTTGTAATAACAAACATGTGACGAATACTAAAGCACAACACGTAAAACACGCCACACGTCGTGTACATACATACATACATACATACATACTTGATACATACATAAAATCATGGTTCCTAAACGGCCGCAGTGTTCAATCTGGAGCGGAGACGCATCACAAATTCATGCTTGGTAAAACTTCTCACCTGCAAAACAATCTGACTATATTATTAAATATTTCGAGTCTTCAACCTACTAACGTATTTAACATCTTCCGGATAATTATCAAGGTCAAAATTCACGTATGCTTCAGCTCCACGGAATCTAATCGCAGCCAGATCATATGCCCTATATCACAAATCAGATTGATTAAATCAGATTCAATCCCATTTATAAATTAGCATTTAACAAAAATTCTTTCACCTTGCTGCAGCAGAAACAGTGTCAAATCTCCCTGCCAGTCTGAGTTTACAACAACAGTTAGCAGCAAAACAAGAAGGATCATACGGGTAAATTTAAATCTTCTCACCCGAGTAAATTTGCCTTCCAGTCCCAGAGTCCCTGCACAAGAGAAACAAAAGCAAAATTTTTTATGATTATACTTGTATATTGATGTAGGAATACAAGTAGAAATAAATTATTTTTATTTTATCTAAATAAGTTAAATAAAGATATAATTTACGTTAAAAAAAATAACTAACAATCAATAAGAAAAAAAAATTTTAAGACAGTAAAATTTATTTAAACTAACATGAACTAATTTTATTTATTCTTATTAATTGAATTTAAAATTATAATTAATAATTTAGAAGTACAAAAATATTTATTAATTTTTTTAGAATTATAATAAATATATCTATAATTTATCAATTCTTCCTATATAAATTTAGATAATCAAATATTCATAAACCTATAAATTCAATACATTAATAATACTAAATATGTACGTAAGTATATTTTTATTTTACACAAATTTAATGACATTCACCGTGACATTATGAACATACATATATTTTTACCGGTATTAATATTCAATTAAAGTATCTAATTAATGGCTAATTTATTTGTTTAAGGTATTAATATCTAATTAAAATATTAAATTAATGGTTAATTTATTAGAAGTATTAAGAAAAATAAAAAATACTCAACTAATAACAAAAAATATTTTGATTAATTCAAAAAAATTAAATCATTTTAATTTGTTTATATTATAATTCTAAAATAATGAAATTAGTTTGTAATGTAAAAAAGAAATATCTGTCGGGGCATTATGGCTCCAATCCCTAATTAGCTTGAGATTGCAACCTTTACTTCAAGAGCAATGGTCTTGAAGTTATTATTTTTCACTGTGACAATTACTGTAGCAATGTCACTCTCTAAAATTATTGTAATGGTCTTGAAGTTATTATTTTCCACTGTAACAATTACTGTAGCAATGTCACTCTCTACAATTATTGTAATGCTATTGAAGTTATTAGTTTTTACTGTAATAATTAGTGTAGCAATGTCACTCCCTAAAATTATTGTAATAGCATTTAGTTTTGGAGATTTAGAGTTGTAGTGACGGTGGTTTTGCGTCTAGCGTTTTTATTTTATTTTTATTTTAAATTTTAATATTTTATAAATTTTTTTATACATAAAAATAAATAAATATATATAATAAAACATAAACTTTAAAAAAAAAAGAATAAGAGGGCGATAAAATTGTATAAAAATAACACTTATTAAGAAGTGATAGAGTCAAAAACATCTTTTAAAGTTATTGAAAAAGAAAAAGTCTCTTCAGAAAGATTTAGAATTAATTTGGTATGTAAAGCATAAAAGCGAAAATTGATATATATGGTTAATTATTTACAAGTTTGATATTAATAAATATTTAATTATTTAAAAAAAATAAAATCATATTATTTTGATAGTTGAATAATAATAGATTAGTAATTTATATTTATATTGTTAAGTGACTTATTATTAATGCATTTATACATAAAAGTAATAAAATATAATCAAATGGATATCTATGTTGATGATGCAAATTTGTATTATCAAATAACTTATTATTAATATATTTTTATACATGAATTTGTTGAATATCAATGTTTTATTCTTCGTCGTTCATCAATTTTTTTTATTTTAGTAATTATTACTTATATTTTAAAAATCTTATAACAAATTGAAAATTTAATATAATAACAAAAATGTAATGTATATATAAAATGTCAATAATTTTTGTTCAAGTCATGGACTAAACCTCAAGTCTTTCAATTTTTAAAAAATTTTTTATTACAGTCTGAAAGTTAAATATTCACAAATATTCTTATAAATTTGATAAGTATTAAATATCTATCGTAGCGAATTTGAAAATAAGATAATGAACTCGTAACAAATTTAAGAAGGTATTATATTTTTACAGTATATACATATATGAATTTATCGATAGCTGTTTTAAACTAATCTACTTACTATTTTTAAGTCTTATTTTATGTTTTAATACAGAATCAAAAAATTTAATTTTATGAAATTTCTTGAAAATTATAATCTATGCAACAAGATCCTACTAGGTTTGCATTTAACATCAAAAAATTCAGGTTTCAAACTTAGGGCAAAGATTCCAAGAACCTAATATTAAAATGTGCTAGATGTGTTTAAAGAACTTAAGATTTGTCCTAGACCCCCTATACTTAATATGGATATATGGACACTGGAATTCAAAACCTTACGTAAGGATGTTGAGTCTAATTGTATTTTTTTAAAAAATAAATAATAGTTGTTTATATTTTATATTTATTTAAATAATTTATTAATATTTATGTATCCAATTGAAAAAACACCAAAAAGAGTAACATGTGAAGAACGTGGCCATATAATAATCAACAGATGGAGATATTTTTGAATTCATGCATGCATTTTCACTGTGATTACTTCTTAAAAGTCCCACCAACTAGGAGTGGAATCAGAAATAATAAAAAAAAATAAATAAAAATTGAGTATTAAAATATTTTAAAAAATACGTTAACAGACTAAATTTTTTAAAAATAATTTTAAAAAAATGGGGGACTTAAATATAAAAAAATTTAAAAATCTGTAACAAATATTAAATATTAACTTTTTCTCAATTTTAATGTGCATCACATTAACTTGCGACCAAAATAGAAAACGGAGCGGAGGACTCGGAGGCTGCTCAATTTTGAGACTCAGAGATCACACGCCAAAACTTGATTGCATTAATATCTGGAAGAGAATTTCTAAATCCACCACCATAGTATTCTGATTGCACCCATTGACCGACAAAGGTCAAAACCCTTTCATTGCAAGGAGGGTGAATTAGATATGGGATCCGCCTTTCTTAGACCCCCCACTGAATCATTTTTAGTTTCTCCTCCCTAAATTGCATTGGAAGAGAATAGGCGTTATATTATTCGGTTCACCTGATTTTGACGAAATCACAAAAGAAAGATATAGCTTGTAATTTTTTTCACATGGGTCCTTGCGGTAATGCTATGTAAATGCAATCGTTTTCATTCATAAACGTACCTATGTAATTGTTTCTTAATAACTACACTAATTAATCATAGACCCATATAAAAAAAAATTGAAGTAAACTTGGAAACTCGGACGAAAAATAAAAATAAAAAATAAAAAATTCCTAAAATTTAAATTTTAAGAGATAAAATTCCTAGCCTTAAACAATAAAGATTAGGACTTGTATGAAAAAAAAAATGGATTATATCATTATTCTATTATTTTAGTTATTATCTCATGTTGACTGTATGGGAGGTTAGCAGAAATCACCAGCTTCCAGACCAATACTTCTGCTACCGTTCGTTGTTAGTCATTTTATCTTATTTGTGTATTAGTGCTCTTAATTCTCTTTGTACAGAGATCTTGATCTGGCCATAAAGAGAAGGACAATTCCAGCGGATATCATTTTCAGAATAGCTGGAATTGGAATGACATGCCCATTGCGTGGATTCGACCACCGTAAAACGCTGCTGCTACGGCGTCCCACCAGCCTCCAATCCGGGCTGGTGCGTATTCTAATTCCTTTCCAATCTAGAAGGCAAAATTCAATTGTCTTAGAAGGGACTTGGTTATAATGTATTCAATATATTGTTCCATTTAATTTTTTCTTTTTCCAGATAAAACTAGAAATATAATATAAAAATTGAAAAGAAAACGAATGCGACAATGCATTTCACGTATCACAGTCAATTCCACTAAAATCATAGACACAACTGCTGTTCTACACAGAAATTTTAGGCGTCAGTAAACTTGACCACGTTTGTGCTGGGAGCCGAAGAAGATATGATGTACTAGAACCATATTTAGTTTTCCGAGGACTTAATTTTCCAGGAAGGACTCGTAGGGATTGACTAAAAAGCCATTTGTAACAAGCATACATGCCAAATGTCCATTGAATTCTCACTTAGTAACGCTTAGAACATGCTAAAATGTACTGTAGTATTAAGAGCAATTAACCACGGCAAATAAGCACATGATAAGTTCACGCTGAAGAATGAAGTTATCATCTGACTGAGCATGTTATCATCTGACTAATCTTGGTCTCTCTGAGGGGTTAAAGCATAGAATGCCAGTTTTAAGTTGCATACATACGAAAAATCGATCTGCACCAACGGGCAAAATTGCAAAGTAGATTAGTGCTACAAGAGAACTAGGCATTTTTCTTCCCGGCTTAGTCAGTCAAATTCATAGCAAGTCATAGCAAGGGTAGTATATATACAATAAGCATCACACATCCAACATAAGCGGGCACCAATACAATTTAAGTATGAAACTCGTGCATAATAATTATAGCATTAACACAATAAATCCAGCTCCCAAAACATTTAACTCCAGTTTTGATTTTAAAGAAAACACATCCCCCTAGCTCAGGGAGACGAAATGGGGGCAAGGAAAAACTTAATTCTAAATATTGCTCATTCCAAACATTTTTCTTCCACAAATTCTCATCCATAACTCAACAGCAAAAGAAACTAAAGTTCAACACCAATTCAAAAATGATTAACAAAATATGGTCTTGAAAATAAAGAAAAAAAACCAAGATCATGTTAACCAGATTACTGAGATACACCGAGCCACTTTGAGAAGTTCTCAAACTCAGTATAATCACTGTCTGAGATCATAGTCTGGTACCACGATTTGCCTGCAGCCTTGATTGCAGCTGCCTCCTCCTGGTAGGATCAACAAGAAAAGGAATGCTTAGAATTGTTTAATAACTAATATTCAAGTAAAAATAACTAAGGCTATTCTCACCATAACCAAAATCTAACACAATTAGTTGCTGACAGAATAGGGAAATTGATTAACCACATATGAACATAATTTGTACGAGATGAGAAAAAAGAAATACTACAATAAGCAAGCTCATAGGTAATTTTCCGCAGAACAGTGGGTGAGGAAGGTCAATTTTAATTGTTCGCACAATCATTAGGACCAAATTACTACAAATCGTATAAACATACTTAAAAACAACTGTAAATAACATAAACTAAAATGTTCAGGATCAATAAACAGACAATAAAAGTCAGAAATCATACTCATTATCAGAGAACAACCAATTTAGCAATCTTTAATTACAAAAACCAACATACAGAATTTGCTAAGATATAATTTACCACAACTATTCATTTGGCACAAATACTTGAGATAAATTGTCATTTCAGAGAACCACCATCTTATTTGGAGCTGTGTACAACATAAATAAAATGAAAGCACGAAAGAATATTGAAAATCACATTCGAAATTGGAAAGAAATGCTCCAACCAATATAATGATTCAAAACAACGTGAACATGTATTAACACCTTATAGTAGCATGCATGTACAAACCATATAATGAATCAAACCAAATTCATTTACTTTTCAAACATTATATCAACATGCCATACTACGGTCAAAAACACAAGACGGACTTTATGATCTCAGCAAAACAATAACAGTAAGTCAATTCCAACATTAAAACACGAAACCCATCATCTTAAAACAGACTACAAGTATACAAAACAATACTCGGTCAATCAAATTTGATTAATTAATACGGAGTAAGAAGTAAGGATATGATATACCTTGGTGACGGGCTTCCTCTTCTTGTCGAGCTTCTCCTTCTTGGCCTTAACACGTTGAGCCTCAGCCAAAAGTGACATCCTCCTTGCGGTCTTTGCATATGGGTTGAGCCTCAACATAGTATTCAGATTCTTCAGAGGATTCTTCTTCATTGGAGCTCTCTTCACATTCTTCTTAATCGGCCTCACAACAGACTGTACCTCATCAGAGTTGATAATCCTAGCCAGGTCAGCATTCACCATCTTAGAACGAGGCAACACGTAACCCTTCTTCTTCTCAGAGCCCTTGTCAAAGGTTCCGTAAATTTCATCAAGCTTCTCAAAAGCAGATTTGGTCCATATCACAAAGCGCCCGAGATGACCACCAGGTGCGAGCTTCAGAAGAGACAGTCTCTCAACATTAACAATGTCAACGCCAGGGATGTTTCTGAAGGCCTTGACGAGCTTAGCGCCCTCAGTTGAGTACACAATCAGTGGGCCCTTCCTAGAGATGTAGCGACGATTCCTCATTTTACCTTTTCCGGGACGAATGCCTTGGCTATCCTTCACCTTCTCGGCGTCAGCGAAGGCGCCGATTTGCTTGAGAACCTTGAGAGCAGCAGATGTCTTCTCAACCCCCTCGGCGGAGTCGCTGACCACAAGAGGCATTTCAGGTACGGTCTCGACCTTGTGACCACGGGCCATCACAAGGGAAGGTATGGCGGAAGCAGCGATGGCTGAAACAACGGCGTATCGCTTCTGATTCACATTAATCTTGCGGTGCCATCTGCGCCAGATCTTGGTAGGAGCGAACATGCGGCCGCCACGGCACATGTTTCCGAAAGCTCCCTGACCAGCACGGTGAGTACCACCACCGGGAACACGGGGGATACGAGACACAGCACGTCCGGTACCCCATGATTCGGCGGAGGTCTGGTGCCCAGCGCGCTTGGAGACGGCGTATGGCTGGCGGCTGTTCTTGGAGATATTTGCGTGAACGAAGTTCACGATATCTGGACGAACAGAAGCCCTCATCACATCGGGCAAAGCAACAGTGACTGGTGCATCAGTGGCCATGTCACCCTCAAGCGACTGAACGGTAACCAAAGGACGGGCGGCGGCGGCCATTGATTACGGTGGTGTTCGTTTGTTATGGGTGTTTACAAGAGAGTGCTAGGGTTTATTTGACGGACAAAATGAATTTAAGTAATATTGTTTATATAGTAACGTGGTACAGTTTAGGGTTTCTTTGTTTTGCTCGTGTTTGTCTATAGGTTTTAGATATCCTTGTCAGAGAGTGAGAATATCTCCTTTCAGTTTAGTCTCTCCACTTGTGCTTAAATACTTCTAATTTTTTTTTTAACTATTTAAGTATTCAACTAATCAAAGGTGTGAATCCATTTATTGTTTACTGTTAATGTACATGAGCTTTAATTATTTTTAAGATAATATTATATTTACTTTTAAAATTAAATTATATTTTAAAGTGAAATAAAATAAAATAAATTTGTATCTAATCATGTTAAAATGATTAATTATATTTATTTTATCACAATATAAATACGATCTTTTTATTAAATGTTTCTAATTGTATCGTGTCTTCTCGACTATTTAATAAATTGGCCACATTTATAAATTCAAATATAATCAATAAATAAAATAAATTTGTATTGATATAATATTTTATCATCTCATTTTAAGACAATGAAAACTTCACAATAACATGAATTATCAGCTTTAATTATGAACACCTTGTCACTAAGCATATCTTTTTGAAAATAAGCTTTTATTCTATACATGCTTGTAAATGTCAAAACAAACCTCATTGAACTTCCTATATTAATATCTTTAATTCTCTTTTCTATGCAACCATAACTATATTCATCGCATCCGTCATTTTTCTTTTTATTTAAAAACCAATAAATTAATTAAAATTAAAAAAAAAAATCTTAAAAAATGCATCGTGGTATTAATGGCATCATTGTTCATATGTATCTATACGCGCAATTGCATTATCATTGCATTGTTCTATATGTTCTCAAAATATTTGCTCAATGAGTTGCCATTTTCATAGCAGTCATTTGTATTGTTTTCGGAGTCAATATTCGAAGATGATAAAACAAGAGTAAAGAAATCCATTAAACTTTTCATCATTCATTCATGTCCTTCAACTCTTTACAGAAAAGTAACAATCCGCGTGTGTACAGTAGTATACCAAAATTTGTGCCTACATGAAACTGCATATTAGAAAGATTAGGATTCAAACTTCAGACAAGTCAACATTCTAATTTCCAAGCCAGGTATATTTTCAAACCAACAAGAGCTATTTGATCAAAGATTGAAGACCTCAACTCAATCAGGAAACAGAACTGCGACATTTAAAGCGTCTAGAGCAATCAGGGACTTACACAACCCAACTCTCTTCTCCCACAATCCACACGCTAAAAGAAAGATTGATCAAAACCCATCAAACTAGCATTGATTTCTGAAAAAATGGAGGATCAGTGCTTCTACCTCCATCTCTTTGATTTTTCACTGCCAATAGCAACTTTCTGCAAATTGTAAGGCCCTCAGTATAGAGATCCTAACTACTCTAGGTCTGTTGCGTCAAACACAGAGAGATGCCCTGAGCCCCCTAACCTGAAAAATGTGACGTATAGTACACACAAGAGAAGAACTTGATCCTACATGCAGTCTCCTTCCGGCAACCAAAGTTACTATTACTTATAATTTGATAATCTTAGAGTTCAATTATTCCCTGATAAGCATTAAGCCACAAAAGGATAATATAATTTTGCATTAACATTTACTTTCTTTTGTTTCTGGTTTGAAGTTGGCAAGACTGTAAGGAAAATTGGATTACTGAATCTTTTATATATCATTTTTTTTCTTGTTTAATAATTACAAGATCAGACTCGTAATTCTAGGTGATGCAATGAAATTCAAATGCAATGAATGCACATTATTACTAAAATAGATAACTAAACTTGCGAAATCATTTGCACATAAACACATTGTACTGAAAAAGTATAACACATGACTGAAAAAATTTTATCTTGTTCCCATGGCAAAACGAGTTACAATTTGTTGATATACTGAACCTGAGAACTCCATCAGTAACAATGAAGCATAACCAAGTCAACCGTCATCCTCAGAGCTTCCCTCATCGCTGCAATAATCACTACTGTCATCATCTTGATCAAGTATATCCAGCTCAACATGCTGAACTTGAATTGCCTCAGGTGGTTTATGTAATCCCTGAGGAGGAATGGGCCGCAAGTGTTGATCCACAATTCTAGGCAGAGGAATACCCTCCAATGGAGGCAAGGGCACTGCATCCCCAGGCTTCCCTCCCGGTGGGAGCACAAGTGGGAAGTCTTTTGGCAACTCAACAGGCATCCCAGGTTTCCAACCAGATGGAACCATAATATTTGGAGGAAGCAAACCTTGAATGGCAGCCAAATCCTTATGCGGATCCACTGGCTGCAAAGGTGGAGGCTCAATGATAGCCTCGATTGTCTTCTCCTTGGTTTCAACAATTTTAGGCAAACCAACATCAAGATCAGCAAAATTCTACAGCTGCGAAGCCCTTATTTGCTCCTCTTGTGGAGCAGTGGAAGAGCCCCCTGAAGAGGCGCCTGCCCAGCGCCAAACTGTGGTGGTGCAACGGTTATGTAGCTAATTCGATGACCATACAACAAAATATCGGATAAATTCAATCGAGACTCCACAGTAGTTGAACAAGAATCATCATCATCATTGTGATCACCATCCTCTGATTTCACCCTTTTGGGACGTCTATAATCCGAGTAATCATCAACAAGAATATCAAGAACCCGCTCTGCCTCCTTAATCTTATTAGCAAAAGCAAGAATCTCAGAATCCTTAGACTTCATTTCACGTGCAATCTTTTGCCTTGAATCTTGAAGATCAAGAATTTCTTGAAGCTTAGCAACAGCTTCGAAAGTTGCGTCTGAAGGGTCGTAAAACAAGATATAATTTCCTTAGTGCTCGAAAGAGAATAGTCAATTGGAGGTGGAGGTTGTGATTGAGCCTGCAATGACAAAACGTCGGAGGCAAACCGCGAAAAGCGGAGATCCAAAGGCCACGATTAGGCGATACTTCGAAGAGTTTGGAGGCCAAGGAAACCATTTGAAGGAGAAGAGCTTGGGCCCTGGGGAGAAGAGAGAGAAGGGTTGAGGAGGTGCAATTGGTTGTACCAGTGGCAAGAGTGATGGAGCTGTGTTGAGCGGCTGAAGAAGGGAATTTCGGTGGGCTAGGGCTAGGGTTAGGGTTTTGAAGAGAAGGTGAATTAGGGTTTGTTAAGCCTAGTCTAGCTGGTGACTGTACTATTTGGTGTTGCAACATTGTCTCTGTCTTCGGTTGATTTTTCTGCCCAGAGACAGAGCAATCTAGCAAAAATGCGGATTCAAATTTGAAATGAAATTCATTGAAACAATTCTGAGAGTCGAAAGCCAATTCTGCAGTTCATAATAAATTGGAAATTGAATAAACAGCGGCGAGAAGGAGAGATTGAGCTTGGGAGAGTAATTAGCTGAGCTTGTTCAACGAATTTCCGGTCCATGAATTGTTGAAATTCGATGGGTTTTCTGGATTTCTCGGAATGCCATGACAGTCGGTGTGAGAGATAAGTTCGTAGACCACACATAACTAGTTGTCGGTTACTCCATAAAAAGGATGACGACGTCAAGTCGTCCATAGCTTCTTCTTGTATTTTTTTGATACGATATTTAAACTCGTAAATAAAGTTGTGTATTAAGTTTGTATTTTCCAAAAATGAAAAAAAAAAGAAAAGAAAATTACATAAATTGAACCTTCGTTGTTAATTTTTTTTATTAATATTATTGCTTAATGTGATAACATAGGACTACTTTATGACTGGCTTTACATATTTTAATGAATAATTAGAGAGATTAGTTGATAAGTAAGTTGATTTAGAAACGCAAACATAGAGTTAAAAAGAGACAACAAAAAATTGTCGGAAAAAATTTATTATGTACTTAAAAATTGTTAATAAATTTTAAGTAATTTTACCGTTTAAAAATAAAATATTTAAAATTTAAAAATATAAAATATTTTAATAAAAAAATTTGACGTAACAAATTTTTAATACTTCAATATTTTAAAACAAATTTCAAACGTTTTAATATTTTTCATTGAGGTACTTAAATTTTTAAAATTTTTAGATTTATATTTTTAACAAATATTTAAAATATACAATAAACTTTGAGACACTTAAATTTTTTAAATTTCTAAATTTATATTTTCAACAAATATTTAAAATATAAAATAAACAACTTAAAACAATACAAAAATATTAAACATAAAATATAAAAATTAAAATTATTAATTTGTTATGTTAATCATTTCATACAATGTATTATTACTGTATGATAATCTCCCATTGAATAGCAAAACAATTCCAACGGAGGACTAAGACAAATTTGAATCCATTTAGAATTAATCATTTAATCCTTTATGTTCTATGTTTCAAGGGGTAAACTTGAGGGCGAAAATGAAATTCTTGCAACAAAGAGGTACAGACATTCACAAGCCTTGAGCATACTCCTTATTACAATGTATTAAAATTCTATTAGTTAACTGGTTCAGCAACAAGTATCCCCAGTTTGTTAAAATTGCAAGAGCTACCAGATCAACCTCATTTGATATACAACCACCACCACCGCAATAAGCTGACGGTAAGATAAAGACCTCGAAAATCACTAATTTTCTTCCACTTAATAACATACAACAATCTCTCCTCACCATGTGCACGACTGTGTCTCCCTAAACTTGCAAACTCCTGAGTGAGCGGCTCAAGAATCATTAGTCTTAATGGACAATCAATTATGCTAGTGAAGAAGAAAGGTTTCCAGATGACGGGGGGGAAAAATGCAGGTAGAGATGTAAAAAAACCAAAAATAAGGGAAGAAGGAGAAGTAATAGATAAAATAAGCATAGTAGTCAGCAAATTTTAATAACATAACAGCTCAACATGCTATATCATTTGTTTGGTTGTTGGCAACAGTTCCTGCAGCAACACCCACTGATTTGGCAGCGGTGTCATATGATGACAGGGCAATCCTCTGTACCATTGAAATTAACCAAGCAAAGTTAAGAGGACAATCATTTGAAATAAATATACAAGTGTCCAAAATTGGAAGATGGCAGTCAGGTAAACCAGTCCACATTAGCAATCAAGACATCCAACAAGAACAAAATGAGAAACTAAAGCAACATCTAGATACTTTCTGTTATTGGCTTCCATTAGTTCCTATAAACATATGACAAGACTTTTATTCTTCAAAACCTGGGACTCATTCAGGATTTCTTTTTTCATAATCTGTTCAAATGTGTAAAGTCTATTTGGTAAGGGTATTGTGCCCCAGAGGTTTATTATGACATAATTATCGAAATTATCCTTCTGGATCATATTATGCAGATGCCAAGGTCATTGAGAAATGCATATATTTATATACTTATTGCTGTTGCTTACATTGTTTCTCATTAATTTGATTGTATTCTTCCAAGTGAATCACTCATAAAGCATGTCTAGTCACTTGCTCAAAGTGGAATGAAAACCAAAATTTCATCAATAACCACATACTTTTCATATACATTTCAAATTTCTGTAGGTATAAGCTTTTAATACGAAAATTTTTATATCTATTACTAAAACTATATCCTACAACAAATATGCCTTGTAATAAGTTATACCGGTATTACGATGATGGATCCCACCTTCCATAATCATACAGAAATTACAATTGCTTAATGTGACAAATTCCTCACGGGGAACCAGAATCATATGTAAGCATGAGTGAAATGGGTAAGTGGTTTTCCAACGTAACCAAAGCAAATAATGAAAGCACAACATTTGCAGGTGAATCATAGCTGGAAAGGAAAATAAGGCTCGAAACAGCAAACATAGCCTTCATGATAATTAATATATATTATGCATTATAAACAAGGGACATGCCTAAGTATAATTATATACAGAGAATTTAGTACTTACAACTGGCTCAAAGTCAGGACTATTCAAATTAATGCTGAGGTTCCTCATCAATAACAATACCTGCACAAGCACCAAGTGAAGTTATAAACAAAGTACTTTTGCAGGCTTACAAACTTTGCAGAGGGAACATGAAAGCCAAAATTTATTGTGAATCTCTTAGAACCTTCAGAAACTTCAAACATAGACCACATCACAGCATCTGGTATTTATAGAGACAGAATTGATTATCAGGGGATTGTTCAGAAAACTAATGCTCTAGCTCAAAATGGTTAAACGGGTCATATTGATAAACACTATGTTTGCTTATTGTCAAAGTGGCAAACGAGCTCAATTCACTTACAAGTTAGATCAGAATGAATCAAACCTGAGCTTAGTTCCATAGTCTTAGAATAGAATTATATTGTAAGATACCAGGATGGATTTTCCATTCTAGTACCATAGCGGCTAGCAATCTGTCTCATTACATCCTGATTCGCTTGTCCATGTAACAATCCATGCTAACCACATTAGGAAGCCTCGAGCCAGTAACCAAAAGCCATATAAGGTGATTCTAACGTCTTAGAGATCAGGATGCGGCCACTTGGAAGCTAACAAGCCAAATCTGACATCTATAATCATGATGTATGCAACAACAAATTTACTTGACTTAGATCCCGATATTTACATTAGTAACTATATTATTTTGATCAGCCACATCTGCATAACAAATAACAGCAAACTGATAATTCAGGAGCACGTATTATCAAACAAATCAACAGAAGAGAGACACAAATTGAACTCTTTGACACACTAGATAAGGATTTTAGAAATGATGCTATAGTCCTACATGTCCAAAGTATACATGTTAGGTACTTTGAGCTGTTATCTGAAAATGATCTAACTTCACACAACAGCAAGCAAGACAAGGGCATCTTATGCAATGTACTAACAGCATAAACCGCTGAAGCTGACAACAAAGTAAGTTAACTCACTGTTTCAAAATTTATGGGATCCATTTCCTTGAGCTTCTGCTCATGGCCTTTAGTGTCTGGATCAAAAACGCTCCCTATGAAGCTATACACTTCAGCAAAGTCTGGTATACCTGCAAAGCTTAGGCAAATGAACGAGAGACCACGTTTTTATCAAATGCTAGGAGAGTGGATTGGGGAAATAATCAATTACCCTGAAGAACAGGAACTTTTTTCCCTTGCTTTGGCATCTCTGAACTTGGTAGTGTTCTAGCTGAGCTTACAATGTGACCAACAGTACTGCTACCCATTCTTACTGACCCCTTTGATCCAAGATCAGCTGAACAGTAATATGGTATCCCATGATAAGTGCTGGAAAATTCCCTTTACTCAAACTAGCCTACTAATACGATAACTAAGAAAACATCACAAAAAGAAATAAGCATGCCTTCAGTTGTGTGTAGATTGGCATATTCGTCTTGTGATGGCATCATTTTACTCGATGCAGCATTTATCAGCATGGAAGCTTCATCCCATGTAACAAAACCAGGTGCAAGGGTATTTGCTGATGGATAAGTCATGGATGCTTGAAGGGGCGGTAGAACTGCCAATCACAGATATAGCCTCTTAGTATCATCAAAGAGATGGTTTTAATACTTGGACAGAACACATCATCATGATCCATAAGACATACAATGATACAAACCATTTTTTGAGGCCTTTTGCGGGTAAGGATGAGCAGCTTTGCGCTTAGGTCGAGGAGGAGGCACATGCGCAATTGTTCCATTCTTTTGGACCTTCAAAAAGTATTTCTGAGCATGACTCCTAATCTGCAATAGGAAATATTCAGCAAAGAAAAACCCTCTTCAGATAATTATCCACAAAGATGAATCAATATCTTTAACCTGGATGACTGTCTTCGAACCCACAAAATCTTCAATTTTTTTCCAGTCACGGTCAAACCTGAATCAACAAACAACAGCAGAAAACTACAAATTCAGAATCAAGTTCCATTCAAACATTGTTNCAACAAACAACAGCAGAAAACTACAAATTCAGAATCAAGTTCCATTCAAACATTGTTGTTGAAATAATAGCCTTTTTTAAATACATAACAACCCAGTAAAACCAACAAATTACATTCAAACAATTAAAATTAAATAAATTTAACACATAAACTACACTGCCATCCTCCTAAAGAAGCCAAACTTCAAACTGCGAAGCAAATTCAAAGCAATCTGCCAGTCAAAAACTTAAATGACAACTGAATTTAGCTAGAATAAGCTCAAATAACAACTTAATTTACACAAATTTACCCATACAATATTGTATTACACGATTCAAGCCGAAACTTCAAGATATGTGGATGGAAAAGATGAGATTAACATACAATTGAAGAGCTTCAAGAAACTTGTCGTGTTCTTCTTCAGTCCAGCTCTCTCTAGATTTGGTGATGGTGTAGGGTTTTCTGACCTTCTTGCTTCCTCCTCCTCCTCCATCTGTGGCCGTTGATGTAGTTGCAGCTGATGACGTGCTGTCCATCGATTGGGGAGGCGGAGGATGGTGCGTTGATGATGACGAATTGGAGTTCATAATTAACATTTTACCCTCAAAACCATAAGCTTCCAGAGAGAAATCGAAACTGAGAGATTTTTGGAGATGAGAATGATCAGCTCCAGTGATGTGGCGCGCAAGTCTGCCTTTCTAAGTGGTGAGTTAGCTCACGCCTTTCAATTAATCGTCCACTAGCTAACATTACACTACGCCGAGCTCAACGTACAGATTTAGAGAGTTGAGGTTTAAATGATAGTTAAACAAATTTTAACTTTTCCTGGGGTGGATTCACGTGTTGACACCGCCGCCGATGAATTTAAAATCGGGCGACTAATTGCGAAACCAAACAGAAATTAGGAGGAGGTCCCCACCGGAGAGTGCGATGCGAACGTGTAAGCGTTTCTAGTCCACTAATCTTCAGAGCCACCAATTTCGGACTCATGCGTCCGTTTGCCTTTGTTCTAAACAACAGGTGGTCCAAATCCAACCCATGAAGTGTCATATTAACCACTGAATCCAACGGCTGAGATCAGCTCCTCCCTGCCAGCCTGGGGCGTGGAGCCCATCGTCATTCATTGAAACTTTTAACTAATCAGGGATCTTAAGACACGTGGTCGAAGGACCGCCTGATTCCAATCCCACAAGCAACAGCACATCAGCCACGTGTCGCACTCTCAGATGACGTGGAGGAAATAGAGGTCAGCATTTCACAAGGAGATAAGAAAGGGAAGAGAGCAGTTCGTTGTTCGTTAGCCAGCCAACAGAGCAAGCTTTAGTTGCTGAGATTTAATTCCAATCTGGTAACTTCTTTGGGATGCAAATGGATATCCAAGTTCGAATTAGCAGCTTAACATCTCACAGTTTCTGGTCTCGATCACATAAATTACCGTCGTCTTCTTCTTCTAGCTCACCGTTTAGACCCTTTTGTTCCGGAAGAGATTCTCAAGAACCCCAACAAAATGGCGACAACAACAGAGGTAGGTACTGCAATTGCTGGTCGTGTATTGATCAGATTTCTCTGTTTATGATGTGGGTTCTTTTTAGTTTTAGCAGCGAGTCAAAACTTCACTCGCTAGTGCATTGCGAATTATATCTAGAAAGAAACAGTTTGTGAACAGAGCTGTTTTCAGGAAATATTGACTATGTTGCGATTCCAGTGACCAGATTGTCAGAGTGATTGCCGTGTCTGTGTATGTGTGCAAATGCTAAATTGCAGGGAAACTATTTCTATGTCAGATTGGGTGGAACAGGCAATTTCGAAATGATGCGAAGTTGGACTGTTGTGGCTAGAACATCTTTTATCTTCTTCAAGTACTCTCATTCTTCCCTCGAAGAGAAAAAAAAATTATTGCAAACGACTTACTATTTATATCAGCTTTCTCTCCCCACTGTTTTGCTGTTTTATGTCAGATTCTTTTGGGCTTACGATCTCTGTCAATAGGAGTCATAATTTTGTTTCTATTTAGACTGGATTCGTATGAACACTCGTAATATTTGGCTTTATGGTATGCATCGGGCAATAAACTATAGGAGATGTCATGAAGGTATTATGCATCTATCTAAGTTTTGTTGAACTTTTATGCGACACTTTCCTTGTATTTGAATTTCCAATGTATGCCATATGCTTAGAGAAGCTCTAACAATTTAGTGATGGTTGCGGAACCTAAAGAGAACATTTGCAAGATGATGCTATTCTATTATATTATCATTGTAGCACAAGAAGATGCCTATACATATCTACTGTGGTGGCGGCATGCTGGTTGCAAAGACTTTGTTTTTCATACCCCATGCTGAGCTGAAGGACCAGCCAAGAGAATGAAAACTACCCTGTTTTCTACACTTTGGATAAACTACATTTTGGCTTTTGTGCCGTGCATACATACAACTCACACATATACAATCTTCCTACTCCTGACTTGGATGCCATGTAGTTTGATATGATACTTTTTACAGCATATACGTGTTAATTTTGATATAATTCTTATAACGTTTGCTATGACAGAAATGAGAAATTACAAACTTTCTCCAATTAGGATGCCCTTTGTTGAGATTTGTGACTGGTTTAAGTGAATGTGTAACCATGTCCTGAACTTGCATAACAAGATTGGGCACTCTCAGGTATTTTTTTTTCCCTATGTTTTTAATTGATTTTATACAATTTTGATCTCACCTGTACATTTTTAATAAATAGCAACCATACTTCAGCCACTTAATGTGTTTCTTAGACTACTACTCTAGACCCGAGAACTCATCCCACCGTTTTTCATGCTGATGCTTCAGAGGATAAATTCTCAACAGTCTGGGATAAGGCATGGTCCAAATTCAGGAAGCAAGGGAAAAAAATCCCTGTTTTCACAGTTTAACACCGAGACAAGTATGTGAGCTGGAATCCTAGGCGTTCAAACTATCCACTGTCTGAAGAGGTCGATCCCATCAAGAGGACTGCAAGATCAAACCTGATGTTATGGACCTGTTAGAGGTTTACTCTTGCGGGGGCCATCGTAATAGTCACATTTCTTTTGGTTTACACAATTCTTGCACCAGTCAAGTGATCTAACTTTTATCTTTCTTCAACCAAATAAATCAGGTATTGTGCTGTAAAAAGTACGATTATTCTGAAGAAATGGAAATAGGAGGAGTTGGGAATTCTAAGTAAGTGCAGCTATTTCTTGTTTTTCCCTTTTTGAGTAGCTGTTAATAGATGGTAAAATTTCTTCAAATGACTATGATCCAAGTCTTAAATGGATGCTCCTTTCAGTGTAAGATGCAGTTATATCAAATGTATGAATTCTACAGAATCTTTGGAGAATTAAACTCCACAATTTTCGTTTTACATTGAAAATTTCTCAAATAAGCCAACTGTTGCTGGGAAACATAACATTGTAGGCAAACTTACTAGCTGTATATTTATTTCTTCTTGTTGATAGTGAAAATTTTCAGTCTTTGTTAGCTGCACGTGAGCAATGAGCAAACAAATCTTACATTAGAAGCACTAGACAAGTGAAAGATTTATGTATAATGAATGCTTCTATGAACTATTGGTTTAAATTTTAGGTTCATGGTGATGTCGAACTTTTGTATCTAAGGTTCTCATGTAAAAGTGTGTTATGAAAATCAAGCTAAAAAGGCAAATAAAAATAAATCAAGACCAAGATTTACGTAAAATACTTTTGAAGATTCAAAGGAAAAATTACGGAAGAGAAAAAAATTCCGATTTTATTAACACAGTAAAAAGATTATGAAGAGGGAAAACAACTCTATCAAACTAAGAGCTATTCGGAATATATGAGAGCTCAAAACTCCTCTAATGACTGCCCCCTTCAAACATTAATACGAATGAGCAAAATATATTTAAATTCGTTCAGCCACTCGAACGCTCTCTGAGCACCTATATTTCGTCCATTGGGTGCTCGAGAGCTCACTGTACGCTTAACTTCTTTTTTGGTTCGACATTGTTCACGTGTACCATTTAAAGATATTGTTCACATTATACGGGCTAATTTTCAAATATGTGTCATAAATTCATGAAGGTACTCACTTTTTGTTGCAAATAGATGGCATCAGAACTGATGATCCAACCTAAACCAGTGGTGGGCGATGACCAGAGCATTTAGATTCCCATCATTCCTTGCTCTTGAACATGGTGAGTTTTGACCGGCCGACACGAGTACAGGGTGGAAAAGGTGAGAGGCCTTCATCACCATAAATACAGATGGTTGGTTTTTTGTAAAACTTTCGTTCAAGTAATTGGGCGAAGAGTTAATATTCAAAGAGTTGATTTCTAACCTGTTACCGCGTAGATTTGAGACGGTATCCTCGTGATTCTAGTGCACAAACACATCTCCCAACTGTGCTTCCAGACTTGTTTGTCTTTTTCTACGGTTTCCGTGGGACATTTATATTCCTCACCTTATTGTATGGTCCGATTGTTCAAACTATGCATTCCGCACGTGTCGTGTGGCAGCCCACTACCCTGACTGGCAGCCACACGCTGAGATTGACTGGCAACAGTACTCGAAGATGCTGAAGGTGATGATGTGAGAATTGAACTTTAGTCTATTTGTCGGTACAAGCTTTGTTTTTCAATGATCAGTATGTCTAAAATAGAGATCAAATGGGATACTAGATTAACCCTACTATCATCAGCAAGTTTTCTCTAGGAAATAGGATTGGTTTTGTGATCACCTAGCTGATTTCTGGTCTTTCCATGAGTTTTCATGCTCTGGTATGGTTGGTGGAGTTTTGGCCCATACTTGGTTGATTCCATTACGCTTCCACTTTGTTTTCTCCTTACCAAAAGTAGACTTGTATTTTTGCTTGTCTGCTCTTTTCCCCACAAAAGATTTTCAATCCATTTTCATATGGGGACCATAAGACTTGAAGTCTTGAAATAACAGGACAACAGAGATTGGAGTCTTTTACACTTCTATGAAATAAAAGAACATTTGAGATCGCCTGATCATGAAATGCATGGACTTAAAAACTTTTTCTTTACTTTGAATTTCTATTCTGGTCACATAAAAGAAAATTCTACTTTTACCTGTTCTCATCATGCAGTGGTCTTTACCTTTCCTCAATTTTATCTGGTTGAATAATCTTCCATCAGTCAGCTGAAAGAACTGAATGTCATGTAGAAGTCTGCATAATGAATGGGATTGAAGCTTACAGAATACTTGCAAATCTCAAACTTCTGTAGACGTCAAATTGTGAGCTCTTACATGACTGCTGATAGAGGAACTAGTAATTTTTTTCTTGCAAATTGACGTGTAGACAACGATTTGCTATGGCTTAACGTGTAAACAACGTTAAGTTATTAAGTCAACCAGCCCCGTTGCTGGCTGTGAACCAAACACAGGCATCAAATTATATTAAAGGGAAGAAAAGCACATCTATATTTCTTTTTGGTCGACAGCACTAGCAGACAAACAGTTCCAAGATAATTTCTAGCTTGAATGCAATAGCCTGTGAACCAAGAAGCTTATGCCCCCACAACTATATATACATATTCCTCTTCTATTCTTATTCATTCTAAATCATAATCTCTTCTGTTTCTATATTCTTTAAGTGCTTGCTTTTTTCTTCCT
Organism: Swietenia macrophylla; assembly: GCA_032401905.1. Lineage (NCBI taxonomy): Eukaryota > Viridiplantae > Streptophyta > Magnoliopsida > Sapindales > Meliaceae > Swietenia > Swietenia macrophylla. The sequence goes on from CP135581.1 coordinate 5,040,741, forward strand.
CAAAAGCTTCCAACTCAGTAACAATGGCTGTAACTACGGGAAAAGTGGAGCTTCTGAAGAAAGAGAAAGCAAGGTTTCCTCCACGTAGAGGTCAGATAAAAGTTACAATAATATCCACAATTGTCAAGATGGTAAACAAATTAGCTTCAAAAGCTGGAAAAAAGCTGGAGAGAGAGAAGCCGAAGGTGATATCAGATGAAACACTACAGTTTCCACTATCACATGGCTTAAAGCACATGTAATTCAGAGGAAATTTTAATGGGTCGTTTCATTGCTGTAACTTTGAAGGTGTTCCTCTGTCGTCCTGTTCTTCCCCTTGAAGTTTTTTCATTTTTCCCATGTCACATAATGTAGTAATCAGATTGTAGGTTATTGCACTCTCTGTTTCTCTCTGCAACTCATACTTTAGCCAGACCAAATGTTCACTTCTGTCTGAACTTTTCTTTACCATTTCTGACAAATTTNNNNAGATCAAATGTTCACTTCTGTCTGAACTTTTCTTTACCATTTCTGACAAATTTGGAAGAATAATAATCCATCACAAAATTAAGAGTAGGTTTGTTTGCTTTCTTTTCAGGGTTCCATAGCCATTCAAGGCCAGATTGCTTAATAGGTGTGGGTCAAAGGTGTAATATGGTATTTTACCTAATTTTTTTGGACCTTGCTTCCTAGAGGATTATGCATGAACAAGAAAATTGGTTTTGTTGGCTTCTTGAGATAACAATGGACACGTAATGTTTGATTAGTTCTTAAATTCTTAGATTATCTTTTACTTTGTAGTTTTTGGTTAAGAAATTGATAGAAATGCAGCAACCCATCCCATTTACAGGGGACATAATCTAATGGGGGTCATTTTCGTTAAATGAAAAATGATTATAACTTTGAACCTTTGTCGGCTTTAAACAACATTTGGCTCCATCAAGGGAAGACAACCTTTTATTTATTTATTTTTTACTGTCATTAGCTTATACATGTTACATCCCACTTATCATCACCGACATTAGTCCTTCCTTGTCTCTTTATTTATTTCTAAACATGAAGGAAATTCGATCACTTTGGCCTCTTGCAGGCGATAAAAGTAAGAGGTTGGGGTCATCTAAGATGGAGGTTACATGCAATAAATTTAAAATTAATAGTAGTCTTTATAATGGTTATATCTTAAAAATTGACCTAAAATTTTAAAAAACTTTTAAACCATTCTTAATAAAATGTTAAAATAAAATATAATTATTTAAAAAATGATTCTTTCTTCTTATCAACAACTAACAAATCATTAATTTCTTACCATAAATAATTTTGCTAAGAACTACATTAGTAAAGATTAGGGGTGAGCACATCTAAACCAGACCAATCTAAACTAACGATTTGGATTAATTTTGATTTTAAAAAAAAATTAAATCATAATAATTGAATCAATTTTTACATTGAGTTTGATTCAAATTGATTCAATTCAATAGATATATAAAAAAAATTTTATATTTGATAATTTTTTATCTGTTATTTTATATTATATCAAAAAAATTAGAATTTATATTTAACAATTTTATATTTGGCAATTCAATAAATGAACTTTTTAATTAAATTATTTTTTCATCCATGATAAATATAATATAATGTGGGTCTTGCAATTGAATTTATTTTTGAGACTAAAGATGAATGTATTTTAATGTATGCCTTACAATTAGTTTTATTTTTTGAGCTCAAAAGTAAATATATTTAATAACATAATTGGGTCTTATACTTTTATATTTAGATACAAACCGACAATGTAAACTGATCTAAATCACCAATTATTAATATGGATTAGTTTGATTTGAGCTCTACCATTGAATTGGATCGGAATAACTTGAATAAAAACTGACTGTTTTGAATTGGTTTGAATTTCGAATCCAAACTGAATTTGCCTACCCTAGTAAAGATGGCATCGGAGTTGCTTAGTACACATGATCGCAGAAAAATGACGAGGAGTAGTTCTTAAGAAAATTTGGACATTCCAATATTAATATTAAGAAGTTACTGAAAAAACAATAACGTAAAATTATATATGGCTGTAATAAGGAAGAAAAGGGAGGTTCACAGGCAACCTCTTTATTACATGGGGATACGGTAATGCCAATAATCGAGGAAAATAATAAAGCCCACGGAACAGGCCATCGGTACAATTTAATTCGTTCTTCTAATTGTTAGGCCAGAATTTTGCTTGAAGAGATTTAACCACGTTTACGTCTAGCTGGAATGCCCTGGCAAGGAAATCGGGACTGATGGGTGGTTTGGATCCGAAGACAGTGTTTGCTATGGTGATGACACCTGGGTTCTGGCTGCTTAGAGCTGCAATGGCGACTGCGTTTGTTTTTCCTATGTTGAATTGGAAGTGAATCAGACCAACTGGAAACACAAATACGTCTCCCTTTTTCAAGACTTTGGCGATGAGTGTGTTGTTTAGCTGGTTTGATGTGACAAAACCAACGTACAGTTTTCCTTCCAGGACAGTCAGGATTTCGGTGGCACGGGGGTGAGTGTGAGGTGGGTTTTGGCCGTAAGGTGCATAGTCAATACGGACAGCAGATATACCGAGAGTGTTAAGTCCAGGGATTTGCTCAACGTTCACAGTAGTGACACTTGAACCAACTGGATTGGCTGTGTTTCCAGGCTTGTCGAGACCTGTATAGAAGAAATCTTCTGGCTTGGTAAGCTTGGGATCCTTGCAGAACTTCCCATTCACAAACACTGCGCGAAAGCAGATATAAATATGAAGTAATATGTAAGACTTTAATATAGCAGCACGGATAATAATATTGATATTCAATAACTATTAGAAACTTTCAGGAAACATACCACCACTCTTGAGGTCGTCGGTGGCTACACAGATATCCTGAAGAAGGTTAGGGTCAGAAGCAGATGCCAATGAAGAAGCCAAAGCCAAGAGAGCAAAACCTAAAAGAAAATGAACAACCTTCATTTTGATTATTAGTTTGTGTCTAGCTCTTTCAATCGAGTAATGTTGCTTTGTTGAAGGTTGAGAAATGTTGCATGGGAAGCTAGACTATTTATGGATGGAAGTCCTTGAACTATTCCGTGCATTCCACCATTAGTCCTCGAAGCAGGTGAAGACTTACCAGGTCTTCATGGGTTGTTAATGTTTTCTATTTTAAAGAAGACAGATTCAAGGATTGCACCCATTGATACATCGTGACTAGTAATTAATTAATCTGACTGCGTGATTACTGACATATTTTTAACTTTTAACCGGTCGTTTCTTGAAATTTTCAATGGGTTTATATGTAGACCAAATACTCGGCAACAAGTAAGAACCTGATCCAAATCTCACTTTTGCAAATCCCGTAGATTGTTCTTTTCCCGCACTGCCTAGAGACATAATTTGGCTCTAAATGCTTCTCTAATTGCCTCAGAAAATATTCTGCAGCTTAGCTTTGACTGTGTCTCAAGTATACTGGGTTGACTTATATTTCAGTGTCTAATTATATCAGCTACGTTATATATATATATATATATATAAATATATGTTGAATCATTCGTCACTAGTAAGAGTTAATCAATCAGCCTAGATAAGATACAAAAGCTGACCATGACTACATAATTCAAAAATATGGGAAATTAAGAAAGCGTTTGTAGTTCTTACAGAATGACTCATGGTGGAGATTAACGTACACAGATAAACGCCAAGTCTTAGAGAAGACACAGTATACTGGTTCAATGAATCCCACCTCCATATGGATTTGCTTGCTTTGCAGCATTTCTCGCCCTCGATAGAAGACTAAGCATGCTTTTGAAATTATCATGTCCCCTGTCGCCCTTGGGCCGAGTAATCCTTTATCTTACTTGAATGATTGAAAAAATTTGTCTACATTTTATGAGATAATAAACCAAAATAAGAAAAAAAGAAATTAACAAATATTTTAGAAAAAAATATAAAAAGAATATCATCATTTTTAATTTTTAACATCGTTAAGAGCTCTTTGGAGCGTAATAGATCAGTGGTTTTCTTGGGGAAATAAAGGGAGTGGTTAAATTTTATTTCTATTGTCTCAATTTATTTATTTTTTATTATACTCATGTTCATTGAAAAATGAATAATATTAGAGACACTCTACCGATTATATACAAACAGATGTGATATGAAATTATTGATTGAATTAAAATATAAAATTATTGCAATTCATGAGTAATATAAACTATGTCATGATAATATAATAATATTACCTAAATTTGCATTCTATAATTTATGCACATAATTTGTATCTTTAAAATTATTAATTAATGAGATTAGGTTAATATTGTTTAGAGTAAATTTGATTTAATTTTTCTTTCTTTTTCACTCATATGCTCTCGTACTACTTTCAAATTTTATTTTTTTAAAACTAGATAGATTCACACTAAAAATTTAAGTAAGTGTCTTCTCAATTTAGTTTAAGTTTAATTTGAGACTATAAAATTTATTTATTTTTTTATTAATATTTAATTTTTAATACTTTCATCTCATAATAGTTATGACTTCAAAAGTATTATATTTAATATTAAAAGAAGTTTTAAACTCGTTATAGTAATAATATTGGGTATTACTTGCACCATAATCTACACCAATACAAATTGTAATTATATTCAAACCCTTACAAATAATTTAGTAGATATTAACTTATTTTCAAATTGTACATGGATTATAAATGAATCATAAAAGAATTAAGATAATACTTTTATTCATATATGACAAAAAATTATTTGTGATTATCTTATTTGTTTGTTATTAGTGTCTGAAACAAACCAATAAATCTAATAATTCAGATACAACACAATTTTTAAATAAGTGATATAAATACAATACATTTATCATTCATGTCAATTTTTAAATTTTGAATTTATTTATTTGTTTTAAATTCGTATTAAATAATTGTGTCATAACTGATATTGACATCCTAGCCCTATCATTTAAATATGAATAAGAGTATTTTTGGTACTACATAGACTAAACTAACTGCCCATTCTATCGCCCATTTTCGTTTGGATTTCTTTGGGCTTAACCAACCCAAGCCATCAATCAAGTAATACCACGTTCGTATGCCACAGTCGATTATACCGTAGCCTGACTCATTGATAAACATATCCAAAAACAAAACATGCCTCTTTTCTATAATTTTTTAAAAATTATTTCTGCACCCCCGCTCTTAACTAACCCACGAGGGAAATTCGATTACTTTGACCTCATGCAGAGTAAAGCAAGAGGTCAAAGCAAAACATGCTCATTTGCTTTAACACCAAAGAAAAAAATCAGATGAAAAAAATTAGAGAGAAAGAAGCAAAAGGCGATATCAGATGAAACACTACCGTTTCCACTAGCACATGGCTTAAAGCACATGTAATTCAGAGGAAATTTTAATGGGTCATTTCATTGTTGTAACTTTGTAGCGGTTCCTCTGCCATCTTGTTCTTCCTCTTGAAGTTTTTTCTTTTTTCCCATGTCACATAATGTAGTAATTAGATAATGGATTATTGCACTCTCTATTTCTCTCTGCAACTCGTACTTCAGCAAGACCAAATGTTTACTTTTGTCTGAATTTTTCTTTACCATTTCTGACAAATTTAGAAGAATCATAATCCATAACAAAATTATTGGTACGTTTATTTATTTTCTTTTCATAGTTCCATAGACATTTAAGGTTAGGTTGTTGGAGAATTTTAGAAACGATGGAAGTTAACAAAAAAATTCACAAATACAAGATTGAATCAACGAGCCAAGGCATGCTAAAAGCGTTGTTCTTAAGAAAAGATTCCACCCTTTAGGATGATATGTTGGAGCAAATTAGACTCAATGGCAGTCTTACCTATAAGATTCATGGTTAGGCCCGTGCTCCCAAATATAAAACTTTGAAATAACTATATTATGTTTTATTTTTTAATGTTATGATAGAGGTAACAATAAAAATGTATTTTCTTCTAAAAGTATTAGTAGCCTTCTTTTATAGTATAAAAGATTATACAACCATTAAACACAAACTGATATAATCATAATATAAACCATTAATATAAAATTTATAACTGACAAACAAATAATGACATAAGTTATAATATATAATGGTCAATTAAATCAATTAAATCTTAGTTATATTTTAAATATATATAATGATCAATTAATTAGGACATAGGTATTATAAAATATACAAAATATCCAAAAATCTCTTTCTATTTTAAAATACACAAAATAATTATCAAAGAATATTTAGAATTCAATGTGTGTGCATTGGTGCATTTTAAGCCATGAACCAACTATTGGGTAACTAGTAGCGTCTCACTAGTAACTAGTAGCAATCATGAAACGTAATATTTCTATTAACTAATGTTCTTTTTTTGGAGTTAGAGGACTGGCTACTCATAATAAATTCTTGACAATTGAGTTTTTCTGTGGTTTAGTATTTTAATAGTCCTATTCCTACTTGGAATTCATGATTGCTCTAGAAATACCTGCCTCAGCTCTCATGAAAACTAGCCGCATTTCCGCACCCGTTTAGGTGCACTTCTATTAGGTGTATCCCATAGTTTAAACACATCACTGGACAATATTTTGGGTTATGAAGTTCATTAAGAATATAAAATTAAATTCATCATATATTCACTACAATTAAATGCTATCTCGCTATAGAGAGTAAGGCTATATATTTAGTTAATGTGAATAGTATTATAAGATAATATGTGATTTATTTTTATTCCTATAAACCTATTTTATGGGATCTCCAATCACATAGGTAGGGTTAGCATGACTTTTGTTTTATGTTCTAGGTACAGCCTTCTCCCTAGTAAAATCCAAATGACTAATACTTTTATTTTGTGATTTATACAAGGGAATTTAATCAAATTCAATTCTATTATCATAAATTTAGCTTGTAAGTCAAATTTAAGTAGTTGTATAATGACACAACTTAATCAAATTATATAACTTTTTCTTTTTTTTAATTAATGAAAAGATGTGTTGATGATTTACTAACCATTAGTCTCAAAACATGCTTTTATTTGGCAATCAAAATATACCTTTTAAAGATAATTCATTTGATGTCCATGGAAGACCAAAATATACAAAGATAATTGTAATTGTAATTCATCTTTCATGAAAGTTAAGGGTTACCACATTATAGTCTATTATAGTGCCTTTTAAAAATATTAATTCTTTATAGGCACTATGCTAAACTTAACATACATAACAGGAAAGTTATATTCTATCATACTTGTCTATCATTTGTTCACCTAATGATATAAGGTTAGTAATAGATTTGACACATTAAATTATGCAATTTTTGATATTCGGACAGTATAATTTATAAGTAAAATAACTATATTAATTAAGAAAAAAATTAACAAGATTACCATTTGATAAAATAAGACCACCATGTATACAGGTTATCTAAAATAATTTGCATCTCTCATATTTTTAGTATTAAAATATAGAAGCATAAATAAATTGATCTTTCCTTTTTATCACATTCATGGTACCATCCAAAAATAAATCTTCAATTTGGTTAAGTAATATAATGATAGCACAATCGTAAGTATATATTAACACAATTAGATAATATTTATTATAAAAATTTACAAAATTTATTATGTAAATTTTAATTATTCAAAAGATTTTCAATTAAAAATAATATTAATATATTATAAGGGTCAAAAAAAGTATTATAAAATTATAATATTTAACATAAATACCTAAAAATTATATCAAAAGATATCAATTAACAGGAGATGAAAGTCTCACAGATAATTTATATTTCAACTCAAACAAAATTATCCCATCTTTTTCATTTATGTTGACTTTAATATTACACAAATTCATTTTTGATGATAACAAAATATGCAAATAAAAAAGGAAGTATCAAGAGCTCAAATTAAAGAATCAAGCATAAATTTAGGATAATAATAATAAAATTTAATGTTGCATGCGTTTCTATGTGTGATTGTGATGATTATGTAAGCTCATATATTTTGTACAAAAGCACACTTTGAATACTTGCAAAATACTCCAAGAAATATACTTTTGAAATCTATGATATAAATTAATAGCTTATTTGAAAGTTAAAATAGGGACCTATTTGTAATATTTTAGGGACCCAAAATACAAGGTTTTAAAAAATTTTGAAAACAGAATGTGTAAGTTATCAGTCCTTTAGTTTCTTTAATCGGCCACCCAGTTTGTGTTAATTGACCCACCAATTTTTAGAAATCAAGCTCTTAATTACCTAAATTTTTTTTTTTGCTCTTTGTTTTTAATGAATTAATTGATCGGTTCAAGAAAAAAATTGACCATTTATGCACAAAATTTGATTTTTTACGTGTTTAACGACTAGTTTTGGAACCCTAACTATAAATACAAGTCTTAAATATATTGAAATTGATTTTGAACACTTTCTTTAGCATCTTAAATACTTACAAACATATTTTGAGTTTCAAAATCATTTTTGAGCTTATAAATTGCTACAAACATATATTATATACCTTGCTCTTTCACTTGCGTATGTTCTCATGTTAGAGAAATTTTTTTTGGTGTAATCTTTGCTAGTCTATACAAGAGTGTTCAAAAGAGTTGTTAGATTCTTGTAAAGTTACGAGGGAAATTAAAATATCTCTTGGCTGTATTTGAATGTTTTCAAGGTTGGAAAATGAATTTAGTAAAAAATCACAAAGTTGAATGTTGTGCAATGGATGTAGGCTGCTGAGTTGACAAAACCCTATAAATCTTGTGTATGCTTCTTTTTCCCTCACTCTATTTTATATTAATTGTTGTCAAATATTTTTGAGCTATATTATGTTATGGAAATGTATATTTTTTTAAACCTCATTCACCCCCTTTTTGGGTAGCATGCATAGATTTCACCTTCAATATAAAGATTTATGAATGCTCATTTTTAATGGGTCTAATATTATAATTTTATCTCCAAAAAAATAGTTTTATCCCTACATCATATACTAGTCATAATTAAAATATTATTCAATAAATATGAGCATACAATTTTTTTTTTATTTCATAGATACACAACTTTCTAGTCTATATCTATGGATATCAAACATCAAAATAAAATTATAATATTATGGGAAATATGATATATAAAAATAAAAATAGTTTCGTAGCTTATATACTTTAAACTTTTCTCTTATATTACTAAGACTCGAAATCATTCATGGTACTTCTTATATGCACCATCATGGATACTAACAAATTTTTCCATTTATATTAAATCTATTGCACTTATTATCCATCAAAATAGATATCTTTTCTTAAAATTGTTGGAAAATTTTAGAAATTATGATGTTAACATAACAATTCAAAAACTTAAGATTGAATCAATAAACCAAGACATGCTAAAAGCATTGTGCTTAAGGAATTATTTTTCCCTTCTAAGATAATATCTAGGTTCAAATCAGGCTTAATGACAGTCTAACCTCAAAGATTCATGGTTTGGTTCTGTAAGGGTCCACTCTTAAATATAAAACCCTATAACAACTATATAGTATTTTATTATTTGGTGTTAAGATGGAGGTAAAAATAATAATATATTTTCCTCTAAAAGTATTAGTGGCCTCCTTTTTTTATATAAGATATTATACCACTATTAGACACAAATTAATATTATAATTATATTGACAATTAATATGAAATTTGTAACGAACAAACAAATAATGACATATATTATAATATATAATAACCAATTAAATTATATTTTGTAACCAATTCATAAATAAAATATTAGTTACATTTTTAATATTTATAATTGTCATTAATTAGGACATAATTTATTTTGAAATACACAAATATCCAACAAAAGTTACTTAATACGTGCGAGTCAAAGGTGTAATATGGTATATTATCAAATTTTTGTGGACTTTGTTTTGTAGAATATTGTGCATGAACAGAAAAATTGAAATTGTCGGTTTCTTGAAATAACAATGGACACATAATGTTTGATTAATTCTTAAATTATCTTTTACTTTATAGTTTTTGTTTAAGAAATTGCCAGAAATAATGCAACACATCCCACTTTGAGGGAAAATAATCTGATGTGGGGGCATTTTTGTTAAATGAAAAATGATTATAACTATAAAGGTATGTCACTTTTAAACAACATCTGTGTCCATCAAAGCAAGACAACATACATATATATGTATGTAGATATTGTATTGTATTGTCATTAACATACATGTGTTACATCCCATTCATTACTGACATTATAAGTTATGATTTTGATAAAAAAATACAACGATCTCAAATGCTAAAATGAAATTCAACTTTGCTCTATTTTCTAAATATTTTTTGTATTATCACACTCTTAAAAAGAGCTTATCTTTTTTTTATATATAAAATGGCGACTATTGTATCAAACTCAAAAGTAGGGAAAATACAAGATTCGCTGAAGGGCAAAATATTCTTTTTCTATTGAGTGATTCCCAACGGTAAATGTGTGAGAGGGACTGTTGGATTTTGTTGATGAAGATGACGTAGGTGTATCGTAGTAAAACAGCTAGAATTTTTAAAAATTGGGCAACTTGGGCTTGGACTGGTATTCTAGATTTGGGCTTGTTCAACAGCAATTCATTGCTTTGTTTTAATTTCCCATTTCAAGGCCAAGTTCCCTTTGTTTGACTTTCAATTTTCCTCTAAGACTTTCGAATCTGTCTGTGCTCAGTGTCTTTATGAGTATATCTGTAATTTAATTTTTTTAAGGGAATAAAATGGATCACCAACTATTTGTTTAGTACTTTATCTCTGATGAAACGGATGTCGATCTCTATGTGCTTTGTCTTTGCATCAAACACTGAATTTGCAACAAAAGCGGTTGCATCCATGCTGTTTGAGCATATTGTTGCCAAAACACTAATTTGGATTTGAATTTCAAATAGTAGTGACCTTAGCTTGCTAAGTTCTGCACTTGTATGAGCCAAGGTCTTGTACTCTGCTTTAGTATTGGATCTAGCAACTACTTGTTATTTTTCTAATGTTCATGAAATCAAATTATCCCCCAAGTAGACGCAGTAACTTGATATGGATTTCTTGTCATCAACATTGTTTCCCTAGTCGGCATTTGAGAAAGCTACTAATTCCATCTCATCTGATTTACTGAATTCTAATCCAAATTGACTTGTATTCTTAAGGTATCTCAACAAACATTTACAAGCATTCCAATGTAAGTCTAATGGTTCATTCATAAATTGACTAAGAGTGTTTACAAGATATGCAATTTTAGGTCAGGATATTGTAGCATATTATAGAGATCCTATACTAATCCATATAATGCCTTATCATTAAAAGGTTTTCCATCACGTTTGGATAATTTGGTGCTAATAGCCATAGGTGTGAGGGCTCTTTTGCAATTGAGCATGTTGGTTTTGGTTAACAGATCTGTGATGTACTTCCTTTGACACATGAAGATAGACCCTAGTTTCCTAAATATCTCAAAACCTAGGAAGTAGTTTAAGTCACCTAAATCTTTTAAGGCAAACAATTTATTAAGTGAAAGGACTAGCTTATCAATTTTTGATTGATCACTTCTGGTAATTATCATATCATCAATGTATATTAATAGAAGAATGATGTTTAAGTTATTCACCTTGTAAAAAAGGGATTATCATATTTGGAGTTGATGAAGTTCCGTGTTGTTAGGGCAGCTTTCATCTTGTTAAACCGTGCTCTTAGAGCTTGTTCGAGGCCATAGAGGGCCTTCTTTAGTCTGCATACATGTTTTGGCATTTACTTGTAGACAAAACCTATAGGTTAACTCATAAAGACAACTTTTAAGATCTCTCTATTCAGGAAAGCATTATTAATATTCATCTGTCTCAGCTTTCAATCTTTATGCACTGCCAAGCTCAAAATCACTTTTACTATTGATGGTTTTATAATAGGACTATAGGTGTCTGTGTAATTAATTCTTGGAGTCTTAGTGAACCCACATGCTACAATCCAAACCTTGTGCCTTTGGATGCTTCCATCTAAATTTTCTTTAATTTTGAAGAGCCATCTTTTAAAGCATCTTCCTCATTCAAAGGTACATCAAACTGTGTTGAGATCAAGGAGTTGGCATTGTAGACTTTGGCTTTGAAAATGCCTATTTTGGCTCAGGTGATAATGGGATGGCTAGGAATTGTTTGACTGGTATTTATAGGTGCTGTTTATTGCTGAGTAGGTGGTTGGTTTTCTGACTCTTGGATTGAGGCAAAAATAAATGACAAAGATGTTGCATTTGCATCATTTGAAGCATCACTCTGAACATGATAGATAGGTTTGAACATTAGTGTAGACGATGTTGAGGAATTATCTACTTTTGTTGAAGTATTTTGTTGATTTTAAAGTGCCAGTTATGCATGGAGACAAAAGATAATTTTAATTGTAATTCATCTTTCATGAAAGTTAAAGATTACCACATTATAGTCTATTATAGTGCATTTTAAAAATATTAATTCTTTATAGGCATTATGTTAAACTTAACATACATTACAAGAAAGGTATATTTTGAAATACTTGTCTATCATTTGTTCACCTAATGATATA